>OY856188.1:282850029-283280652 GCA_963693315.1 Diogma glabrata
ACGCCCCCCAGAAAAATTCTTTGTGGTCAAAAAACCATAACGGCTTTATTTTTTTTTTTTTTAAGTGAAAAGAAAACGTGCCGCAAATTCATCGAAGGTTATTTTTTGATAAAATTGATAATATCTCATAAAATATGCAGATGTCAAAAAAAATCACTTAATCATTTTTGCAGGAAGTTTAATTTTCTACAAAAAATGTCTAAGTCATTTTTTTCCTAAAACCTATATTTCTGATGATATTTTGAAATAAAACTTGAAATTCTTCGAAACTCGTAAAACCAAATGATGAAAATTTCGACGAAAAAGTACTAATTTTGATTTTTTGTCGCGATTATTTTTTTATACATTTCATTCTATAGCACAAGAAGAAAATTAGGGCTTTTTCGTCATCTTTATTTTTTATGTTTTTTAAAAATTACGAAAACTTACAAGTTCATTTTCAAAATATCATGAGAACTATACGTTTTCGGGAAAAAAATGACTTGAACCTTTTTTGTAGAGAATTAAATTTCCTACAAAAATGGTTATGTGATTTTTTTTTGACATCTGCATATTTTATGAGATATTTGAAAAAATCTACGAATTTTTCAAAAAATCAACTTCAACGTGTTCTTTTGATTAAAAAAAAAAAAAATAATGCCGTTGTGGTTTTTTGACCACAAAGAATTTTTCTAGGGGGCGTCTCGGAAAATTTAGTTTTTAACGACCAGTCTAATATATATATATATATATATAATATATATATATATATATATATATATATATATATATATATATATATATATATATATATATATATATATATATAATATATATATATATATATATATATATATATATATATATATATATATAATATATATATAATATATATATATATATATATATATATATATATATATATATAAATATATTATATATAATATAATATATATATATATATATATATATATATATATATATATATATATATAATATATATATATATATATATTATATATATATATATATATATATATATATATATATATATATATATATATATATATATATATATATATATATATATATATATATATATATGTATATATATATATATATATATATATATATATATATATACAGCGTTCAAAAGTCCAAGGTGTACTAAGACATACTAAATCACCTGTTGACTAAGACATGAAGATGCGAATCAAACGTTTCTGTCACAATTAAAAGATCGTCCAAGTATACGAAAACCTGATTCTTCAACCTTAGTGGTATTACTCGATCCATCAGTTTGAACATCGAGTATGGTGAGCAGCACAAAGCAAAGGGCATACTAACAAAGTGATAAAGATAACGCCCTGGAAGTGTGAAAATAGTTTTTTCTTTGGTATCTCATCAAGGGAAATCAGCCAAAACACGTCCTTTAAGTTCAACTTGCGGGAGTCAACTTAGTATTCCTTCGATTTGTGGCAAGGGGTACGCATTTTTTTTTGTTACACTGTTCATTTTATGTAAAAACAGAAACGGCATAATCGAAGCTTATCTGGCTTCCAAGTTAAGACTACCGGCGAGCTCCAGTTACTATTAGATTCTCCAATAACATCCTGAGCTAACATGCGGTTAAGGTCCTCCCCCATTAAGTTCTCCTCTGCAAGAGATATTAGATAGCGGTGTTGTTTGATGAGGGCTGCATCATCAACATCAGTGATATGAGTCAATAAATGCGTTCTGCCTAATCCCATCTTCGAAATAGACGGATAAAGCTGAATAGAATATTGCAGTTTCTCTTTTTCATCAGCTGTCAACGGGGATATTACCGAGTTTTCGTTCTTTAACGGGAGCTGATTGATTAACGGTGGAAAAAGCTTAAAAATTCGAAAGAACTCAATACCAAGATAGAGGTTTTGTGTGAGAGTTGATATAACTACGAGTTCCAGAGGCTTCGTACGGCCTTGGAACACTATCTCAGTATTCAGATATTCTGCAACCTTCTGGCTAGCGCCATCTGCAGTTTGACTTTTACTGATGAAGGTGTTAACAAATTTTGGGGTACGGAGAATCTCTTGTAGGAAAGTGCTCCCCACTACACTAAGAGACGCTCCACTATCTAATAATCCAATTCTAATGCTGTCTAAAAGCTGAATCTCAGCATAAGCGCGAAGAAGATCTTTCACTGACGTGATTGAAGATATAACCGACGAACATGAGAATCGTTGTTTCTTCCAGAAATGTTTAATACGCAAGGTTTGACGAGTATAATTACGAGACTTTGTAAGTGCGTTAATTCCAAGTCTGGTTTTTAATACCATATATTCTTTGAGTCTCTGATCAAGTGACTTAAATGAGTGATGAAGTACAGACGGTAGCACCAGGTGATGAATCTCGCTTCAAAATAGTTTTACTTCTCAACTCCACTGGATAACGCATTCTGAAAAGTAGAGTTGATTGAAGTGTGGAATATGTCTTTAAAATTAAGTTGGCTTTTGGGAGTGTGAATGGGTGTTCTTCATTTTTGATTCTGAACCTTTTAAATAAACTGATTAACTTGTTAGTTTCTCTTGTAGTTTTGTCGAATCACTGATGAGGGAGTGTTATGTGGTGAATCTTTAAGCTTGAAAACTGTAGGTAGATACATTTTCATTTTTAAAAATCTAGTATCCACACAAAATATTTGTTCATTTCTTCTTTTCTTTTTCTAGTGTCGACCAATTTTTATCTCATAATGGGCATCAACTCCTAGCCCAAAAAAACCAAGGGTAAAAAAACGTGGTTCTAACGAATTTTCTTTCTTGCAAGTTCCTGATGATGCTCATTATGAAACAGACGAAATTCAATCGAAAGTAGGCAAAAATAGGAATAAACTAAAACAAAAATTGAGCAAAATTTCTCGATTTTAAACTTTCAACGCTTAAAAAAAGGGTGTATTTATACCCCCAAAACATTTTAAAATATTTTTATCGTGATATACGGAAAAAATTCTAACAAATTTCAACTATTCCGTTTTTTGTTGAACCGCACTTATTTTCGTATAAAAGTCACAAGTTGGTTGTCGAGGCAAAAAATCGAGGGACATGGTGTGAGTCAAAAAATCTAAAAAAAATTGATGGTTGTTTTCTTGTAAAGTAGTAGCTTTTTCCAGTTTGAATAAAAAAAAATTTGACACTTATATTGGCGGAATATTAGACTGATCGTTAAAAATTATATTTTCTCAGACGCCTCCTAAAAAAACTTTTTTGTTGGAAAAGTTGAAGTTGATTTTTTGATAAAATTGTAGATTTTTTTAAATATCTCTTCATACATGCAAATTTAAAAATAAGACATTTTTGTTGGAAATTTAATTTTTTACAAAAAAGTTACGTGTTATTTTTGCCTAAAAGGTGTATATTTCTGATGACATTTTGAAAACAAACTTGAAAAAGTACTAATTTTGTTTTTTTCTTTTCACTTCTTTTTTTCTTTCTATATTTATTCTTATTAGTCCATAGCAGAAGAAGAAAATTAGTACTTTTTCGTCATTCTTCTGATTTTTTGTTTTCATGAGTTACGAAGATTTACAAGCTTTTTTCAAAAAATCACAGGAATATACGTTTTAGGGAAAAAATACCTTTTTTATAAAGAATTAAATTTCCTACAAAAACATTTACATGATTATTTTTTAAATTTGCAAATTTAATGAAATATTTAAAAAAAATCTACGATTTTATCAAAATAATTAACTTCAATGATTTTGCGGCACGTGTTTTTTTTATTTAAAAAAAAATTACCCTCGTGTCTTTTTCACCAAAAAGAATTTTTTAGGGCACGTCTGAGAAAATTTAATTTTTAACGACAAGTCTAATACATACATATGATATAGCGGAATACTGCTAGCTATAACGCCAAATGAGACTTTTACTCCTCGGTATGTAATATACTATTTCATATTTATCATTTATTGATTTTATTTATTTCTCAAAATTTGACGGTGATCAAGCTTTAATTATTTTTTTCAGGCTATTTTATTTCAACGTTTGTTCATTTTATATCATTTAAATATGTATTGCCTGGATTTGGAGCAAAAAATGCTTAAACAGTTTTTAATTTTTCGATATCATCGTTATCATAATAAAATTAATGTTTATTTAATATGCGTTTTTTTTTTTTGGAATATTGCTAATTAACGAATGTCTGTTTTTTTTATTCTATATAAAATTTGTTGATTTAAGCAGGAATTTTAATTTTATCAAAATCTGTATCGGGAACTTTATCAATAAATATACTAATTATAAGTAAATCAGCTATGTATTTTCCAATCAAACAACTATCAAATTTTTAGATTATAAATGCATCAAATTTTTAACAAAAAACAAACTACATATATATTTATAAATTATTGAAAAATTATTGTTTATTGTAACCCTTCAGGGTGGCATTCCCAACACTAACCATATTCTCTTACAATGATTTGCTTTAGAAATATTATAAATTGCAAAAACCCAAAATTAAAATTTGTGTGTTGGTTTTAGGTCTACAATCTACAAAGTGCTTTCTAGTGTGTTTAGTTTTCTTCAGATACTGTTCTACACCTCACAAGAAAAAGTACGATATGGCCAACAACCATTTCCCAAACGAACGATCCATACATAGTTATCTTTAATAACGACCTCTTGTATGATGGTTTTATTCTATTTTGGGTATCTTAAACATTTTAAAAAAAAAGGTCGATGTGCGATAAAAGAAAATAAAAACAACAAAAACCAATGAATTTAATGCAAAAATCATCGAAAAAATTCCATTATACATACTAAAATCCGAAAGTTATATTCGATTTTATGTAAATTTAATTCTGTGGTTTTTTCTTGAATTTTACTTCAGTTTCCATTAAACTGATTCAGTTTTTAACGTTAAAAGCAATAACTATTTTTTTGTTTGCTTTGTTTAAGAACTTTTTTGAGTGAGAGTTCTTTTGCCGGCTTGAATATAATTATTTTCAACGGAAATTATAAAGAACATAATAAAAACGAAGTATATTATTTCAAAACAAAAACTTGTTTCTCGTTATTTTAATTAAGAGAAAAGATTATTTGTTAGAAAATAAAATAAGTTGTCTCAAGCAAGAAGATTTTACATGTACGTTAGTAAAGATATTAAGGTGTCACATATGTATGATGCACAATTTATGCCATACGCAAATGATCCATTTCCAGTAACAACATAACTAAAAATAACTATTATGTTTGACGTCTACGAAACCTAATTAAAAATATTCATTAACCTGCCCAGCCCAGCAATCACAAACAAACGAGCAACACTCAACATTTGGTCCATTCGCAAAAACAAAGACAACAAACGCTATTATCTTACATAATGGGTGAAAGTGCAGTTTATATCTTGCTCACACTTGCATACATAATGTAATTTAAAACAACAGGGATGAACGAAATAAAGTTTAAAGATACTAAAAAAAGAAAAAACGAATATGAAGGCATCAAAGACATCAAAGTTCTAACTACTAAACTAATGAGAATGAAAAACTTAATGTAATTTAATCATAGTAGCCTTTGTCTTTTTCATTATAAGAGACAGGGACATGAGCATTAGTTTGAATTTATTGTTTTTTATACAATCAAAGCGAAAATGTTTTTGTTGATTTTTTATTTTTATAAATCAATCAAATTATTTATAAAATACAATTAAAAAATTAACTTCAAAGTTCAATTTGATCAAATATTGCCTTAGTTCATTTTAAAGCTCCAGGGATACAATTTTGAGATCAGATGTTGTAAGGGAGCCAAAAATACCGTTGTCGATATTCTTTCCCATTCTCAATGCCGATGAGATAAATCACGATAAGGATGATCCAGGTTACGTATCTGGGGCTCACCTCGACCACAATTCAACTCAAGAAGTAGATGGTCGGTTCTATCTTCAAAAAAATATTGAGCTTAAATACATGGATACCGAGAAGCACTGGTGTCTTTTGGTTCTGGAACCAATGCACAGGTCCCTCATTCACCCAGCACATAACCGTCTTCAATTTGCTCACCTTGGTGCAAACAAGATCATCGAAATTTGCAAAGAGCTTATTATTGGTCCTCTCTCGCGGAACTTCTCAGGGAAGATAGGCAAGCGTGTGAGTCCTGTCCTGCCACATGAACAAATGTGCCAATACTACCATACGTCCACCCATGGGAAGGGATTTGGAGGTACACCGACCATTTCATCGAATTTATGTAGGACTTATGGTCCCTTATCTGCGCTTCAAGCGAAGAACACCAATCTGGTGATCGTTCTAGACCATTTTCGTCGTTTTGATTTTGAAACCCCTGGATTTTAACTTAACCACGTCGATTTTCTTGAAAATGTTTTTCATCTATTTGGTGTACCCATTGGGTACAATGCCAAACAGTTTGTGTCCCACGTATTAGCAGACCACCTTAAAATCTTCGGTGTGACCTACGTGTTCACTCCACAAGACTCTCCACACTCAAATGCTGTCAAATGGGTCAACCGCTCATTTCTATCCGCTGTCCGGTCGTACTTAAAAACAGATCACAAAGCATGGAACTTTCTTAACGAAATAACTGCCGCTTTAAGAATCGTCGTTCACCCCTCTGTGGAGTTCAACTCAAATTTTGTTGTTTTCGAACGACATCTTGCAATTCATGGTTCCGATCCGACTACCATATTCGACCTGACGTACAGCACATCTTTGGACAATATACCTCAACTGTTTCCAGTCTCGGATAACCCATTATTCTATTATCCATAAAGATTTTATGCGGAATTTAAGTCGCGCCTACCAGCATAACGGTGGTATTCACATTCACTTATACAGGCGAAATACTTGCATTTGGGGTGTTTTCGGCTCGCCAGTTACCAACTGGTACCAATTCAGTGAACCCAAAAATACTGCTCTTCCACAAATGGCTGTTCGTACTCCGGCTTGAGACATTCTCCGGGTATGGGATGTACCCACGATTTGCGAAGAAAGCCTTACCTTAAGCCATACCTTTCCTTTTACTTTCTTCCGTAACAAGATCTTCAATTCTAGATTTGAAATCACAAATTTTTATGTCTCATAACATTAGAACTTTCTCTTAAAACCATTTTCCCATGATTCAGTTTTGCCAATCTTGCAAAACATTTAAAATTACCTTCTGAAGGTTCCCATATTTCGTTTTTTTAACCATTGCAAAACCGTTTTCAAAAAACCCTCCAATTTCTTTGTTTTTCACATTAAAATTGAATCTCAGTTAGGATGTTTTTATTTTTTCTTTCGAAATTGAAATCGAAGTCTCTATTAAATTGTGGGTAAGCATTAATATTCTCACAGTTTTAGTGGATATCTTGAAGTTATATTTTTTTTCCACCCACTCAGTCTTTCATTGTTTTTTTTTCAACGGTTTTTTGTCAACTAAGCCATTGAAAATGAAACGGTGCTTTCATGTTAAGAGGAAAAATTTTGGTTGATGACTTGTGACATGGTTTTTGACTCGGTTGTTTGTGGTATCCGATTTGATTTTAAATACGAACGTTTGAGTTTTGTATCATCTTTTGTTTGTAATTTTTTTTCTCGTGAGGACATTTTGTGCGGACATCATACAAATGGAATGCTTTGCCGGAATCAATAGTATCGACTCTCGAGTGCCTTCAATCCACAAACATTTAAAAAAAAGCGTCCACATCACTGAAAAAATAACAACAATGTCCTCATAAAAGTGTTTTGCCGAAAACTGTATCAAAATCCTTAACCCAGACCGAAGCCTTGATATCTCAGACCCTTGAGATTTCAGCCCCTTCATGTTTTGAATTAAATCCAAGATACTATCTTAACAGATTCAACAAAAACTTTCTAAAAACTTTCAACAAAAACTTTCTAACTTTCCAAAAATATTTTACAAACATAATAGTGGAGGCCTGGTTTCTTGTAAACATTTTTTTTATTAGTTTTTAATGTAAATAGTGGAGGCGGCTAGCATTTTATAAAAACTATTTCAATATGATAATAGTGGAGGGCCTTGGTTTCTTTTAATAATTCCCTTTATTAGTTTAAGTGTTAATAGTGGGTGCGACTAGTATCTTATTAAAACGATTTCACAATGATAATAATGGAGACATCTGGTTTCTTGTAAATATTGTTTTTATTAATTTTTATTGTTAATAGTGGTTGCGGCTAGATGCCAGTTTTACAATATCTTTTTTTATAAAGAAACATTATTGTTATTGGGGTGTCCAAGTTTTTTGTAGTTTTAAAATTTGGTTAAGCGCTTCTCATTGAAGGATTCTCCAGTAGGTGGCTAGCTGGCTAGCTTCTCCAGTAGGTGGCTAATTGGTGGAACGTGATACTCGTTCGAATATCGTTCAGTTCTGCTCTGCGTACTAACGTCAAAAACTACATCTGGCGCCTAATTTTTTGCAAATAAATTGTTTTATCCTTCCGGCAACTATAAATATAGGTTTAGTTTTGATTTTTTTAGAACCATAATTGTGTGCGTTATTAGTTTTGGTAGAATAAAATAAACAGCTCTTAATTTTATTCTGTTGCGTGAATATAATGGAACGCAATAAAACAATTTATTTGATTGCATCGAACTACTTTAATTGAACTTAATTTTTTTAATTTTATAAAAAAATCAACCAAAACATTTGTACTTTGATTGTATAAAAAATAATCAATTCAACTAATGCGCATGTCCCTCTCTTGAACATTTAAAAAGGCAAAGACTACTACGATTAAATGCAATATAATTTCAATTGTGAAAAAATTTAGTTTTTTTTATGATATTAGTATAAAATTTGATGTCTTTCATTGTAAGTCATTTCATTTTCAAAATACCAAATAATTAAATAGGTATCGAAATTAAATCAAATTTATTTAATTGTTTGGAATTAATAAAAATGAAATAAAATTCATTTTCTTTTTAAAAACTAAAATTGTGTTTAATAAAATACTAAAATTGTGTTCCACAGCAAACGCGTAACAGAATAAAATTAACAGCTGTTTATTTAATTCTATTAAAACTAATAAGTAATAACACACACAAGTATGGTTGTAAAAAAAACAAAATTAAATCTCTATTTGTAGTTGCCGGAAGGATAATTTTTTTTTCAAATACTCACACATTTAATTTTTGCTTCAAATATGATGCTTTCCACCGTATTAAAAATAAAAATAGACTGTTTTCTGAATGGTTTGTCCAATTATGCAAGTATTGTTATTCAAATAAATTAAAAGGTTAATGAAAAAGTACCAATTTTGATTGACCGAATTATTTGGTTTGTATCTTCGGTGAATATCTTTCAGGTAAAAGGGCGGCCATACAATAGCCACACATTTTTGAGTAGGTATAAGTAAAATAAAGACGGTTAAGGGTGAACGTAACTCACTTGCAAAAGGTCCTCTGTAAACTAGATCAAAACACTCCAATAATTTAGTTTGTTGTTTTAGTTTCTTTTGAGAATAAGAAAACTGACAAAATTTCTTCAAATGTTGAAAACCGTAACGGAATGTACATTAGCACAAATTTTACCAAAATCTATTATCAGAATATATTTATCGAAGTTTTAAGTAAATAAGTGCTCGAACTCTCTACCATTTTGCCAATATAGCTGTTATCTTGCCATAAATCAACATCTTTTGAGAAAGTTTCAACAAAATTGATTTATTATCGAAAATGGTAGAGTCTAAACAGATGTGAATTTTGTTTGTTTGTTTATTATATGTTTTTTCTCCTGAAATGACACACCGGAAGCTTAGGATGCAGAACTATTGAAAATTATACTAAAAACCTATGTTCGAAGTTTCATCAAAATTGACTATCAGGAATTGATCTCACTGAAGTTTTCAGCAAACATGGCACTAAGGTTTTAAACAAATATTAGAAACATTACTAAAACATCATAAATCAAGTTCCAACAAAATTGAATGCCAGGCTTATAAGTTATCAAAGCTCTAAATAAACAATTGTTCAATGATAACCCTCCTTCCCCACTCGTACTTTATCCAATTTTGAAAAGAATTTCATATGAACCCAAAAAATATAACAAGGTTACATCAAAATGATTAAAAAATAATATTTCATTTAAAAATAATTATTATGAATATAGTTATAAGGTTTTCAAAAAAGCTCCAAAAGAGATGACTGTTGGAATAACTTTTATTCATTATTATATAAATTCTTAAAAAAATTGCTATAAAAACCAAATCAAGTTAAAGATAAAGTTAAAACAATAAAAATACCAAGTCAAATCATTAAATTTAACCTTTGGAACAAAAATTCCATAACAACACGTTAGTCATTATTTTTACTATCAATCTTTTTTTATTGCCACAACATCTGCAACTGTTAACTTTTTTCTTTGTCTATTTTATTAAAGTTTTTGATATAATTTTTTTTTATTTCTCATCCATTTGACATCCTTAACCCATTATATTTCTAGTTGTCTTAATCACCTTTGATTCATTTTTTTGTGTCATTATTCGTTTTCGTTTAAAAGAATAAAGCTCTCCTAACATTTAGGGTCATTAACTTGCCAACAAATGAGTGTATTTATACACATAAGAATAAAGTTCTAGTTAAAAACTATTCCGGTCACACATTATCCATTTGATTTGATCATTTCGTTTTACTTTAATTAAATTATCCAAAAAACAGCGGAATGAATAAATTGTAGCTATTGTGCTAAAATACAGTTTTAGCATAAATTTTAAGAACCGGCTGTTTCTTATGGTCTGCTTTTTGTTTTTGGTAGTAAAGAAACCTTTGTTGTGATGATTTTTAATATTATCTTGTTCAAAGAATATTGTAGCGTGACAAAACTCCGTTAGAATAATTTTTTAAAAGCGATCGTTATGCTAATTCTGTAGTTTTATGTGTTCTAAAACGATATGTTATGCGAAACAAACTGAATTTTCTACGATTGTGAGTTTTATCAACTTTTTCGGTCGCTACGATAATAGATTGTGAAGGTCAAACGGACCCCATTATGATGTGTCGTTCTAAAGATCTAAATAGGTAAATCTTAAATTATTATAAATATGTCTCTTGGCATATCCGAAGATGTCAACTCCATTCAATAAATTTATTAAAATTCGAACTCTTCAGTCAGCTATTCTCAACACAGGGTGTTCCGGTGGTGTCTATAGTTGCTAGGGAACAGTGAGAAGGAAAATGCTAGTCCTTGGCTTTCTGATCCATAATTAGACCACCTCTGTCCTCTGGTCATTCATCGATTTCACCGAAGCATCCTGCCAAAACCCTCTTTTGGTTACTAATATCAAAAACACATAAGTGTTATAATTAAATCTGTTGTTTTTTAGCTTTTGATTTTGTTGTTCAGATTCAGCTCGATTATTTTGCTACTACCTATTCCAATGGTTTTCATGTTTCCTCCTCAAGTTTTTCTTGTATTTGTTTTTATGCATATATTTTTGGCTTCTTATGTTTTTAATGTTTAACTGTTTTGTCTGGCCCGGCTAGCTCAGTCGTTAGAGCCTGAGAGTCTTTATCTCGAGGTTTGGATTCAAGCTCAACTCCAATTTCATTGTTTTTTATGATTCTCAAGACGAATGTTGTCGGCAAAACCTCCTTCTTTCGTCCTGTCCTGTAATGGGCAAGGTGTTCTGTGTCAGTCGTACTTCATTTTCCGTTCTCTTCAACTATAGTAATATAATATAGCGCTATTCGAAAATGTATGTACAAAATTTTCAAGAACTTTTCAACCCACTTGTTTTTGAAAACCTTGTTATTTAAAATATTGCGAAGTACATCTAACACTCCCGGGAAGACCATATATCTCATACTCTTTTTATTTTCCATATTTTTTGTTTATTTATGGGAAACTAAAAAGAATTTAAGAATTTGTTAATTGTTTTTTTTTTAATTGAACTAGTTGGTTGGTAATAGAGTTGGACAGTGGGTGAAAGTTGAATGCTGGTTGGTCATGAAAGCCAAATTAATTTGTTGAACAAATTTATTAATAGGGCAAAATCTTTCAAATTGTTTTTGGAATTTTTAAAGTATTTGGGTTTTGTTAATGGTGAAAATGGATAAACAACTACATAAAACAATTACAAATTGAACAAACGGAAAAATGAAGAACAAGATATGTTCATTGTTATAAAATTTAAACACTGTCTATCGAACACTATGCCAATGTTGAAAGAAATCAATTTGAATTGATTAATTATGGATTGTGAAATCGTTGTGTGTGATCGAAATCAATAAAATTTATTAAAGATAAAAGCAAAGTAAAGATCGGAAGAAAAATGGTTTTATTGTTGAACACTGAGTAAAATGAAAATGAGCGATACAATTTGTAGGGTACTAAGTCCAAAGCAGATGATGCCATGAATGGATAGAAGGAAAGATCTAGTGACTTACGACTATTCTTAAGTTATTATGGATTTTGAATGGTTCCTTATAACCTGTTCGAAATGATGGCAGTTATCCCTTACATTGAACCTGGCTGGTGTTTAAGGTACGCACTTTAGGGTTAAATTTAATTTATTCTAAATTTTCTTTTTAAAAAGGTTGGTCACCAGAATTCACAACCGTAGAGCTAGCGCAGGGAGAATAATAGGGTTTGCGTGCATGACCAACTGGTGAACCTTCACGAACCACCAAGATCTCTTAGTACAAAAATGTAAAGGTAGTAAAAACCTATAAATATCAGGCATTCGTATTAATTTCCAGCAGTTTGGCCTACAGTTAAGAGCTCCAAAATAATAATTATTTTTGCATGGCAACTTAAAAATCAACGTAACTTAAAGAATATAACATTCTTAATTCAGTAAATTATTTGTGATATAACATCACCCCGATGGAAAATCTCCCATCAAGAATAATATAAGAACTGAATCTAAAAAATTATGGTGCAAATTATGAAACTTAAACTGACTAAACCTGAATTTATTAAATGTATGTTTATGTAAATTTTTTGTTTTTACACTTCGCTAGTGTTGTAACCTAATTTTTGGTTTATATTCATTAGCGTTGACATTTTTTGGTAGAGTTTATCTAGTCGGCCTGATGAGAATGATAAACTTTTTTAAAGTTTAAAATTTTCTCATTGGTTCGAAACTAGATCGCTCTAAAATTGTATGGATTGCAAAAAGTTTCATAATTTGCACCATAATTTTTTAGATTCAGATCTTATATAACATTCTTAAATACAAGCGTGAAAATAGAAAATAGTATATTTTCCTACAAGAGATGAAAACGCTGCTTTTTCATGAGTGAAAATTTGTACACGAGACGCGTTAGCGTCGAGTGGGGCAATTTCACGAACGTAAAGTCTTTTCATCTCGCGTAGGAAATGCTATTTTTTCTATGATAGTTAATATATAATATTATGTTATTGAATTAGAAGCTAAAGTGCTACTTTTTGTGTTGAGTCTATAGTTTGGCAGCCGACCGTAGGGAGGCCGACAATTATAGACGAAACACAAAAAGTCACTTTAGCTCCGACTTCAATACACTATTTTTTCGGCAAACGTTTGAATTTGTTTAAAAATATGAAATTAATGCATCAAATTTTTTATAAATATGTTTTAGGTAATAAATTTTCTGAAATTAATTTTATTGATTTTAATTCATTAAAATGAACTGAAATGCATTCTGTTTTGAACAAATTAATAATATCATGTTATTTTACTTTACTGCCGCCGTAAAAATATGAAAATGACTTCACTACCGCCGTAAAAATATGAAAATTACTTTACAGCCGCCGTAAAAATATGAATGTTACTTTACAGCCGCCGGCAGATAAAATAAAAATGGCATTACTTTTGCAGTCACTGGCTAAAATGTAAGACTTTAGCTACTCCTCAGCGGCAGTAAAGATAAAATTTACAGCCGTTTGCCGAAAAACAATATTTATTTGAAGTTATTAAATTAGAAAACGACAAAATAACATTTATGCTGTGTGCCTCACACCAACTTTTTGAGCTAAATCAGTGACTTCATTGTCATCCTCATTTCATACCCAAGTTGCGCTATTGACCACCTAGCGGCGAACGAAAAGTCTCCTCATCAGCTTGATTTTCAATTTAGTTGTCAATTCATTGAAACGTCAATATATTTAAAAACAGTTACTTTAAAAAAATGGAAAATAATTCAAATTTATACAAAAGAAAATATTCGGTATGATGTAAGTTTTTTAAGAAAACAAGCTCCCAAATATAATTTCATTATCATCCTCCATTATGACAATGTTTACAAATTTTGACATTTAAAAAGATTCTATACGGTCAGGCACAGGTTGTACGTTTGATACGAGTGACATCTATGAATAGCATATGTGCACTAGCAATTGATTTAGAAAAGTCAGTGATATAGCAAAAAATACTAGTGTGAGGCACACAGCATTAAAATTCAAATTCTATTTTTTCATGGCTGCTTTGTTTTAAAAACTTTGTAAAATTATTTGAAGATACCATAGCAACTACAATTTGTTATTCTTTTTACACTAGTGAAAAAGAACCCATTTTCATAGGGGATTAAGCGTGATGAAAATAGACTTTTCATATGCTATCAGATAAAAATAGCGTCCTTACTCCTACCCTTACTTTATTTTTGTTTTAAATTTGAGGATTTGCCTCGTTTTGAAAATAAAAACAAATTGTTTGTCCCAATGTTTTGTTTAAACATGCAATATTGTTATAAAACTAAAAACAAAATGCAGACAAGCCGAATATAACTCGCTCGTCGAGGGTTCCGTGTATATAATATTCTACGAGAAAAATTCTTCTCAAAAACACAATTTTAAAAATATATCAATAAAGAAATAAATCCAAACCAGTACCTTCGCAAATTATAAAAAATTCACCTTTCATATGACACCCCATTCGTCAAGGTTATAAATTATTTTATTTCCAAAATTTCCACCATCAACTCCCTCCAAATAAGCTATAGTTTTCATTCAATCCTTACAACATTTCGTATAACCTTGAATTTTTTTTAATTTTTTCTTTTGTAATGTTTGAAGTTAAGGGAGAGGACAAAAAAAAATTTTCACATTTTTGAAAATAGTTTGAAGACTGTGCTTTCGAAAATTACCGAAAAAATTGTTTTGGACTAGAAACCTTTCATAGGTTTACATAACCCCACTTGTCAAGGTTAAATTTTTTTTTTTTTAAATTTCCACCTTCAACCCTCTCCAAATAACATTTAAGATGATGAGCGGACCGCTATAGTTTTCATTCAATCTTTACAACATTTTAACCGTAAAATTTTTCAATTTTTTCTTTTGTAATGTTGTAATGTTCGATGTTAAGGAGGGGAGGGGAGAATAATCTCATTTTTTAAAATAAATTGAAAAAGCTGTTCGTTCTAAAATTGCCAAACAATTGTTTTAAGCTAGAAAAAAATAACCTTTCATATGACACCCCTCCCCCCACTTGACCAGGTCCAAAATAATAAATAAAAATCAACCTCCTGCATATAACATTTTAAATGATAAGCGTGAAAAAAATCGATTATATAGAAATTCAGACGTACACCGAAGTCTCACCAATTTTACCTTTTTTTCTGTTTTTACCTTTTCAAAGTATGGAAACTAAAAAAAATAACAAAAAGTACTAAATTTTTTTTTTGTACATATATGGAATAAAGATAACAAAAATCTGGTACAAGTGAGTGGAATAAAAATATTAAAATTCCACTTTTAGGAGGATTTCGCTCGTTACGAAATAAAAAAATTAAAAATTTTTAATGAAATTTTAAGGACTGCAGAGGCTTATATAAAATCAAATACTCAGCTAAAAATATGAAAGAAAAAATAAATTGGTGTTAGGCTTTAAACGGTAACAAGTTAGCGGAGTATAAATAGTTGTATTGAATACACCAAATAAAATTATAGAAAGATAATTCCCTAAAAATCTTGGAAGCGGTAAATATAAGTATTTGAGGAAAAAGGCATAGGCAGTTGTCATATCATGTACGAGTCGTTTTTTAGCTATCGACAACCGAACACACCGTATATCAGACAATAAGATAAAACAAATATGACAAAATATTAAATTCGAACGTGTGACTTCTAACCTTAGGCAATTTAAAAAATGTTTCATTTATATAAAATTCACTATAAACACTAAAAAGCTGACAAATTTTAAGTGTAAATATTTACAAACTAACAACTAGTATATAGACGGTCTAATTTGATATACAAATAAACATAATAATATGCATACACTAAATGAAATAAATAAATTTTTGTTGGCCTAGTATTAAGTGATTGTGTGATATGTAAGTCAAAAAATATATAACAGAAAGTATTCACTGTTACCCCAAGTATTGTAATTTGTAAGTGATAAATATTTATTACATTTTCGGTACATTTTCGCAAGAATCTAATACTTTGGCTTTTTTGACCAGAAGTAATTTATGATTCACTTTATTATCCAACAATAAAAACGATTATTATTCTTGATGTTTTCCTTAACTGAATTCATTATGTAATATATAATTTGCCTTTATTAAATTAAAAATAAATTGGGTATGAATTTATTTTCTGCCATATTCAACTGTTATTTCTAAATAGATTAAGAAATCTTCGTAATCTAAACTAAAAATTGTTTAAGCTTAAAACAAACATAAACAAAATAATAGTGTTTGAGATTAATATTTGCCAAATCAAACACAACAAAATTAAGCATTGTTTTCTACATTTACACCGATTTAAATGCAAATTCTGTAAATCTTTCAAAATTTTGCTCGTATTCTACCCTATCCTCAACTAAACATCATTACCCCTTACTTTTTCTCCATAAAACTATCAATTTATAACGATGACGTAACAAAAAAAGCTTCACCTTATTGTTATTTTAAAAATGAAACTTTTTTTATTTTTCTTATCTTAAGGACACCACTATAATTTGTTCAAATAAAATATATTTTTATGATTGATAGCATTTGAATTAAACAATAAATCACAAGAAAAATATTGAATGACGGCATAACGATAAAAATGTTGTTAATTAGATTATTCATGTTTGCTAAAAAGTATTTGATTTGAATGATTGATTAATTTATTGTTTTCATGAGAACGTAATCATCTATCTATTCATAGTCGTTGAACTGATAAAACAAATTTATTATGTATTATTATAATATATAAATGCTAATATTTAAATTTTATTTATTTTAAAACTATAACAATTTAAAATTTGCATATTTATTTAGCAATTCAGATTAATTTGTTTATGATAAAAACTCGCTTGTGAAATGTTAATAGAAAATAGTGAAATAATAGAGATCTAAAACTTTGGCGGAATCACGAAACAGTATATTTTGCTACAAGAGATAAAAACATCGCGAGTGAAAATTTGTTCACGACACCGACTGTTGTTCACGAAAGCCAAACGTTTTCGTCTGTAAAAGTAAGATATGGGGAATGTCCGACACATATGTATATATTCAACATTTATCAATATTTAAAATGTTAACTCAATTAAAATGAAAAAATATAGAAGTCAAATTCAAAAAGTCTTGTATCTTTTCCATTCTCAAGATTTAAAATGTTTAAAGCCTCTATACTTTTATATAAGATATTATTGAAAAAGTTTTGATGAAATTCTTAAATTAGTCTTGAGAGAATAAAATATCGTTTCAAGGATATTTCTTGTCCTATATGAAAGAACGAAAAGTCAAACAAAGTTTATTGTTTCCAATAACATTCTGACCAGTTATTCTCTCAGGAATTTTGTGGTTGTTTACGCTATATACTTATCGATTTTATAGCTGAAGCACATTAAAAACAAAACTTAACATTGATATGTTTTTTATTTTAAAATTGTAATGATAAAAAAACCTCTTTCGTGCAGTGGCAATTTTTTAGTTTTTGATTTGACCGAACAATTCCTTATTGTTACAATTTGTTCCTTATTATTACAATTTTTAGATGTTCATAGTTACCTCATTTTGAAGATCGATTTTATAATGGAATCGAGATCGAAATAGGCTTTTATAGAGAGAACTATTATGCATCTTTAATTCTTTTAAGGAAGGACCACCAGTTTGACCAATAATAAATTAATTGCAATCATTATAAGACATTTCATTTGTTTTGAATCAATTTTTTTTAATCAAGGAGTGAAATTTTTTTATGGAACCTTGTAGCTTTGAATTTAAGTGGTTAAATTTTCTTTGATAATTTTCAATATTATTTAATTTTTTAATTAATTTTAGTATCGATGAAGTGATTGAAAGAGTATTAAATCTGTTCGAGTGAAATTTGAATTCACATTTTAAATCGCATGAAATTCGTAGGATCTATTAGCAAAACATTTAAAGCATAACAAAACATCGTAAAATAGCCTCAAACATTCACACGTACATAACTCTGATTCAGAGTCCGCAAAAAAAATCCAGAAATAACTTTTTTCTTTCGTCAATACCAACAATATACAAAAATTTCAGATTTCTTAAAAATAATCGTTTTATCGATGTACGTTTTCAAAATTATAGCCCACTAATAAAAACACAAATACTTTTTCAGTAACTACAAACAATATGTATATTTTTAAGACAAATATAGAATCTCATGAGGATATCGTTCATGGTGCCTTCAACGTTCATATAAAAACGATGCCAAATTTCCTAAAGACGACCAACGACAAATTATTTTAAGTCCATCATACACTCAAACAAATTAAAAGAAGACAAACCAATTAAATTGAAAAAATGACAAAACAATTTCGACGACTACAAAGCATTTACGTGTAACTGCATTTTCAAAAGCTTGAGAGGAAGCGAAAAAAACATTTCAATGCAATTCTAAGCAATCTTGAAAATAATAGTATATTCTTCAACGATGCCGAAAACAACATATTTTGAAGCGAGAGGATATCAGCCGAGACAATAGCCGAGGTTGGTAATGGTCGCGAGATTCAAAATATGATTTTCGGCGGGTAGAAGACTGTACTGTTTCTACTACTTTTTTAAAAATTATTATTAACCCCTTGTGCATCAATCACGAGTCTGACTCGTGGACATTTATTTTGCTTTGTGAAACAATCACGAGTCTGACTCGTAGAAATTTATTTTACTTTCTAAGACAATCACGAGTTAGACTCGTGGTAACAAAATAAATTAAATTCGTGGAATCACTTGACTTCATTTCAAAACTGTGCTCGAACGAATGAACCGATTTTAATGAATTTTTTTTTGTTTAAAAGGTACATAGTGACGCCTTATGAAAATATTACTTTAACAAAAAATATTCATATTTTTAGATGATTTTTTAAAATTTTATTTGTTCAAACATGGTGATTTCAAAAAGTATCGTTTTCTTCTCTTTTATAAATATATATATAAAATGGTGGAATCAATATGGCAGCTACAGGCTTACGGCCTCACTCTGAAAGTATAGAAATTTGGCTACCAACACAAATTTAAAATATCAACAGATGTGTTGGTGGCTCGTAAATAAATGGTGGCTCGTAAATATAAAAATATAAAATTAAAAAAAAAACAAATAACAGATCTCCTGTTTTCTTCCATAATTCATTAACTTTTTACAAAAATCCTGGAAAATTGCACTTTGGAGATGTTTCAGAGACAAAACTTCTATAATTTCCAAAACAATCTTTCGGTATATATTAGCCGATTTTTTTTAAAAATAATTTTCTACAAAAAACTTCAAAATAAATAAAAAAATAAATAAATAAAAAATAAATAAATAAATTAATAAATAAATAAATAAAAATAAATAAATGAAAAAAATATAAATAAAAATAGATAAAAATTATTAAAATGAATCAAAATAAATAAAAATAAATAAATAAATAAAAATAAATAAAAAAATTTAAAAATAAATAAATAAATAAAAATAAATAAATAAATAAATAGAAAAATAAATAAATAAATTAATAAATAAATAAATAAATAAAAATAAATAAAAATAAATAAAAATACATAAAAAAAAAAAAATAAATAACATAAATGGAAAAAATTAAAATATATAAATAAATAAATAAAAATAAATAAATGAATAAAAATAAATAATAATAAATAAAAATTATTAAAATAAATAGAAATAAATAAAAATAAATAAATAAATAAAAACAAATAAATATATATAAAAATAAATAAATAAATAAAAAAATAAATATATAAATAAATAAATAAATAAAAAAGTAAATAAATTAATTAATAACTAAATAAATAAACTTAATAAATCAATAAATAAATCAATAAATAAATAAATAAATAAATAAATAAATAAATAAATAAATAAATAAATAAATAAATAAATAAATAAATAAATAAATAAATAAATAAATAAATAAATAATTAAATAAATAAATAAATAAATAAATAGATAAATAAATAACTAAATAAATAAAGAAATAAATAAATACGCAAGTAAGTAGGCAAGTAAGTAATTAAAAAAATAAATAAATAAATAAATAAATAAATAAATAAAAATAAATAAAAATAAATAAAAATAAATAAAAATAAATAAATAAAAATAAATAAACTACCAACATTCTTCGTCCAAGAACGCATATGTTGATATTTAAAATTTGTGCTGGCAATTCTAAATTGCTATACTTTCAGAATGAGGCCGTAAGCCTATATCCGCCATATTTATTCCACCATTTTGAATTTTGAAAAGGGGCACATGACATTGGAAACAAGAGACAAAAAGCTACAAATTTTGCCCATAAACCTTCTGAAAAACCTAAATCATTCTGAAGAGCAGGGGGTCTCCTAGTTGCAAAGAATGCCTCATATACTTGGTCATTCAATAAGTCCGTAGGATGACACATAGATGGCGTTACTAGAATTTTTTTCCATATGATTTTTATTTAGTACTAACTTTCAAACGATACGTGTATAAATTTGACAGCAATCTGACTATTTATTCGTGAGTTATAGCATTTTGTGTGAAGCAACTTTTGTTTTTGAAAAAAAATGGAAAAAAGTGAATTTCGAATTTTAATAAAGCATTGCTTTTTGATGAAAAAAATACAGTGGAAACCAAACAATGGCTTGATAAACATTATCCAAACTCTGCTCCGTCGAGACAAATGGTAGAGAAGTGGATGGCTGAATTTAAATGTGGTCGTACCAGCACAAAAGATGCAGAGGGCAGTGGACGCCCAAATGAGGCTGTTATTCCAGAAAACATAAAAAAAATCCACAAATTGGTTATGAACGATCGCAAATTGAAGGTGCACGAAATAGCTGACATTGTAAAGGTAGCAGATGGTAGTGTTTTTACCATTTTACATGAACATTTGGGTATGCAAAAGCTCTGTGCAAATTGGGTGCCGCGTGAGCTCACAGTCGACCAAAAACAACAACGAATCGATGCTTCGGAGGAGTCTTTGGCACTGTTAAACCGCAATAAAAGGGAATTCTATCGTAGATATGTGACAATGGATGAGACATGGCTTCACAATTACACACCAGAATCCAAAAGACAGTCAGCTGAGTGGACAGCAGTCGACGAACCGAATCCAAAGCGAGCAAAGACGCAACAGTCGGCCGGTAAGGTGATGGCGTCTGTATTTTGGGATACGAACGGAATAATATTCATCGACTATCTCCAAAAAGGAACCACCAACAGCGAGTATTACTGTGAACTTTTGGATCGATTGAAGGCTGAAATCGCAAAGAAACGGCCACATTTGCAAAAGAAAAAAGTGTTGTTTCACCAAGATAATGCACCGTGTCACAGATCGATGAAAACGATGGCAAAATTGAATGAATTGGGCTTTAATTTGCTTACCCACCCACCATATTCTCCAGATTTAGCCCCCAGCGACTTTTTCCTGTTTTCAGATCTCAAGAGAATGCTTGCTGGAAAGAAATTTAAGTCCAATGATGAAGTAATCGCTGAAACTGAGGCCTATTTTGACGAGAAAGAGAAATCGTACTATAAAAGTGGTATAGAAAAGTTGGAAAATCGCTATACTCGTTGTATCGCCCTCGAAGGCAACAATGTTGAATAAAAAAATCGAGTTTTGTCAAAATGTTGTTTTTTTCTTACTTATCCTACGGACTTATTGAACGACCTGTTATATAGTTATTACTTAATTCAAATAAATAAGTAATCATTTCAAACACATAATTTATTTTAACACATAATGTTTTATGTATTAAAATTTAATACCTTTAAAACAAAAATAGTTCAATAAAATCCCTGCACTAGTTTTTAGTAAATCTAAATTTACAGTAAAATAAATCTTTCAAACATAAAAAAATAAAACAAAATATTAAAATTTTTTTTTAAATCGCAAGGTTTAAAAGCTTAAAACTAATATAAAATATAATTTTTTTTATCAGTATAGTACTTTTAAAAAGCCTAACTTAAGTACCTTTCAAACAAAAAAAAAATTATTAAAATCGGTTCACCCGTTCGAGCACAATTTAACTTTTAACTTTCATGTTTCTTAAAAAAGTTCGAGCCACCCTGTAGCTTAGAACTAGTGAGAAAATAAAAAAATAAAAAACACGTGTTAGTTTTTTTTTATTATACTAACGATCATCAAAGTTTCAAGAAAATCGGAGCATTTTTTTAAAAGAATTATTTTCGGCACAAAATTTTTCAAACAAATAGTTCAACCAAACATAAATTTTTTTAAACAAATAAAACCTTAAGGGGTTAATTATAATTATTAAACATTTTCATTTTTAATTACATACAATTCAAATTTTAAAGCATACAAACATCCAAACAGAATCTTAAAATTTATATTTCTGCTATTAAAATATAGATAACTCAATATGAATAAATTATCCAATTTCTATGTCATAAACAAAACCGTGCACTAAGCACCAGGCCAGATTGTCTTTTCTTTCAAAAAAATCGTCAACTTTATACCTAGATATATATTTTTATTCTATTTACACTACAAAATTCTATATTTTTATTTTATTTGGTCTATAAAGTCCCTAAAACACATTTTTAAAGGTTTATTGTTTTTTGAAATTCGCGTCTAGTAGGCTTTTAACTAAAGACGGTTTTGTAATAAACAAAATCAAATTTAAAAATTTTATTATTATTTCTAAAATAAAAACAACAGTTTTGAGTTTGGTTTTTGTATGGGAATGACGTTACGTAGATTCCTGATGTATTTTAAAATAACGTAAATTATTTTATGTAAATAAATATTTTTATTTCGTTTTTCTTAAATAAATGAATGAAATAATTTTTTTTAAAATATCTTAACACCAACTGTTTGTTACCATACTACATAGTTATAAAAAAAATATATGAATATTATTATTTTTACAATTTTAATGTAAATTATCCGGAAATAATTCTAAAATTAATTAACGTCATCTTCCCAAGAAAGACAAATTAACACTAACAAAATTATTTCATTCAATCAATTGATTATCTTAACGGGTGTTCTAGGACGGTTTATTCTAGTTAAGAAATTTGAAAATAGATGGCTTTTAAAATATTACTTTCGTCACTAGGGATGAAAGTAATTTGTATAGGTTTTTTATCACTGACGAAAAAGTAATTTTCGATGCAATGAACAAACATCGAAAGTAGATTTTTTAAGCTAAAAAATTTATTATCAATAAATTAAAATAAATATTTTTTTTTGAGATATTGATAATAAATTTAAAGTTTTAGGTTGTTTAGAATTACAATTAAACGCGTTTTCGCTTTCTCGCAAGTTTTCGAAAATGTAGTTACGCGTAAATGCTTTTTAGTCGTCGATAATTAATTTTCATTATTTAAGACTACGATCGGTTTACCTATCGTAAAATAGCACTTTTTCTCTCTAGGGAGTAAATTAAGTTTCATTGACTAATTTCAATCCAAACAAAAATTTTAAAATATTTAACAAGATGGTCTACTACAATATGAAGTTTTAAATAAGTTGCAATGAAGCGCTGTTTCGTTGACTACAACGAAGTGGCATAGCAGGTCGCGTACCTAGCGAGATTTATTTATAGCCCCAGACTAGTTCCAATCTGTGGGAACGAGTTAGAAATCCTTCAGCACAAATAAACAATAGTACACGTGAAACATGATAAAAACAGATAGGAAAAAAATAAGCAAGTAAAGGCCTTAGACCCTGGCGACCCTCATACGCGAAAAGAACCACGATCACCGCGTCCAAACCCCACCATTTACAGCACAAAATCACACGCTCTCACACCTCATACACTCACATACACACACATATACCCCACTCATCAACTATTCCATTTATTTAACTTTTACACATAGTATTTTATTTATTTATTTAAGAAACCAAAACAAAAATATAAAAAAAGTATATTGCTTACACTGATATTCTTCGTTTCAATTAGTTAGTAATCAATGATATTTTCGAGTTCGTTTCAGTGTAATATCCATTGGTACAGAATAAAAATCTAACCCGTCTTAAAAAAAAAATAAAGATATAAAAATATTAGAAATTCAACACAATGCAGATATAGGATGGGGGTTAATATTTGTTGATTTATTTCTGTTAAAATAAAACAAAAAATGTGAAAGGCCTGCTTTTCCCGCAAACAATTCCAATATCACCGTCATCCATAATGATAGAACAAACACTATATATGAAACGCCAACTTGATGTGAATTTGGTAGTTGATCCGGTTGTCCATCAATTTCATCTATATGAAATCCTCACGGAAATATAACGGCAGCAAAGCAAAAGAGCACCATCGCTGTAAATCTAACCCAACGTGCATACGGAATTCCATTACGATCCCAATTGCTTGAAGCAAGTAATATAATTGTTGTTGTGGTGCAAATACATCCAACAGAGATGTAGATCAATGAAATATGCCGTTTTATCTATAATTCTGGTGTATAACAAGCTTGTGGACGGTTATAACGTGTAACACAGGTTCACATTAACTTTAACGAATTTCAACAACATCGGTTATAATCCAAGCGGGCATCGCTAAGCTTCTAATTGAGAAAAAAATATCAGCAGTCATAAATAACGTCACACTAATTTTCGTTAATTTATCCGTTTTTATATTAAAATTTCTTTTTTTTATTTTACAAATTTTATGCAAGTTACCAATTAAAATTTAATCTGGTTTATTCATTGGGACTATTTAATTTTTTTATAATAATAAAAATTAATTTTTTTTAAGTTAATAAAATATAACAGTCATACGCGCATACTCGCACACACATACTCACAGCCACACACATACATACCCATATAAAAGAATTAATAAAGTGACTCACCCAGTAGTGTATATCCTTCCACGTCCAACTCCTATCCTCTTTAACTGTTAATTCCACTTCTTTTAGTAAATGAGTGATAATTAGGTGCAAAGCCAAAGCGTTCCAACTTCAACCAGCGTATCCAAATAACCGATGATTGGACCACTCCTCGTCGTAACAAATCAGAGCAAGTGTTGCTGTCAAAGTTGGTTGGTAATTGTTGAGTCCAAGGATGACCGTGGATTTTGCCAGTGCAAAGCGCGATAAACGGCGTATTTACCCAATCGATACACATCAACAAATAAAAACAAATTCTTGTCCTTTTGACCTTACTTTTTACTATAATTTTTTTCTTTATATGAAAATGTTTATTACCATGAAACAAATATTTGCTTTAAATTTATGTTATACGAATTTACCGTAAGTAAATATTTACAGGAACATTTTAGATTTAATTTAGGCTAGCACACAAACTACAACTATCAATTTCATTTTAATTTTCTTTTTGGTATTTTTAATAGTATTCCTTAATTGTAGAATCAAAATTGAACTAACATTTATCGAAATTAAATTAAATAAATAATTTTAAAGAGAATGTCTTTTGGATTAATTAACAATTACAACACTATAATTAACAATTTTATCTTCAAATTTTTGACATTTTTAATCACATTCCTTAATTTTGGGACTTAACATTGAACTGACATTCACCATCAATAAATTAAATAAATAGTTAAAAAGAACAGTGAATTTTGGTATACTTTATATGAACACACAAATTTTTCTATTTTACGGATTCCGTTTAACTTGACGAGTAACACAGAATCGACCAAAACACCTTTTATTAAGAGACAAACACCTAATTTATATTTTATCATTTAATTAAGTTACGCGGAATTGCATTTAATAAACATGGTGGAATTGAATATAAGAATTATCGTGATCATGTCACGTCCACTCGTTTTAACAAAAACTTTCCTCGAACAAAAATCAAGATTGACATGTCAATCTCCACCATAGGAATCCAATTAGATAATATGCAATTCACTAACTTATTTTTAGTTTTAGGTTGAATTATTAAAACTTTGCTTTGTTTTAACTTGAACTATTTTTAATTTTTAATTCCCGTGGGATCAAGAAAAAATCCACACACATGTTTTTCACGTAGACGTCAAAAAAAACAATTCAATGTCAAATGAAATATCAGACTAAGAGAGTTTTACAAATGTAATTTTGTTTTTAAATTATCTAACACGGCACAAACATATAACTTTCTTTCTAAATTGAACTAATAAATTGTACTAGTAAAAAAATTAAACTAATTGAACTATTAAAATTACATCTAGTTAAAAATTTCACTACTTAAATTTATTGCAAAAAAAAAGTGAATTCAAAATAAATAAATTTTAAAATAAAATAGATAAATTTGACAAGACATAAGAGAGCCTCTATACGCGGATAGGCATATTTATAGGCAAATATTAGCAACTGTTTTTACATCTCAAATTAATAAATAAAAATAAGTCTGTTTATTGGACAATCTCGTTCGATAAATATGTGTACTAAACGTGTCTTCACTATGGTACTATAACTGGAAGGAAACCATAAACAGAGACATCTATTATGAAATGTATTTAGGAAATTACATTTGTTAGTGTATCCACTAAGGAATTGTTACAACCAACAGGCATTAAAATAGGAGACTAGAACCAATTTATAGCAGAATATTGATTGTAAGATTTATACATGAACATAGCGGAACATGAATCGATGATATTATAAAACTGTTCTATGCTAATTCTACGGCAACTAACGATCACAAATTGAATAAAGGAAATTACATTGGTAAATATTACACAACTGTTTTCGGACAATCGTTGTTTTACGGAAATTATTGTAGATAGCAATTACGGTTTGAGTTTAAGAATTATGTGGCACAATAGAATTTAATAGCATAGGTATTGTATAACTATGTAGTGCACATTTTCCTAACAAGAATGTAGTTTGTAGCAATGTCGTAGCAAGCCGCTGCAATCACACGCAATCACACGGAAAAGGTATTTGCGCTAGTTATAAACAATAGTTTTTGTAACAAATGCAATATATATTGATGATTATATAATATTTTGTTTATATTTATAAATATATTTATAAATAAGTTTTAGTTATTTAATCTAAAGCCATCATCTTCATTGAAAGCTTTATACTTAAAATTATTACTAATACTAGATTCCAATTTACTGATAAATAAAAAGTTGACTAATTTGATTCAAAAAGTTTTGTGCAATTTAGCACTAATTGTAATACAGTCTTAGTAATAAATTTTAGCACAAATCTTATGAAGAAGATGGCATGCATTCTAAATTCTAAATTTTTTTATAAATATTTTAATTTGTAACATTTCGTTTTTCGCGTGCAATAAATATTTTTTCGGAGCAAATCTACTATTTCAAAGAATAGAAGAACAAAACATATTTTTTACCTATATGTGTAAAATAGTAAAACACAATTGCCTTCAGTTGCCTAGATTCTAGCAAACTACTCCATTCAATGACTTTAAAACCCGGATCATATGGAAGAGCTTCATCAAGATCATTTGCAATAATGAAATCTATCTCCAATATTTTTCAATTGTGGTGAAGCAAAAGAAAAATAATAACTGCAAAAGTTTTCATACAAAAATAAATGTGTACACGCCTCAATTTGATTGAATTGATTTCTAGAAGAAAATATTTTTATGGATTTTTAAATAAGATGAAAAAAACAAAAACAGTAAGAAAACTCCAAGAAAACTTTTTGCATCTTTTGTTATTTTTTGAATGAAAAAATGTCTTGAACATTCATTTTTATTGTAATTTTTTTTTTGTTATTGATTCTAATCAAGTTTTATTAAGGAAATTTATATTGTTTGAAGATTGATTTTTTTTTTTACATATACTTATTTATTGTTTTAACTTTTTCCCGTTATTTTGAATGAATTCTTTTTTATTTGGGTTTTCCTTGCTTTTAACATTTTTAAAAATGAATTTATATTTTTTTATATTCTTGTGTACGATGGATGGTGAGTAAAAGCTATAGAGAAAAAAACAAAAACATTTCGCTAACGGTTTGTTTGAAGTTTCTATAAAAAGATTTGAAAGCTTTTCTTTTCAAATGTCAAAAATACAGAGCATCAACAAACATTGGTAATGCTACAAGCTGCTAATTTTAAAAATAGTTTTTATAGAAATATATTATTACTTAACCTTTACCCTTAAATCTTAAAATGATTAACATGAGTGAAATAAATGTTCGTGATATGAATTCATATATCTTTATAGAAGAATGTTACAATATAACAAGTTATTTATGTTAACAGAAAAATAAATTTGCAAATCACATGCAAAAGTTAATTAATAAATAATGAAACGAGATTTTAATTTTAATTTATTAAACACATAATTCTAATTGTTAAAAATGAATGTCGAAAATGGGTTTGACGTTAATGGATATTAACTTTTTTTAAATAGTTCAGTGATTATCCTAAATCAATGTTTTTTGGCTGATCTATAAATGTAAAACACAATTTGGTAGACAGAACAACTTGGAAAAAAATAATAACATGTTGGAGAGAAGAGGAGTCATTTGGTTGTTATTTTTGATAAATAATAAAGACAATAATAAGCATGTGCCTAAACTCCAAAATAAGACAAATTATTTTTAGAGTCACGTTTTTGACATTGAATTGAAAGGCATTGGTGCAAGTAGGCATCTGTTTATTAGTCTTATTTCACCGTTGATTATGTAAACTATTATTCTTAATTCTAGTGGTCCGTGCAGGTTCACCAGTTGGACAAACACGTCACTCTTATGCTATCTCATTTCGTGGCTGGGTTTTACCGACCGCCCTCTTAACCAAAAATTTAAAAAAAAAATAAGCACAAAACTGACTGACCGTTACCAAACCACGGGCCACAAACACCACCTAGGCTTCTGAATGAAATTGCCATCCTGCCTCAACATTTCCTTCTGATCTACGTTAACGTTAAGAAGTGTATTCGCTTGATGGATCTTGTTTAGTTATCATTGTTCCCAAAATAATCAAATCAAACCAACTAGAAACTAACTAAAAATTATCTAAAAAAATTGAAAAACCTTTACCGCAAAAAAACTTCATTCCCACGATAAAAAAAACCATTTGGTTGCATTTTATTTTTATTATTATTTAAAAATAGCAAAAAGACGAGATGAGAAGTTTTTGAAAATATGGATAGACACATTTTCGAAAAATACGAATAGTTTATTACTATCTACGAGGAAGATGGAAAGTTATAGTACATTTACCATAATGGCCATTACAGGAAAGGATGGGGTTTGGCTGACTATGTTCTACCTGAGAATAAAAAAATAAGAAACTAAATGGGAGCCGGGCTTGAACTCAAACCCCGAGATAAAGACTCTCAGTCTCTACCGACTGAACTAACCAGGCCAGACAAAACAAGTAAAGCCAAGAACCGAATAAAGAGAAGAGATCCAACATATAGGAACATGGTTAAGGATTTTTCGGACAACAGTAAATAAAATAGAACTACCGTTAAGTATATTCTACTGACTCAAGTCTTTGGAATGATATTTTTCTCGTCGTTTGGAACTGCGTACTTTCCGGTGTCACTCAAAATGAAGTTTCGATGGAAGACGACGTCATCGGAAACAAAACCATGCTACGGAGCACGCAAATTGGAGCGAGTCGTATTTTGAAAAAAGGCTTCAGCAGTTAGTTCTTTAATTCGAGAGCGAATTGTGGATAATTGATCTGGACTATCAAGGGTTTCCCCACTATCGTCCGGACAATTCAATCGTCGGATTAAAGAGTAGGACGTACCATTAGTGATCATAAGTCACCCAAAAAAGACATAATAAGCAGAACAATCTAAAGCTTGATGTACAGACCATCGAAGAGCACAAACAATTTCGAAAAGATTAACGTCACACCGAGTATGGTCTTCAGTCAGGTACACACGTTGTCCAGCGATGACACTTCCGTTCACCGGTTTGGAAGCTTACGCTGTTAAGCTTCTAAGACTGTAAAGGTATGGTGAACCACATACCTTGAAAGGTAAGGTGAACCCATAAATTTCAAACAATTAAGATACAAACTGCGACCTATTGTCTGAGATAATTGTATCGGACAACCAAAAACATGAAACACATTGGCTTTTAGCAGTTTACAGATAGACTCTGCGGTAAGTTTCCTTAAAGGAAAATGAAACGCGAACTTTTAGTGAGATGGTCTAAGACAATCGAAATTGCTATATGACCGGACTTAGTTCGGGAGTAAGGACCCATTATATCAATGTATAATCCGTTAACCAAGTCTTTCAGATTTAAGTTATGTCACTAGGAGAGCACCTAGTACCATGCTAGGTGCTTTGACAGTTTTACATATGTCAGAATGAGACACATAGGATTTAATTTGCGTGGTCACCCGGGGCCAAAATTAAAATCTACGTAGGTGATATACATTTTTTGCATCTCCATCGTGTGCAATGGTTAAAGGATCATGGTCCTAGGCAATCAACTTGGTTGTTAACTCTTCGGTGATACACACTTTCCACGTTTTACCTTCCGATGTAACATTACTCTGGGAGAAATAAAGCTTTTTATTCACAAGTTCGTCGGACGTGCATAAATCTGAAGAGAACCATTGGAGTCAGTGACTATCTTTATTAATTTAAGATAATTGAAAGCAAGGGATTTTAGATCAGGATTAAAAATATAAACGTTGTCTTCTGTAAACGCATCGAGAACATCCTCGAAAGAGCATCTAGAACCTCGTTTAGCTTACCACGCGGATACTCAATATTTCAAGTAAATCCTTACAGCTTCAAACGCCATCGTACCAGACGACTTTAGAGATCTTTTTTCTGCATTACTTGAGTGAGGCGTGATCGGCAATGATCTTAAAGGGTGACCCTCAATGTATGCGCGGAACTTCTAAATACCAAGGATAGCAGCAAGACATTCCTTTTCGTTGACGAGCTGATTTAAGTTTCTTGGACATATATGCAATTGGATGTTCAAAACCCTCTTTCTCTAGCTGTACCAGTACACAGCCCACACCATCCTTACTTAAGTCCTATTGTAGAATAAACAGCTCACAATAGTTAGGATTCACCAGAACTGGCGCTGAATTCAATGCTTTCTTTAACAAGTTAAAGAGCGCATCAGCTTCGGCGGTTCACACTAATTTGTTAGTAGTTATTTTTGACAAATCCGATATTGGTGACGTTAATGAGGCTAACGTAGAAATGAACCGGCGGTAGAAACCAGCCATACCTAAAAATCTTCTAATCCGTTGCAACGTTATTGGCACGGGCCGTTATTGGCTCCCTCTACCTACTACGTATCCCAAGTATTTAACTTCCGGGTTCAAGAAATTACTCTTCTCAACATTGATCGTCAAGTTAGCATGTCTTAGACATATGGCGACTTCTTTCAATATATGGATATGGTTGAACGCAGTTTTCTCTCAAGACCATTATTCCAGAGAGATCTGCCAAAAATTGTCTTTCAAATCCAAGCTGGAGATTAAATTGACTTGAGGTAAGAGACTTAGAACACCGTCTATTTAAGGAAGAGGATATGCATCTTTCTTGATTATGGTATTGACTGACACCCTGCAGCTGTTCATCTTCGTCGGAAGTAACATCTGTGACAATTGATTTGATAGAATCTAAAGAAAACGCAAATAGAATATGATATAATAACATAAAAGTTTTGAAAAATTAATACCCAAATGTAAATCTTGGGTAAGAGAAGAAATGACATAGAGATCAAAGTACTTATTACGGCCCTTGAACAAAACTTTGGTAGTGAGAGCTTACATGGTACCTTAGGTCATTTTGAAGCGTAAAAATTGAAAAGATAGTTTTAGAATGGAATGATTTGCGAATACGCCAGAAACGACACTTTTGAAAAGTGTATCTCGATGAAGATATGCTATTTCCAATGGCATCAATGAATATTCGAGACCTGACAGCAAAATAATCGATCTAACTCAAAACAACAATAAAATCGAAAGCAAAAAAACCAATAGGTTTTGAAATTGATGTACGACAAGAGGAAAGAAGTGGTCTTACTATGGCTCAGAAAGCCAAGGGATAGCATTTTCCTGCTCACTGTTCCCTAAAAACACCACCAAAACACCACGTTTTTAGAATAAAGAGGTTGGTGTAACGCATAGAACTTTCGAAAACTATGGCAGTTAGATTACTTGAGCGTAAAACTTGGTGATCCTGACCTCATTGAAAAACCAGGCACGTGGTGAAATAACAATGGTAAGCTCTCCAGTGAGATCCACAAGATTTACAAGATCTAATTTAAGTTATTAAAATAAAAAATTATTTAATGGTGACCCCAGCGTGATATCCGACGTCACCATTAAAATAAAAAAATATTTTAACTGTTCTGTTTTATATTCACTAAATTTTGTCTGTCGGATAGACACCAAAGCTTAATCGATATGGTTCGTAGCTTTGCTTTTTCTAAGTACGGACTCCTAAGACATATATAAAACTAGGAAAATATCAATGTTGCCAAATATGCTGCGCCTCCAAAATCAGATACGAAAGACAAATAGAAACTTTCCATTTCTGCACAAATGAACCTATATCAAGAGAAAATTGTCAAAAATTTATTTGCACTGCAATAAAAACGTACAAAAATATTGACGTAAGGTGACCAAAATATGAAATAGAGAAAAAACAGCTTTTCACATATGGTATGCAATAGGGCGGTATAATGACTTATTGAGAATTAATTACCCAATAATATTCCAATCCATATGTGCAACAATCGCAATAAGGTTTGAGTATTTTTTACAATGAATAATGAGGCGTCCTATTCTGTATTAAAAAAAATAAAACTAAAAAAAAAACATCGGTTAGTAACGAAACATTATTCTTCAATGAAAAATTATTACTTAATCAAGGAGACATCAGTCATCAGGAAAATAATTTTTTTGTCCCAAATTCTATCAAAAGAAATGGCTACATCTATTCGTCATTTACGCTCCATAAAATATTTTTCAATATTTTTTATCAACAACAAAAGGGTATAATAAAAACGTTAAACAAAAGGATTATATAGTGAGCATGAACAGAAGACAGTGAAATGAAAAAGTAATTGTTATTTATGTGTTTTTATTTTATACTTAGAAATTATCATATTAATCGACCAGAAAATTGTCTTGCGTGATTGTAGCTTGAAATAACAATATATTATTAAAACCAAAGCAAAAAAATTTTATAACCAAGTTGATGTACGAATAATTTTTAACAATACACTAGTTTTGTCTGTACTGTATATTGATCATGGAATAGTGATATGAGAACGCCTTATTATGAAGATTAATGGGAATTACAATAAATTATATGTTATTAAAATTGAGTTATTTATTGTAAGTGGATTAGTATATGATTAGTGTGCCATAGTAAGTTTTGTTATGAAACAAGCGCGTAAGACAATACTTGATGTATTGACCGTATAATTTTTATTAGAAACTTGCTGAGACCAAAAACTACGCGAAAACCCAAAAGTTATTCACACGCGTTTATCATATAATATTTATAAATTATAATGCTTCTTCGAACAAACTAGAAATTTTCACTTATGATAGTTTTTAGTAATTTTATGTTGGATATTTCATTGTTGTTTATTTATTATGATAAAATCACCTGGGTAACGTAATATATTTATTACGAACTAGTGCGTAATAAAATAATAAACAAACAAAGCATCATTAACAAACTAAGCAACATATAACTTTTTTAAAAGAATTTCAAATGACTTTTTTGATTTTTCTAAAATTTTATGAGTGTTTTATTCATATTAAGAAACAATAGATTAAAACCAAAAATAATACCATGGTAACAGTTTATAAGAAGAAAAACTCGTTCACAAATATCTATATAGGGACTGGGCTGAGACACAAGCGGTCCGTAGCCATATCCTTCTTACCTTTGATGCTCCCGTGTTGCAGATGCAGGGCATTCTCTCTAAAGAATGTATATTTCTGACTCATTCCTCGTAAAATTAAACTTCGCCAACCCTGATTCAACGATCTTCTGGTTTTTTAATCTCCAGTCTTCGTTCCTTTGTTTCTCTGGTGTTCAGTAACTCACTTATCGAACGTAAAGTTGTGTTAGCTTACGTTTTTCCTACTAACGGCCTGATTGCACTTCGCAAGGTTGTGTCACAGGTTCTCTCAAAACCAATAAAAATACACTGAAATATTTTCCTCAACTTGAACAGATTAGTTTTTTTAATCTTTCCGTTCCGTAAGTGTGTTTACAATTTTACAGAGCGATCATATCAAAATGTTTTTGCATTATTTCTATTAGTTTTATGTAACCCAGAAGCTCTAGGCGTTACAGAAATATGGAACGAAAATGGCGGGAAATGGAACAAAAATTACCACGTTATGGTGATAAGTTTTTAAAGTGGATTTGGGATTGCGAGGAGAATTTCAACACTTATTCAATATCGCTGAAGTTACGCGTCGCTAAATTGTTGAATAAGTTTCCGTTGACTCCACGTTAACTCAGAATGCGAAATATGATCAGCCTGTTACTCATTCAGTTCAACATAATATCGAGACAACTGAAAAACCTCCGTTTTTATGTTCTAGACGTCTCGATTCGTTACGACATAAGACAGCTTAGTATAAATTCAGACTAATGGTCAAACGAGGCATATATCGTCAAAATCTTAAGCGACATCTTCACTTCATATGGTCGAAAGGCGAGATAAAGATTGGCAACCAAGCAGAGACAACCATCGTCTAACTAAACGCTATAACTGTACCAGACTGATATCTCATACCTCACATACAGAATTTCACGATGAGATTGGCCGGTTGTACTATATTTTCAAAAGTGGACCTATTACGCGCTTAGCATCATATTCCTATAGCTCAAGAAGACATTCAGAAATTTGTCATTACTTCACATTGTTATTAAAAGAAAATGGTCTTACCATTAATCTGACAAAATCAAACTTTAACGTCGAAAAATTAGGTTTTCCAGGTCATGAAATCACAGCAAATGGCCGTTCAAAATTTCGCAACTCCAAAAAGCATCAATCAAATTCAACGCTGTGTGGGGATGAAAAATTATTACAACGGATTTATTCCTCAATTAGCCGAAGTTGTGGCACCAATTCATTCTCACTTCGCTAGGCTTACGTGAAACAAACGAACGAAGAAAAGTACAGAGCTTGAATGGTCCGAAGAATACAACAATAGTTTTGAAAAAGCAGAAACTTTATGCTATATCCCTACTTTTTAATTAGAAAAATTTCAATTTGTAATTGCATCTAAATGTAAGCTTGTCTGTCGAAACATTGGTTGGCGCGAAAACTATTTGAATATTTTAAATATTGTGACGATTATGGAAGATGATAGAACACAACAACAATAGAACTTTCGAGAAAATTCTCTTTAGAGAATATAGTTCTGCAAAAAAAATATACAAATCAATAAAACCAATCAACGTAACCAAAGTAAACATAAAGTAAAGTAAATCTATTAGAGAATAGGTATAAATCAACAAATTAAAAAAAAGTAGATTTCGCACATAAATGTCAATATTTGAAGATGGTCTTATTACGTTTATGTTGAAATAAAGGAAGGAAAAAAAGGGTGTGTTCATCTAGAATATTACAGTACCACCGAGGCTATTTCATGTAGTATATATAAAAGGTGTTCTTCGAGGATAGAGATAGTATAAAATTGTTAGCGATACACAAAGTATAAAAATTTAGCAGTGATAAGGGCGAAGTAAAATTAACAGTGTTAGAAGTAGAAAGTTAAAAGTGATATTGTGAACAAGTATAAAAGAATTATAAGTGGTGAAATATTGTTAGTACAAGAAGAACTAAAAGGGGAATAGTAATAGGAGAAATATTTTTATTGCAAAATCTTGAACGAATAAAATTATAACGTTTAGGAAATACATTGTGTTTTGAATTTCCTGATTTAGTGATCGAACTAAATAATTGCAACTCGGCTAAGAAACGTTACAATATGTTTGTTTCTAATAAAAAATATTGCTTGGTGCAGAGACTCGAACGACGTTCAAATCGATTACTGAATTGTGTAAAAAATTATTAAATTCGTCAAACAAATTATTTTCAGTTCTTTTGTATTTTTTTTTATTTCTAATGCTATTTATTTCAAATAATTCAAAATTATAATAGTTTCATTTTTTTTTCACTGTCTATCCCTGACATACCAATACAATTCCGAAAATAAATCTTCTTCGTTTGGTGATGTTTCTTCGAATTTCTTTTTTATTTCTTCAATGTGTGAACAGTTCATTATGTGATCAGACGTTTGTTCCTCATTGTGACAGAAGATGCAAATGGGACACTAACCTACACAAATTCGAGCTAAATGTTTGTATAACAGATCATGCCCGGTAATTTTTCTGAAATTGGCCACGTATACCTTCCGATTCGTCGAAAGGACAGATTTTTGGTTGATGTTCGCCCATTTTTCGTTTTCTGACATTAACTGGTGATGCATGTTTATTTCTTCGTTACTTTCTCTCTGATTGATTCTTTTGCTTTAATGAATTTCTTAAAGTTTTTTCGTTGATTTTTCCTGATGTGAATCTCCTTATTTTTGTCGGATATTCCAATCTGAACTTTTCGTAAATACGTTGGAGTCTATGTACGAATGAAAGTTTAGAAGGAAGACGATTTTCAACCATTTAGAAAGTGTTCCTGAGGCTGTTTGGTGTTCTTATTATCCTTTCAAACATTTTAAAAGCAGCTTCTTCACAAGCAAATTAAATCGGTTTGATGCCACTAAACATCTCCATAGCATTAATCGGTGTTAACTTCACTCCTCCGGTTATTATCCTTAATGCCTTGTTCTGGACTATTACTAATTTCTTAACCATTGATGGACTTGCGCATGTTAACAATTCCTGGCCATAAGTCAAAATTGGCAAGATATAAAATTTGTATGTTAAAATCAATGTATCTTTAGAGGTTCCCCATTTCGTTCCGGTCAGTCTTTTCAAGACTTTCATTCGCTTTTCCGATTTGAGTGCTTACATGAAATTTGAATGTTAGCCGTTGGTCCAGTTCTACACCGAGGTATCGTTGACGAATTGTTTCTTTAACGTTTATTTCATTGAAATAAAGTTCCGGTTTCTGTGTAATATTACACATCGAAAAGATTTGGTAGAACATCTTTTCCATATTCACTTCCATTTCATTCATTTCGGTCCATTCGTTCAGTTCTTTTAGTGCACAGTCCATAATTGATTCTATTGTCTGCATGTCATCCCCAGCAACAATAATTGCTAAATCATCAGCAAACAATACGACATCGACCCCTGGGATGGATCGTAAAATTTGGCACAGATCATTGACCATGCAATTGAACAATGTTGTGCTCGAAACTGCACCTTAAGGGAGACCTCTTCTCACTTGTTTGAATGATGATGTTTTGTCATGGCATCGAACTGATATGAATCTTTGACATAAGAAATCATGAATTGCACAAAGAATGTAATTTGGAGTGTTCATTTTTGATAATTTGGAGAGTAAGATGTTTCACGAAACCAGATCGTATGCAGCTTTGAAGTCGATGAATGTTACGACTGTTGTCAGATTTGCATTGAAATTATTCTGAACTTGATTACAAAGAAATTCAACCTGCTCGATTGATGATTTGTGTGTTTGAAAAGCTCCCTGCGCCGAATCGTTCGTTCTTTCAGATTTCAGGTGATCTTGTAGTCGTTTCATTACCATTTTTTCTTATATTTTGAACAAGATCGATGTTAACGCGACATGTCTATAACTTTTGTATTTTTCAATTTATATATTACTATGATTATTATTTATCCAAACAAATGTTTGTTGTATCTCATGCACAAAAATACGCACTTTCATGCCAGTAAATCCACCGATATATATTTTTTAAAAACAATTTTGAAATCATTTAGAGCACCGGAAAATGGCATCGAACAAATTTGTTAATTGATCACATAGGTTTTATAATCTTACTCAAATTTGAATTTGAAATTTGTTTTAAAAATATTCTAATCATAATAAAAAACATACTTTGTGTACAACAAAATCCAGCTGTTTTGATATTCACTTCGGTCTGAAAGACCAAAGTATTACATTCATGAGCCAAAAGTGAAATTCTAACCCACACTTTTTTTGACATTTCTCGACGTTTTAGGACCTACTGATTCTAAAAAAGCAAAAAAAAATGCATGTCTGCCTGCCGGACGGCCGGCCGTCCGTCATTACCTACGCTGCAGGGAAACCGGATTTCAAAAAGTTTTTCTTTTTCTAAAAATAGGTATACTCAAGGGACAGGTCCGAAAGGACGCTGTGTTCGATAACTGTACCGGAAGGGTGTCAAAAAAATCATTAAGTGTGTCAAAAACAGCAAATTTTCATATTTTTGGCTAGGAAAATGTTCATTTTAAGTACTTACGAGTAGGAACGTTAAATTTGGAGAAATCTTGATGGTCGGGATTGGTATGTGAGATAAAAAACTTGATTATTGCATTATAAGTTTGTCAAAAAAATGTTGTCAAGTGTGTCAAAAGAAAGATTTTTATTTACTTTTTTACCCAATATTCTGGAAAAAATAAAATTAATTATTTGTTTGAAATGAAATTTTATTATTATTATTAAAAATTATGGCATTATAAGTTTGTCAAAAAAATGTTGTCAAGTGTGTCAAAAAATGATTTCATTTATTTTTTTAGCCAATTTTTGGGAAAAAAATGTAGCTGTTTTTATGACGTATATGTAATTGCAAATGAAAATATGGAGGGGCTGAAATCTCACAGCTCTAAGATATCAAGACTTCGGTCTTCGGTTTTCGGCAAAAAACTTTTATGAGGACATGGTTTTTAGTTTTGGTCAGCGATGTATATCAAACATCAAACAAAGCTCTTTGATAAAGTACAAGTATGTTTTTATCTCTGTTTAGAAATTTATTACAAAAGCAACACGAAACATCAATACGTTGCCGGAAAATTATAACAGATCATAGACTAACATAATTTAGTGAAAAGATGATACACTCAGAAAACTACTCAAAAACCTTTCCATTTAGCGTTTCGAGAAAATATTACAAAATCACAAATTCATATTTCTTTCAAAATTCCAAAAATATTGTAAAAATTAAATAAAATCAAACTTTTTTCAAAATTCCAAAAATATTCCAAAAATAAGAATAAAAGAATTAGAAAATTAGAAGTTCTAAAAATTCTTAAAAATTTAAACTTTTTCCAAAATTCTAAAAATATTGCAAAAATTATTACAAAATCCAAAATTGGAATTTTTTTCAAAATTCCAAAAATTATAATAAAATCAAAAATTTTAAATTTTTCCAAATTCTAAAAATATTCCAAAAATTCTTACAAAATCAAAAATTAAAACTTTTTCCGAAATTCTAAAGATATTGCAAAATTTATTACAAAATCAAATATACAAACTTTTTTCAAAATTCCAAAAATATTTAAAAACTATAACAAATTCAAAAATTTCCATGTCCAATTACTTCGGTCTGAAAGACCTAAGTTTTACATTCATGAGCCAAAAGTGAAATTCTTACCCCAATTTTTTTTGGCATTTCTCGACGTTTTAGAGGTCCTGATTCTAAAAAATAAAAAAAAATGTATGTCTGTCTGCCGGCCGGCCATTTAGTAAACGTTCTAATTGTTTATTTATTATGATAAAATCACCTACTCAGCAGGAACATAATAATATTTTTGTTACGCACTAGTGTGTAATGAAATAATAAACAATCAAATCTTGTCATGAAAAACTCACCCAATTTCAACAAACATAAAACTTGCACATTACATAACAAATATAAATTTTTACCATACCAATTTCTCTAAATGTTTTTATGATTTTTCTAAAAATTTATGAACAGTATGTTTTACTATGTAACAACAAAAATGACAGTAACAGTTTATAAAAAACGTAAGCAAAAAATCATAACAAATTCAGTCACAAACTTCCATGGGCCTCGCCCGCTATGATTAAAAATGTACGCAAAAAAAATCATCAGTGCTTTTCTTCACAAACTAGTTCATAACCTTAGACTACAGACGTAGATAAGTCCGTATTTTAAAAAAATTAACCGAAATGATAAACCGAAAATCTATCTAAAACTTATGTATAAAGTTCATTTAAAATCGAATTTCAGGTCGTTTTGTATAATCATAAAAATCTCAAAACCGAATAACGGCGCAGTCAAACCAGCAATATATACAATCAATGTGATTATGTAGTCAGTACAATATCCCCTCTATTATTAGTATTTTTATGGGTTTGACTCTTCATACGAAAATCTTATTCTTTTCTTAACAAAAACAGGAAATATCATAACCTCTAACGTTTTATTCTAACCTGACAACGCTAATACAATATTCCATATAACTATCCAACGTTCATATATAATTCTACCTCTCAAGATTCAAACAAAACAAAAACAACCAAAAGAAAATCCAGAAAGAAAAACTATTTTCATTTAGTTAACTTTAAATTGTCGATGTCATGCTGATTGCTTACGATTTATAAGTAGAAAACTTAAATTTAATGTACGATTGCCAATGATAAATAATCTTGGGCTACAGCATAAACGTGTCATAGTTACCTTTAAAAAATTATTAATAGAAATAAAAACTGATTAATTTATTAAAGTTTTGATAAAATAATTTGTCGAGAGTAAGTAACAACATGAAAAAGCTAATTTTTAGTTTTATTTACTTGTAAGAAAAAAAAGGTTCGAAATGTTATTTTTCTGTAGATTTATTTTGAAGACAAATTGATTTATGAGATTATAAAGCTGAGATCTTTATTATTAAAGTTTGAGTTGTTGTTGGATTTTTTTTTTGTAAGAAACTAAAAGTTTTGTTTGAATTCCCAAACAGTCTACGAATATTTGATGAATATTAACAACAATATGTAGTTGATTGTATGTATTTTGGAAATATTGTGACTAAAGTTTTGATGGAATCAAATGTTTACTTGATTTATGAATCATTTAAATTGGTTGGTGAGATATGTAGTAAAAGGGAGCAATAGTTTTAATAGATAAAAGCTTAAAAGGTCAACTTTTTAATCAATATTTTGGAATCTCCTGTATACCTGTATACCTACTTCCAACACCATTAAAACCGTCAATTTCACTATATTGACTAAATCGATAAATTAACCAATAAATCAATCAATACCATCAATTAACATCAAATTATATCCACAAAGGTATTCTAATATCAAAACAATAGAAAATAAAAATCAAAGTGTTACAAATTTATTAACTCTTTTATATAATTCTTTAATATATCAATCAATTAAATACTCGAAGAAAGCAATTATATAACTGTAACGTATTGCAAAAAATTTACAAAAAAATAAATAGAAGAATCGAATTCCATCACGATCATTAATCTTAATTAAAAACAATGTTTTTCTGATAATTAATAATTAATAATTAATTAATAAATAATTAATTAATTAATAATTAATTTAAAATGCAAATCGTATACAAATTTTATTACTTCTTTGATTTTACATCAAATTGATTGGAACGAGGGACGTTACTGTTTGTTGATATACATGTTATTGTTGTTAAATTTGGGTGTAATGTAATGTTGACATTGATGTGATTTTTTTTTATTGTTGACATATGTGTGTAATTAGGGTACGGAATTGAATTATAAATAAATCGTTAGAGTTGTGGTTTAATTTATTAATGCGTATTAGTGTGACTGTTGCACTGCAACTAAATTATTTTATTAACCTGGGTACTTAACCTGGGTTTCTATAAAATGGACGTCGATTCCAATGTTGCTGCATACTCCAGTCCCCCCTTCGGCAGTTCCTGCGATTTACAATTGGTAAGCTCAATGTTTTAACAAGAATTTTAGGCTTAATTTTACGGAAAGCATTTATTATAAAAAAACCTTTATACCGAGTACCGTTCAAAAATTGTCGACAATTATCCGAAATTACGATTATTATCAAAATGTATTTTATTTTGACCAATTTGAACAAAAAAATTATCAGGAAACAAAATTCAAACCCAAACAAAAAATTAATTTATTACATTATCCGCTTAAAATGTGTCACTAATTTATACTTGTGGCGAATGAAACAAACGACTGACTCGGAATTTTTGTCACAAATCGTGGGAACGACTCACCCCTGAGATTCTAACTCACGAGCAAACTACTTTAACTTTATCGTTTGACTTAAAGTTATACAATTATTGCGAGATTTTTTAGAACTACAAGACAAAAAATTCCACCACTTTCATAAAATTAAAAAAAACAGTTATATTCGATTACTATAAGTTATAACCAAACATAGTTTTTTAAAGTTTTATCAATGAAACATGAATTTACTAATACTTAAATAATCACTGAAAAGAACTCAACAAATTTAAATTGCTCTCGTAATTATTGTCATTCATTTTATAAAAATTAGCAAAACTACGAAGAAACATTTAACAACTTTTAGCATTTAAAATTTGGAATTATTTTTAATTAGACGAACTACGATCAATGCCTCCTCCTAAAGGTGGTAGTACTAAAAATTATTCGAGTCAGTCGATAAATTAAAAAACGTCAAGCTGAAGCCGGATGAAATTCACGTACAAATTGATGTTAATATGCATTGTTCCCAAGTTTACCAATCGATAAAGCAAAAGAATATTTAAAAGAACATTTATTAGATTGTGAGATTCCAAAATCAAAAATAGAGGTATATGTAAAAATAACTTGTATGGACCAATGTTTTGTGAAATTTAGAGATAAATTTTATAAATGAATTGCATGTATAGAATGTCATTAGTTATTTAATATACCAATGAACAAATCAGAAACGAAACACAAATTATTCTAGATACAGCTATAGCAAATGTAAATTCTGTTGAAAACACAAATAATATGAAGTAAAACAGTTTAGATATCAACATGCAACTTTACCCAAAAGTCACAAATAAACTGCAGAATATTCTCCGGAATCACAATCTTCTTTTTCCTTGCCGTCATTGCACTAAACAACTACAATCAAATAAAATGCTCCTGAGGTTACAGGTCTGTGACCTCCAGAGTTGGCGTTTAATGTGGAACGTAGTATCTCTTCTGATGTTGATACCCCAAAAGTTTCTTTGAATTTATTTAATCTGTCCGACCCAGCTGTTCTTTGATCTTCCCCGTTTTCTCATTGCAGGTAACTCAAGATCTAACCTCTGTTTGGCTACATTGGTGTCATCATCTACATACATTTTTTCAAACCAGTTATGCCGTTCTCTTTTCAATTTCTCTACGATAGAATCTTTAACATGCATAGATCTTCTTATGCGCTCGCTCTTTATATGATCAAGCTTTGTGACTCCCAACGATAGCCTCATCATCTTCATCTTCGCAGTATTAAAATCTTGTTCATACTTGCGATACATTGTCCAACACAAGTTAGTGCTGGTCTCACAACGGTTGAGTGCAGTCTCCCTTTGAGTTTATTTGGCATTCTCTTGTCGTAAAATATTGGCAAATTTTGTTGCCATTTCAGCCAAGCCACACTTCTTCTATGATTCACGGCTGCACTACAGCTGCCGTCTTTAGAGAGAACTGATCCCAAGTATTTGAACCTTGTACATTTAGATACGACTCTGTTGTTGATCATAATATCTGGTCGGAGAGCGGGGGTGGGTGGGTGGGTGGGTGGTTCGGTGGGTTTTTTTTGAGTTTTCTGCATAGGATCTTGATGAAACTTTGGCAAATGATACAGGTTCACTTGAAAATGGAAGATCTGGATTCATTTCAAATTTGGACAAAATGGCGGGGGTCTCCCGAACACCTCTAAGTTTAAATCTTGAATAACTTCTGATCCGGGGCTATGATCTTATTGAAACTTAGTATATAAGGTTTTAGTACTGTTTCCAATATTTCTGCATACCAACTTCCGGTTAAAAAGTTTTTTTTTCAGGTGTTTATCCCTACTGTAGCCTACAATTACCGATCGATTTTCATGAAACGTTGCGAAAAGCTTTTAAATAACATGAGAAAGATTTTATCAGCTTTTGGAGCACATTGGATAAAGGGTTGGGGGGTCCACCATACAACAGGTGGTTTTTTCCACAAAGTTTTTAAGTTTGTTGGGAGCATAAAACATTCATTCGTGAATGAATTTTGATAACACTTTGAAAAAAGACGCAAACATGTATGACAAAGAACTGATTAGTTTTTGAACGATAGTGAACAAAGTGGTGGGGGGTCCCTGGAGCACCTGTTTTTTTGAAAGCTCTATAACTTCTGTACCTGATTAGCGAACTGGATGAAACTTGGTACATGAGTATGTAGTACGGTTTACAATAGTTCTGCATCCCAACTTCCGGTTTTTCACTTCCGGTAAAAAAAAAATTTTTGTACTCTTTTGAATTTTTTTCAGAGTCTTTATGCACACTACAGCCCACAATAATGAAGTGATTATGATGAAACTTATGGAATAGGGTTCCAATCAGTGTGAAAAGATAATTATCATGTTTTGGGACACATTGATCAAAGTGGTGGGGGGTCTACCATACAAATGCTGACTTTTCACACTTTGTTTTTTAAGTTTGTTGGGAGCATACAGACTTCATTCATTAATTTATTTTAATGAAACTTTAGAAAAAGATGGAAACTTAAGTAACAAAGAACTGATTAGTTTTTGGATAATATTGGAATAAGTGGTGGGGGTCCTCCCGAACACCTGTTTAATGTGTCACACTTTTTTCAATGTTTGTTGGGAGCACACAGCATTCGTTCGTGAACGAATTTTGATGACACTTTGGAAAAAGATGCAAACATGTATGGCAAAGAACTGATTAGTTTTTGAGCGATAGTGAACAAAGTGGTGGGGGGTCCCTGGAGCACCTGTTTTTTTTTAAAGCTCTATAGCTTCTGTACCTGATAAGCGAATTGGATGAAACTTGGTACATAAGTATGTAGTACGGTTTACAATAGGTCTGCATCCCAACATCCAGTTTTTTACTTCCGGTAAAAAAAATTTTTTTTGTACTTTTTCGAAGTTTTTTCAGTGTCTTTATGCACACTACAGCCTACAATAATGAAGTGATTATGATGAAACTTATGGAATAGGGTTCCAATTAGTGTAAAAAGATAATTATAATCTTTTGGGACACATTGATCAAAGTGGCGGGGGGTCTACCATACAACTGCTGACTTTTCACACTTTGTTTTTAAAGTTTGTTGAGAGCATACAGACTTCATTCATTAATCAATTCTAATGACACTTTGGAAAAAGATGGAAACTTAAATGACAAGGAACTGATTAGTTTTTGGACAGTATTGGGATAAGTGGTACGGGGTCTCCCGAACACCTGTTTAATGTGTCACACTTTTTTCGATGTTTGTTGGGAGCACACAGCATTCGTTCGTGAGCCAATTTTGATGACACTTTGGAAAAAAATGCAAACATGTATGGCAAAGAACTGATTAGTTTTTGAGCGATAGTGAACAAAGGGGTGGGGGGTGTCCCATAACCCTGTTTTTTTAAAGCTCAATAACATCTGTACCTGATAATCGAATTGGATGAAACTTTGTACATAAGCATTTAGTATGATTTACAAAAATCCTGCATCCCAATTTCCGGTAAAAAAAATTTTTTTTTAATTGTTGGCAGTTTTTTCAGTATCTTTATGAACACTACAGCCTACAATAATGAAGTGATTATGATAAAACTTATGGAAAGGTTTCAATTAGTGTGAGAAGATAATTATCATCTTTTGGGACACATTGATCAAAGTGGCGGGGGGTCTACCATACAACTGCTGACTTTTCACACTTGGTTTTTAAAGTTTGTTGGGAGCATACAGATTTCATTCATTAATCAATTCTAATGGCACTTTGAAAAAAGATAAAGACTTTATTGACAAAGAATTGACTAGTTTTTGGACAATATTGGTATAAGTGGTGGGGTCCTTCCGAACACCTGTTTATTGTTTCAATGTTTGTTGGAAGCATACAACATTCGTTCGTTAAGTTTTAATTTTGACTACACTTTGCAAAAAGATACAAATATGTATGGCAAGGAACTGATTTGTTTTTTAGCGAAAGTGGACAAAGTGGTAGGGGGTCCTCCAAGCACCTGTTATTTTGGAAGCTCAATAACTTCTGTACCTGATAATCGAGTTGGATGAAATTCGGTACATACACATTTAGTACGGTTTACAACAGTTCTGCACCTAATTTCCGCTTTGTCACTTCCGATAAAATTTTTTTTACTTTTTCTCGTACAACAGAATTTATGTTTGTTGGGATACTACTGCCTGCTTTAATATTTTTATTATTAGAACTACGAAGTCCATAATATTGGTTAGCTTTTAATTAAAGTATTTTATGTATATTAGCTCATTATATATCCAGAACACTATGTTTCCAGAGCTGTAGTGAAGTCAGCCTATGCATCAGCGTCGCAATATTTTTTTTATAGTAACGCCTACTAATCAGGTTTATCGGATAAATATTAAAATTGTTAAATATTATAATATTTAAATATATAAAGTAGCCTGAAAGTTTAAATATATAAAGTAACCTGAAAAAATTACTGACCGAGGGGAGAAAAAATCCGTCTCATTAAAGGAATTGAATAAATAATGCAGATTTCTTAGGCTAGTAAAAAATATTTATTTGCTTTTTGTTTTATTTTTGTATTTTTTCATTTCTATGTTTTATTTAATTAAAAAAAAAATTGTATATCAAAAAATTATTGTTTAAATCTGTTTTTAATTTTATGATATATAAAATCTACTTTAGACCGAACAACAAAATTTAACAAATTAACAAAATTGTAAGCAATTAAAAAAACCAATTACAAAATTGTAACTAACAAATTAACAAAATTGTATTCCGTTAAAAAAACATAAATAAAAATGATCAAAAATCATAAAGGAAAAATCACAATCTTTACAAAATCGCAAATAAAGTACGTAATGTTTTCCAGAAACACAATATGGAATCCACGCCTTCAACACAAATTAAAAAATGTTTAAATTACTTCAAAGATACATATTATAAGAATAAGAATCAGGAGCTTATCATATAAAATGGTAAATTGCATCGAAACATACATTGGACAAACAGCAAGAGAGTTTGATATTAGATTCAAGGAACACAGCTTTTTGTGTGTTGATTATGTGTCAATAGACACAAGGGAAGACTAGTCATCTTCTTCTCACCGATACGAGTTTGTTATTCAATACTAGTATGGCTAGAGTATAACAAAACAGTGATCACCAGAGAAATTAATTGACTAAACCTGAATCTATTAAATATATGTTTATGTAAATTTTTTGTTTTTATGCTTCGCTAGAGTTCTAGTCTAGTCGGCTAGCCCTGATGAGAATGATAAACTTTTTTAAAGTTTAAAATTTTCTCATTGGTTCGAAACTAGATCGGTCGAAAATTGTATGGATTGCAAAAAGTTTCATAATTTGCACCATAACTTTTTAGACTCAGTTCTTATAAACAAAAACCTGATTTACTATATTCTGTGCTTAAAAATTTCAACTAGAAAAATTAAATCTTACGGAAAAAAAGTCGTCGATGCAGAATTTTATTTAGTCATAAATCGTAGGGATGTTTCACCCCTGAGATTCAAAATCCCAGGCAAACTACTTTCATATGTATATACATACATACACTGTTTATATTTTTTCTAAACTTTAATGTCTTCAACGTCGTAAAAATCCATTTTCTTTATAAGTTTTCAATTTCGAAGGTTCTAGCCGTATTCTACCCTTTAAGAACTTCGAGACTAGCGCTATAGTCCTGAGTGACATCGCTTTAAGTAATTGAACCTACCAAACTTGTAAGGTCGGGATTCGGCGATTATATGAGTGATGGCGTTTATGGACTTTACGAAGATGAACAAGCAATTTGTTTTGTAGGTAAATATGATTTTCGATCTTTGATTAAACAAATGCAAATTGCACAGTTATTTGTTGTATAGGTCATTTAAGATTCGATATTTTGACCCATGACCAACTTTGTGTAGTGCATACATGATAAAACCAGGGGAAAAATATGTTGATTTTATTCACATTCCTTATCGCGGAACAAATTTTCGACAGGGTAATACCCCATGTTTTGTGGTTAATTCTTATATATTACCTAATTGCCGCCAGAAGCGCTCCGCTGACACACTCAACAATATTGAACAAAATGGATAATTGACGCTCTTGTTTTGCATTCATTTGTCACATTCTTTAACATGGTGTTTCACATCTCACAACAGTGAAGGTCCAAAAAACTAAAAACAGTAACTTTCCAACAGCCGTATCCAAATGGGCAATCATATTTTGTGTGCGCATTCAAGTACGGTGGCACGTAAAGGAACGGGAATTAACTAATTTCATTGGTCGTCTTTGTATTCGTATTAAAGTCTAGCTTTTACTCTTCATATATAATCTTCATTGGTGGGGTTACGTCCGTGTATTTATAAAAAATCCTCCTTTGGACACCATATCAGCCTGTGCTGTGGTTTGGATCATTTAAATAGTTGTAAGACACGTCAATATGGCACGTATCATCTTTGTTATGATCAATGAGTTTCAAGTCATCAGCGCGCACCTGTGACATCAGCAACGGTAATAAGCGATCCTCTCCAATGTTTTGTCTAAAAATCAAAAACCCTGAAGGTTTAGGCTACAGCACACTAATCCTCCGTCAGATCCTGCATTCCCATCAACCATTTCAGGCTTGAATGGTTTGTTATTACAGTAAAAAGGGTCCATAGGTGATTTTTTGTTTACGGCACTGGAGTTTTCTTTGAACATAAACGACTTATGGGAGATAAAAACTACTGGGTGTTTGAATTCGTCGTCACTTTTTTAAAATAACACGCTATCACTACCTGTCGTAATAGGATCACACTGCTTTTTAAATGATCTAAAAAACGGATCCACGTGGACGGTAGCGGTGATCAACACTTCAATTCAAAGAAGCGTCAGCTTTGAGCTTCTGCGATCCATGCGAATTTTGCTCTTGTTCAGCAGCTCAGTGAGAATGGCTCTTACTGCAGAGTAACGAATTATAAACCGACAATACTAACCGATGACCTCTAGAAAGCTGTGTACCTATCTCACATCTTTAAGTTTCAAAAACTTAGCAACGGCATTCACCTTATCTGGTTAATCCTGATAATGTGACTACAGACTCTACAGACTAGATATTCGATCTTATTCAGTTAAAATCTAAACCTTTGTACTTTAATCGTCCTGCTTCTTCTATTCGGAAAGAGACATCTGATAGAGGCTTAGATGATCATCAAAAGAAGAGCAAGTTATTAAAAAACAATCAAGATAAGGGCATACTTGCAGAGTCCGAACGACATAGCATTAAATTGATATAGGACCCTACCAGGCACCGTGAATGCGGTTTTGTCTCAATTCTATTCAACAAATAGAATCCTTCTACGTGCTGAAGCTGGTGGTCACCCAACGCGCCTTCGACAAAATATGTATGTGTTACAACAAGAAATGAGAACACCAACTTTTTCATCAGTGAACTTATGTCAGGCTTTTATATCAACCTTATAAAAATAATTAATCGTTTCAATAAAAGAATCTCTTATAGTTCATCGACTCACAATAAAACAGATACACTACAATATATTCAGTCCTTTTAAATAAAATTCTTGAAAATCATATGTATTTTTAACCTCTAAAACAAAATACTTTCTCAAAGAAAGATATAATTCTCCATCCATGAAAATCTCTCTGTCATCTATTATAACAAAACCTTTCTCGCCCATGTTCGTTATTTTACTCCTAAAACACATTTCACAAACATCATCTGTGGTCGATCTATTTCAACATCCAATTTGTTATATATAAATAAAATATTTATCTAAAATTATTCGTTCCATTTCATTAGACATTTGGCTGACAATGGAAAACAAAGAACGAAAAATATTTGGATTTTCAATTTTCACAAATTAGATTAATGTAATTTGTCGGTCGATTCTGCTTAAATAGAATTATAAATTGTGTCACAGTCTTTTATTTATTGACACTAGTTAATAAGGGTTTTTGTTTCGGCCAATTTGAGAGATTTCCATTTATGCTTATTTTGGTTAAAAAAAAACAAAGCTTTATATTATCGCAATCTTTAAATTTTTTTTGTTTTATTTTTTTCAGATATTTTTTATCTATCGTAAAAATCGAAAACATACTTAGCATAGGAGGAATAAAAAATAAAACAGAAGATGCCGCCATTATTAACATATGGGGCAGTTTTACTATTAGCATCATTTTGTATAGCTTCAGAAAACACAAATGATGGAGGTATGTACAAATATTGTAAACAATTTAGTTTATATAAGTTTATTCATTCAGTAGTTCATAAGCTCCCATGGTGCAACAACCGAAATCGATTGAACGGTATTGGTTAAGGTTAATTTAAATGTTATAATTATTTTTAATTATTTATATTTTTTATTAAACTTAACAAATACTATTTTTTGTTATTTGTTATTTAAACGATGAATGGGTGGGCCATGGCTGATGCTCTGGTTGAACGAGAAAACATAGCTATTTTAGGTAGTATTGATTTGATCTCCTCTGAAGAGTACTCATTCATAATGTATTTGTAAAATATCGTCAAATCAGTGAAATTTCTTCTATGCTGTAACGAATCAAGCTCATTTGTAAGATTTGAATTGCCAATCAATTTAATTGCTTTCCGTTGGACAGTGTCTAGACATTTTAAGGAGGTTGGGTATGCACCACTCCAGATGTGAGAACAATACTCCATGCAGGGGCGAATAAATGATTTATATATCAAAAACGGCGGTTCGCTATTGAAAAACTTACGACAACTCCCTAGATACCCTAACTTTTGAACCGCGCTCTTAGCAAGATTGAAAATGTGAACATTCCATTTCACATCATTTTCAACCTCAACCCCCAAAAGTTTGATAGATTCCTTTTCTTCTAGATCGTTAAAATCAAATTTTAATGGAAAAGGGTTATATTTGGATGATCTTGTAAAGTGGCAAAACTGTGTCTTACTTGAATTGAATTCTACACTGTTTGTATGACCCCATTCTAAAATTGTTTTAAGGTCAGAGTTTAAGGAATCTGTCAAATTTGATCTATGGTTACCAAGAATATCAGATGACCGTTGTATTTGTGTTTCGTGGGATGCATGTAGCGTACTATCATCGGCGAAACTATGAATGGAATGAACGGTGGAATCTAACAAGTCGTTGATATATATAAGAAAAAGGGTGGGAGACCAAGCCGATCCTTGAGGCACCCCTGCGTTGGTAGAAAATGCTTCCGATGATATCCTATCGATATTTACTCGAAACTCTCTCCCAGTTAAAAAGTTTTGAATCCAAGAAATAAGTTGATCTTCAACACCATAGCATCTCATCTTACATATAAGATTGTCGTACCAAACTGTGTCAAAGGCCTTGGAAATATCCAGTGCAATGCCAAATGTTTCACCATGGTGCTCGAGTGACTTGTTCCAGACATGTGCTACATAAGATAGAAAATCTCCTGTCGATCGTGCCTGTCGGAACCCATATCGGAAAAATGTTTGAAGATTCCAAATAAGTCATAATATTATAGTTAATATATTTTTCGAACACTTTCGCAAAAACCGACAAGATGAATATCGGTCTGTAATTACTTGGGTTATTCTTTTTTCCTTTTTTCTATACAGGCTGAACGCTAGCAAGCTTCCACATGTCTGGGAATACACCTTTCTTGTACGATAGATAGTAGATTGTTGTGAGAATTGGTGCTAGCTCTCTAGCAAAAGTTTTCAGTATGATGGGAGGGATATTATCAGGATCTGATGATTTATTAGAATTTATTTGCAAAAGCATCTTACGTATGACATTCTTGCGAAAGATGATACGCTTCATTTTGTACGATACCTGAGGTATTGGTTTTGGCAGAAAATTAAGCGCAGTTAAAGTTGAGTTTTCAGAAAAAAGTTTCCAAGAAGATTAGCCTTTTTTTGGGTTTATTATAGGTACATCATTATGAATTAAAGGTGGTAGTGACGATTGAGTGAAATTATTTTGCACTGTTAATGAAGGAAATTATATTTGTTATATATAAAAACTTTTTTCCAAACGAATTGTAACCTATTACTTTCACTCACTGTTTAACGAAAAATTTTAGAAAAACCCTTTAATTACTATTTTTTCCCAAAAGAATTTAAAACAAAAATAACCATGCAAAACTTCAATTTTATCGGCAGTTTTATGTGTATTTCCTGACTAGTTTCGGACTCTATGAGTCCATTAACATAGAATTTACATCTACATCCAGAATTTACATCCAGTGTTTTAATTGGTCTATTTATACTAATTATAGATTATAGAAAGATAAGTATCAGTAATAAAATGGGGAAGTAACCTAAGATTAAACAATAAAACAAAAAAAAAACAACAAAAAACACAAAAAAAATATTGCGACGCTGATGCATAGACTGACTTCACCACAGGTCTGGAAACATAGTGTTCTGGATATATAATGAGCTAATATCCATCAAATACTTTAATTAAAAGCCAACCAATGTTATAGGTTTCGCGCAGTTCTAATTATAAAAATATTAAACAAAACAGTAGTATCCCATCAAACATAAATTCTGTTGTACGAGAAAAAGTAAAAAAAATTTTTACCGGAAGTGACAAACCGGAAGTTAGGATGCAAAACTGTTTTAGACCGTACTAAATGTGTATGTACCAAGAATCATACAATTTGATTGTCAGGTACAGAAGTTATTGAGCTTCCAAAATAACAGGTGCTCGGATGACCCCTACCACTTTGTTCACTATCGCTAAAAAACCAATCAGTTCCTTGCCTTACATATTTGCATCTTTTTGCGAAGTGTCATCAAAATTACTTAACGAACGAATGTTGTATGCTTCCAACAAACATTGAAACAATAAACAGGTGTTCGGGAGGACCCCCACCACTTATCCCAATATTGTCCAAAAACTAATCAATTCTTTGTTACTTAAGTTTCCATCTTTTTTTAAAGTATCATTAAAATAAATTAATGAATGAAGTCTGTATGCTCCCAACAAACTTAAAAAACAAAGTGTGAAAAGTCAGCATTTGTATGGTAGACCCCCCGCCACTTTGGTTAATGTGTCCCAAAAGATGATAATTATCTTCTCACACTAATTGGAACCTTTTTCATAAGTTTCATCATAATCACTTCATTATTGTAGGCTGTAGTGTGCATAAAGACACGTAAAAGTACGAAAAAAATTTTTTACCGGAAATGAAAAACTGGAAGTTGGGATGCAGAACTATTGTGAACCGTACTAAATGCTCATGTACCAAGTTTCATCCAATTCAATTATCAGGTACAGATGTTATAGAGCTTCCAAAAAAACAGGTGCTCCAGGGACCCCACACGATTTTGTTCACTATCGCTCAAAAACTAATCAGTTCCCTGTCATACATGTTTGCATTTTTTTCCAAAGTGTCATCAAAATTCATTCACGAATGAATGTTTTATGCTCCCAACAAACATAAAAACTTTTTGGAAAAAACCACCTGTTGTATGGTGGACCCCCAAACCCTTTATCCAATGTACGCCAAAAGCTGACAAAATTTTTCTCATCTTATTTGAAAGCTTTTACCAACGTTTCATGAAAATCGATCGGTAATTGTAGGCTACAGTTGGGATAAAAACCTGAAGTGACACACCGGAAGTTGGTATGCAGAAATATTGGAAACTGTATTAAAACCTTATATACTAAGTTTCAATAAGATCATAGTCCGAAATCAGAAGTTATTCAAGATTTAAACTTAGAGGTGTTCGGGAGACCCCCCCGCCATTTTGTCCAGATTTGAAATGAATCCAGATCTTCCATTTTCAAGTGAACCTATATCATTTGCCAAAGTTTCATCAAGATCCTATGCAGAAAACTCACCCACCCATCCACCCACTAACCCACACACAGACATACACCAAAAATTTTTTTGGCTATTTAGATAGAGGATGGTCCAAAACAAAAGAAAAAATAAAATTTGGGGTATGTAAGATTTTTTTTCACGATAGATTGCATTACTTCACACAATTTAAAATTGTGGTGAAGTAAAAAAGGAAAGTAGCTTAACTCTAAAGTAATGACAAAAATCATAAATTGAAAAAAATCAAAAAAATTATTCTAGAAATGTTTATGGCTTCATTAATAAGTGTTCAATAGTTTCCTGGTTTTTCCGAAATTTGAAAAAGTGGTGAAAAGATTGGTGCGTCCTCTAAATTCATTTTATTTGTTGTTTTTGTGATGTGATAAGACTAATATGCATCTAGTTTCCATTTCTGATAAACGCTTTTAATAATTTTTGAGTTATTATCGTCTATTGTATGATGGGCCACGCTAGATGTATTCCCGTTGGCTTTCTTATGTTCAATTAATCTTGTGCCAAATTCTCTGAACGTTTGTCCGATATAGGTGTTGTCACAGTTTTGGAATTTGATTTGGTAAATACCTGAACTGGAGTTGTTGCATTCTTTATCCTTATAATTGTTTAAATGTTTTTTAGTTTGTGTACTTGGTCTCGTGACAAGCTCGATCTGATGCTTTTAAAAATTTTTTTGTAGTTTGTTCGTAATTGCTGGGTAAAACGGTAGACTAATTCTTGATTTTACACTTTCCTGTAGTCTGCTTAGTTTTGATAGCTTAGAGGTTTTGTGGAGAGGATGTTTTCTTTTGTGTTGTTTCATTATTTGATCAGCAAATTTTTTTGAAAATCCATTGGATATTGCTGCATTATGTATATATTCTACCTCTTCATCAAACTCAGTTTTTTTCATTGGAACATACAATTTGTTGGCCATCGAATGAAAAGCAGCTTTTTGTGGCTTATATGATGAAAGGAGTTGTTTGTGATATACGGGTTTGTGTTTGTAGGTTTTCTGTATATTCCAAACTTTAAACTATTGTTGTCTTTTCTTATAATTGTTAGATCCAAAAAATTTTAAATGTTGTTTTGTTCTGTTTCTAAGCCACATCTTAGGAAATAATATATAGTTTTTTTCATTTCTATTTCCATTCTGCTCATGAATGTATTGCTTAATAATGGGGCTAGTTTGCTCCCCATTGATGTACCAGATGTTTGCTTGTAGAATTTTTCTCTGAATTTGACAAAATTCTGATCCATACATGTTTTTACGATTTTTATGTAAGCTACTATTTTGTTTCTTGGAATACGACTTCTAGTTAGATGGTCCTCTAGATATTCTATAGTGGTATTGATCGGGATACTTGGAAAGAGTGCAGTTAAATCAAATGATACCATGATTTCGTCTGGTTCTATTGTAATATTTTTGATTCTATCTAGTAGTTCTGAAGCATTTTTAATACTGTAACTTTGTGGAGGTGGAATTTCATCATTATTTACTTAACACATATTTAGCCATGTTCTCTGTAGGTGTCGATATATTTGAAACAATTGGTCTCATTTGGTTTCCAGGTTTATGTATTTTGGGTAACGCATAAAGTATCGAGACTTTCGGGTTGGTTACATGGAAGGAATATTCTAATTTTCGATCTTCTAGTAAGTCTGCTACCTCTTTGGAAACACGTTTGGTTTCTTTAACCATATTGTTTGATGGATCTCTAGAATTTCCGTTTTTCCAAGTGTGTTCTTTATATGGTCCCTCTCTAATAGTGGTTAACACTCGATTATCATATTCCTTTTTATCCAAGATCACAATCGCGTTTCCTTTATCTGCCTTCGTTATTACTATATCCTGGTTCTTTTTTAGCGAATTTAGAGATTCCGTTGTTTCTTGTGTAACATTGTTATTTCTTTCATTGCTTTAACGGCTTTAAAAAACTGTCGATCAAATTTCGCTGCTTTTTTTTAACTATAACGATTTTTTTCTTTGTTTATCAATAACCGACATATGTTCCTGGCAGCTTTATATTCTTGCAAGGTTTTTGTATTGCTTGTTTTAATGTAATTGCGAAACGCAATTGTTTTTTGTTTAATTGCCTCTTTGCATTTTTTGGTGAACCAAGGAGACTATCAGACTATTTGGTATAAATTTACGCATTTCTGCCAGTATTACATAAAAAAATCACAGCAGCCTTATTTGGATCTTGTTCAACTAAGCAAGTTTGTTTCCATGGATATCATTTATAATGACTTCTGAGGCCTTGCCAATCCGCATTTTTGTAGTTCCAAAGACGTCTAGGATTGGCTTTAAATGGCTTGGGCGTTCCAATATTTAGTGTGGTTGAGATCAAATTGTGATCAGATCCTCCTAGAGGCTCTGTGATTTTGAATTGCACTATAGTCGGATGGTTTATTAAAAATAAATCAAGAAGATTTCTTTTTTGACCTAGAGTATCTGGAACTTTTGTTGGCTGGTCAATTATTTGTGTGTAGTTATGGTACAACGAAAATAATTCTGCTTGTTTACCAAGTTCATCCGTTTCCGAACTGTGCTTAAGCCATTCCTTGTTATGCACATTAAAGTCACCAAGTACAACGAATTTAGCAGTTGTGTAGTCATTTAACCTATCTATCTTATCAGACAAGTCTTGAAAAAAAATGTGTATGCTCAGGGCAGTTTGGTGAGCGGTATAATCCAAATACAAAAAGAGTTTGATTAGGACAGCAAATCTTCAAAGAAACCATATTGTGATGCTTTGAACTCAATTCAAATGCTTTAATCCTCACATATGGTATGGAGTTTCATATATAAGCACAACCATGCTTATCAAAAAATAAGTGTTCTAACTCGTAATTTGGACATAGATATTTGTTTAAAACAACAAGGTTTTATTTCAACTAAATTATAAATTAAATCATATAAAAACATATTAATATTCTCAAATATATGATAGAAGTTTTTAAAACATTAGGCATACCTTACCTATTTTGCCAGTGTTATAAAATAATGTAATCCATATAAACTTTTGATCTCTAGTACCAGTCATAAGTCTGTCAGTCGCTAACTTAATCTGTATTCTCTAGTTTCAAGTTTATTACCTAATCCTAAGTATTTTTCATCTAATCTAATCTTTATCTAAGCTAACTTTATAGTATCTACATGTTTATCACTATTTGATGAATTACTTGCCTTCATCAAAAACAATGCCCGTTTGTTAATTAATATTCTTCTTTCTACGATTAAATTAGAAATTATCACATATGATACAATTTTTAGTAATTTGAGGTCATTAAAACTTAAATTTTCTCAAAAGCTCACTAAAAATCTCGTTTTGGTGAGAAAAAAATGAGAGCATTTTTTTTAAATAAAAAGAACACGTGCCGCAAAATCATCGAAGTTATATTTTTGATAAAACAGTAAATTTTTTAATTATCTTATGAAATATGCAGATTTAAGCCTGATATATATTTTTGTAGGAAATTCAATTCTCTACAAAAAAGGTCCTGGTCATTTTTTACCTAAAACATATATTTCTGATAATATTTTGAAAACTTGTAAATCTTTGTAACTCGTAAAAAAACATAAAGAAGGATTACGAAAAGGTACCAATTTTCTTTTTCTGATATGAAATAAAAAAATTAAAATATAATCATGAACAGAAAAAAACAACAAAACAAATTTTTCCAAAATTTTCCTTACTATTGTTTGTCGATTGGACTGAAATAACTGAAAAACAACAACAATTGCCAATTGCAATCCAAACACGGCTAAAATTAAAAATTTCATAAATAGAAAATGAGTAAATTTATTCCTGGTCGTAAAAAAAGTACAGTGTAAAACTTGCACCCAATACAAATATCAACTAGTATGCATTTAAACACGTGTTTTTATAACTTTATAACTTTACTCGTGATTATATGCTCGTCATATAATATGATATTGCTAAAACTGAAATAATTATCATAAACAAACAAGTTTTGCTAATAAACTAACTTTAGCAAAAGAAGTTCAAACAACAGTTAATTCCGTTGTCACACTTCCATTCATTCCTTTAAATTCAAAAAATATTAAAATGAAATTTAATTTATACCACTTCAGCAAAAAAATATATTATCTCACAAATCGGAAGACCATCAACCTTCATTATCAACACCATTCTTATATATCTTTGCTGTTAAATATTTTCAAAACAAAACAAAAAAATTATATTAATTTACAAAAAAATAAAAAAACAACAAAAATTGTGGAAAACAAACACAAATCAGCAATACTCCCAATTGATATGATCTTTGTTAGGTTCACTGGCCAATTTATCTGCTGTTTATACAACCAAGTTTTTTTTTGGGTTTTTGATTTTTTTTTTAATTGATGCCGGTTGATGCTTTTGAATCTTGGTATTAAATAACCATGAGTTAGACAAATTTAGTTGTTTACTCTGATGAGTTATTCTGCATTTAAGTCTTTCTTAACAACCAACATTCATATGTTCAAGAAAGTGATATGAGCGACCTGTCAATATGATATAAATAACCGAGCCAAATATTGTGTTGTGTATAGCTAAACATGTCAAAGTTTATGTTTTAGAGCATCTAACGAAAAAATTCATTCACTAAAATCAATTTATTATGTGAATAAAATTTAAAAATCAAACAGAAATAAAATTAATAACAAGCCATTAAATTCAATTTCGTATGATGGCTTCTCGGATAACCGATAAAAAATAAAATTTTTTATTGTTTATTACATAAAAATCAATTTATGGGTTTTTTATTCTTTATTCTTTTATTCTTTAATCGAATTACTTAGCATTTGGTTGATTTTTATTTGCTCGCAAGGTCTTGTGTGGATTGGTATTTATGCATAAAAAATAGAAATAATTGAATTCATATTATAATGCAAACCTAAACAAAATAAGAGTATCAATAACTCCATTCATTTAGACAAGACGACGTGTTTAATTTATTAACACGTTTGGAAGTGTTTATATGTCACCAAATACCATAAATAAGAAAACTCTTTCATTCATGAAAAGACTTAAATTAGTATATTTTGCAACGAGGGATGAAATAGTACATTATAGTACATTATATAACAAGATTGAGAAGTGAGCTATTATTGACCGATAACTTGTATATCATGAGGCGCGTAGCGGTAATTTCCATGTACCCGTGTACCCGTTTAACCCTGTGCTCGTGTACCCGTGTACCTGTGTACCTGTGTTCGCTTTTAGCCATGTACCCGTGTGCCCTATAGACATCTATAGACACTTGTTTTTTGTAGTTTTATTTTCCTTACAGACTTTCATAGTTTTTTTAGAAGCGTGGCATACGATCTTTCACTTGTTTAGCAAATTTTGGCAAATCTTTTTTATGCACTCGGATAGTGCCAACAATTACGGTTTTTTTTCTAATAACTTTGTAGATAGTGATCCACTCTTAAAATATTTATCAGTGGTAACGCTTCCTCCTCACTCTGTGATCGGATCTAGTAGTTTGAGAACTACGAATTTTCTAAGTGGAACTGAATCATCTCTGTTCTCACCTTTCCTTAAATATGGAAATCCATTTATGTATATTATATATTTGGTCTTGACATCAGATGCTAGCCAGAATTTGACTCCAAATTTATGTGGTTTGTTTGGCATATAGTGGGTAAATCTGCACCTCGCTTTGGTTGGACTTGTAACAATTTTGGATCGATAAATTCGTACTATACCGTTTTTATTATTAAATCTAATAAAATGCATAATTTTACAGAAACAATTCCTACTCATGGTTTGTTACGACATTTGGACTTTATACGAAATATAATAATGCACCGGAACACTGAATTTATAAACAAACAAAGATTCACTTGGAGATCTCTTATTACAGGATCACAGAATAATATATTAAAACTATTATTTAGCTAACAGAGATAAAAAAATAATTTAGTTCTACAAAAAAAACAAATCAGAAATTATATAATTAAAATTCAAAAAGGCTTACATTAATATATTACATATTTCATACATATTTCAATACATTATATATTTCTCATTAACTAGTCCGCTCCTCTACAAAAAAGCAATACAAAATAAAATCACTGCACGAAACTTTCATAAACGGACTCGATGATCAATTTTACAACTAGAATTAGACAATTTGTGTTTAACGGTAACAACAGCATGAACTTCTTCAATTAATTTTTGTTTTTCGTCATCATCAAAATTCATGTAACATTAGGCGAGACGTGTTTTTCTTCACAAAGTTATAAATTCATTTTCAAAACTGATAACATAACACTTGCTTGATAAATAACTTTTATTTCTTGAATGTAAAACATATTTCGTTTATATATTTTAATATATGATTGAGGTTTTGACATTTTATTAAATTCACAGCTATAAAAAAAACTTTACAATATTAACACAATAATTGAAATGAAAAGCAAATTTATTTTCTTTTTAGTTTTAAAACAAAATTTTTGAAATAATTAACAATATTAATATTACTCAAAAGTAAGCTGTATGACGATTCAGTCATGACTGAGTTTAATTTTATTTCAATTTACATAATTTACTGAGCCCCGATCAAGACAATTTGATCGTTTATATACACATATCATTAGACTTCCTGTTTCTCTTTCTAAACAATTTTCACTAATACAAACATCCATTCTACTTTTTTTTTCAAATTAAACAATCATTTATGTAAAACATGTATTATGACATTAAAATTGAGTGACGTAACTAAACCGTCAACAGTAGTACAAAAAAATGTAGCTACGTTTACCACAATTAAAGAGAATAAATTAATAAATTTAAATACTATTATTTTAAAGTAAAAATTGAAAATAGTCCGTCGTTACAGGTTTTTGAAAAAAAAAACAGGAATTTCTTGTTTCAAAGATATGAGATGTTCAAATTTTTTGCCTCATATGCACCACATGCAAATAGAATTACAAAATATGCATTGAGTTTTTCTGGAATTAAATTCCATTTAGATCCTAACACCCTAATGACTCTTCTTCTGTGCAGTTTGTTATGTGTTTTATTACGCGGCTGTCAATAAGCAGAGAAAACGCAGTTTTCACTGTCCCTTTCATAATACATGTTTTTGCATATCCTGTTGTACCTGCCACCTCTCTAAAAATATTATGAATAGATGTCCAGCTGAATCTTGTTGCCTTACTGCTATTGTGTCCCATCGCCCGCAATTTCGATGCATCGTTCTTTTTCTTCCCTTTCTGGACTATATAACGTTTTTTTTTCTCTTTTGTCCTCTGCGTATATTCAAAATATTGTAACGACTCTTCGTTGGTTCTTTTCGATTATTGAGCAAACACGACAGTAAAAAGACAGATCTTCAGTTAACATAATCTCAAACTTTATTTGTCAACAAATTACAGCAGCTTCCGTTTTTCCTTACAATAAATTCCAGGGTCTCCAATTTATGTACAATAAACTTCACCGCTTTTCCACAATTTGAATCAATAATTTTCGGAATCGTAAAATCTGTATTTACTATTCCACTAAGTTCAGATTCTTTCACTATTAGTACCCAGGCTCAAGTACCACCGATTATTCCTTATACTTTTGAATATTTGTAAACACTTTTAATTGCAAAATTAAAACTGACTATCTGATATTTTTGTTTGCTTATTTATATCGAAAAATAAATAAATCGAAACTTCTATAATCCACTAGAAATCAATACTACGTAGTCTGTACATCTTGAATAGGCCACACCTGTTTTCATTCATACTTGCATTTGTATTAGCGAACTCAAATTTAATTTATGCAAAATGTATTAGGTAACTCCTTTTAATTCATTAATGTAAACATTTGTATAACAAATTTAATTTACATTAATTTATGCAATACAATTTGCAATACAGGTAAAAGATTGAAAAAGGAGTTAACTTTTAATTCATGAATGAGTAAATAAAATTAACCCATTCTGGACGAAGTTTATTACAATATTCTCGTCTTCACTTACTTTACCTGAAGACTCACTTCCGCTTGTATTGTCAGATAAATCCATATTTTTTTCTGTGTTATTAACTTAACTTTCAGATAGTTCCTCTTCACTAAATTCTGAACACTCTTCATCTATGTTATTTATCATTTTCAAAGTTTTCTGGTGTTTTGAATTTCTAGAATATTTTGGGTAGTAATAATCAGTGCAATAATGAACACACGATTCTTAAAATGTTCTCAAACTACAGTTTTCGCTCAGAGCAAAGTGCTCTTTCTAATTATTTTATCACCAATACGATGTAATACAGCAAAATAGATGAGGTAATTGTAAAAATATGTAATACAATAGTTTTGTCTAAGAACACGTAAATCTCCACGAATTTACATAAATTCACCTAGGAGACAATAATAACCCATTATGGTAGTGCAATCAAATTAAATTTTTTTCTCGTTTAAAAATTTGTCAAGAAAGAGATAAAGCAGCATTGTGAGTTAATTCCATTCTAATTTTCAAAAAAAGTAGTGAAAGCAAAACGTAATTGAATAATGTCATTTTTACGAAATTCTAAGAAAGTATTTGAAAATTTTTAATTTAACATATTTAAATCATGTAAACATGCATGACTTTTATGCCTATAGGATTCTATACGTTATGAATCTTTTCTAGACTATAACGTCATTACGACAAATAAAGAAAGCGATCGTATTTTTAAGTTGTAAACTGAAAATGAATGTGTGTGACTGTATTTGTAAATGATGCGTCCATTTTTTCGCGATTTTCTTAATAAAACAATATCAATGAAAAAAACATAAATTAATTAATTTTCCATAATTTTATTAATATTATAAAAAAAATAAAATTTAATATCAGTAAACCGACATGAAACAAGGCAGACAAAAAATATAATAACTTTTTTATATTATTAAAATTAATTATTAGAAATGCTCGTTTGTTTTTTGTGTTTCTTTTCATTGCCTTCATTTTAAAATTTCGTTTGGACATAATTTTAGATGCCAATAAATTAATATTCTATAAAAAATATTTTCAATTTTTCCATTCTCTCATTCTTTATACGCTTTTGTTAATTATTATTATCTTTAAATAAATTTCATTTCGCACCGTTCTTTATTATTCGTATACGTTCATGCGATTAAAATATGTGAGCAATTATGTGTTAAAGCGTTTTACGACAAGTGCACGGTATGGTGCACATCATGTGCATGACATGTTTCATGCACAATGGGATTTTGTAACATGCACAAGAAATGCAAAATTCATGAATTTTTTTAAAAACTGGTTAAGCGGATATATTATTATCATCGTATGCATTTAAATTTTCTTTTTCCTTTGATACCTGCTGTGTTGAGCAGGTTGGATTTTTTGGAGGGCTTTTTTTAAATTAAGTTTATTTTTGTAAATTGACCGCAAATTTTTTTTTGTAGGGACGAATTTGTGTTAATTCAATTAGCTTCCTTGTCTAAGATTTTTGTGTTTTCTAAGCTCAAAGAATGATTGTTCTCCAAGGAACGTGGTGTCAGCACTCTAACTCTTTGTTTTATTTTATGGTGTTTCTATGTTTTGAAAGCATATCTTTTAATCTCTGTTTATCCTGTGTATATACCCTTCCATATCTGCATGTAAGTGTATATATCAAGTTAGATTTTTTAAATTAGCTGATTTTGTCCATGACAAATAGAACATGCCAGGATTTTATTAATGATTTTTTTGGTACATCTGAACATATCTTCAGACTCTGTAGCTTTTCTAATGTTTTCGGTGAGTTTTAGAACATATATAAGTGCCTCATCCATAAGCTTTTGAGCTATATGGTTATCAGCTACTGTAGTTTTATTTATTTAACTTGGTTGCTTTTACTATTGTTTATTTGGAAAGTACATAATATGTGTAGCTTGGTTGGTCAATTCAACAAGAGATGGATATTAAGCTCAAGATGTATCACAATCGAATTATTTTTTGATCGTTCTTATCTTACCGTTCCTTACTAATACTTATAATAAATTATTTATCCTTTTTGTAGGAGTAATAATAAAGCAACACTCCAGAATAAACTAGCACCATTAAAATCATTAATTATTCTTAACAGATTGTCGTCTTTTATTTCTTTAATAAATAAACATATATGTACACATTTTTGAAAACTATTTAGTAGCTGGAAGCTATTTCCTTAACGATGGAAGTTTCGATAAATGGAGAAAAATATTTAACTATTTGGAGTAAAAACAACAGAGAAAAGTTTTTGTTTTTTGTAATATTTTTATGGTAAATTTAGTTTGTTATGAGGTTGAAGTTTATGTATGTACATATATTTTACATTGTTTATTACAAATAGTTGTATTGCTTTAGGGCTCTGTGTAATAATAAATATTTATACTTATTAGGGTGATAGTACTAAGTGTTTGTGTTATATGTATATTATGAATAATAAACAAGCAATTATGAGATATTATTTGCGTTGTTAATCCATCTACGTGAGTAGATAATTTGTATTTCAGTTTTTGTTAGACGTCATTTTTGTTTAATTGTGAAAAATATCAGGCTGGAGGAAAAATTATGTCGTATATTAAAAATGCTTAAACATTTTATTAGATAGGAAATATCAAAGTAATTTCTGTTGTACGAAGATACCATTGAAAGTAGCACATGTTTGTTCAGTTTTTGGTAGAATAAAATTTATAATAATAATTTTAGTATAATAATTAATTGAATTCCTTTAAGCAATGTGTTTCGATTTCACGCGAAAAAATTTTTTTACCCGAAGTGAAAACCCGGAAATTGGGATGTAGAACTGTTGTGAACCGTTCGATTATAAGGTACAGATTGAGCTTTCAAGTAAACAGGTGTTCGGTTCAATATCGCTCAAAAACTAATCAGGTCTGCGTCATACATATTTGCATCTTTTTTAAGTGTCATCAAAATTCATTCACGAATGAAAGGTGTATGCTCCCAACAAACATAAATAACATAGTGTGTGCGCAAATAAAACCGGGTGTTTTTCTGCTTGATGGCATTTACCAGCAACAAAATAATTTAAAATAATTTTATTCATTATTCTGCTTATTTTCTCAATCGACAAACTACAAAATTACAAAAAAACATAGTGTACATAATGTTCTGATCATACAATTTGATCAAATTTAAAGCTGCATTCTCTATATTTTGTTTCTTTTTAATTATATTTTCGTCACACACAAATCATTTAATTCACCATTTCCCATAACATCTCATTATAAAATTCGATTCTACCGACAAGATATTCCCCTCTACAACTGCAGACCACCATTCTACTTTTTATAAATTTAAACAACCGTAAAGTCATCTACACATAATATTATGACGAAAGTTTACATAACCAGATTTTTATTATTTATGATAGAAACATGTATTATAGCTTGTGTGACGCAACAAAGCAATTAACTAAAAAAATGTTAAAACTTGGTTAATTGACCTGTAGCACCCATAAATGTTTTTGTGTTTGTTGACATGGATTATAAGATAATGAACTATTCTTATGAGGTTGTTTTGTAGATAGTTTTGAGTCTTATTTTATAGCAAGAATTGAACCAGGCCGTCGCTTCAGCTTGTAGTTTTTTCTAACTTTCAAATAACACTGAAACCTGTTTTTGTGCGATTTTTTTGTGCTTTATATGAAAATTTCAATCAAATTTTTTATGCGATTTTTATTTTAATGCGGTTCACGCCATTTTTTTCCTTATCCACCGCAAAAAAAAAGGTTTGAGTGTAATGTATTTCATATCTTTTTTTGTCTTTCTCTCCTTCCTTATTTTCTCTTAATTACTTCGGTCTGAAAGACCTAATTACTTCGGTCTAAAAGACCAAGTAGTACATTCATGAGCCAAAATTGAAATTCTTACCCCCACTTTTTTGGCATTTCTCGACGCTTTAGGCACTCGACACTCGACCTACTGATTCTAAAAAAGCAAAAAAAAATGTATGTATATCTGGCAGCCGCCCGGCCGGCCGTTACAACTGACGAAATCTAGAAACCGGCTGGAGAGATTTCAAAAATTTGTTTCCAAAAATAGGTGTCCTCAATGGTAAAAGCCGAAAATACGATGTGTTCAATAGATGTCCCGGAAGTGTGTCAAATAAATCGTCAAGTGTGTCAAAACAAGGAAATTTGCATATTTTTTGCTTAAAAAAGTTCATTTTAAGTGATTACATTGAATTTGGAAAAAACTTGATGGTCGGGATTGATACGTGAGACCAAAAACTAGATTATTGCATTATAAGTTTGTCAAAAAATGTTGTCAAGTGTGTCAAAATAAAGATTTTCATTTTTGTTTACTCAATTTTTTGGAAAAAAATGAAATTAATTAGTTGTTTGACACGTTATCGAACATGAAATTGGACATGGAAATTTTCGATTTTGTTATAATTTTTGGAATTTTGAAGAAAGTTTGTTTTTGATTTTGTAATATTTTTTGAGTTTTGAAAAAAAATTTTATTTTTAATTTTGTTGTAATTTTTGCAATATTTTTAGAATTTTGAAAAAGTTTCAATTTTTGATTTTATTATAATTTTTGCAATATTTTTAAAATTTTGGAAAAAGTTTGAATTTTTAAATTTGTAAATTAAGAAATTTTGCAATAATTGTAGAATTTTGAAAAAGTTTCAATTTTGTAAGAATTTTCGGAATATTTTTAGAATTTTGAAAAAGTTTAATTGTTGGAATTTACTATAACTTTTGGAATTTTGAAAAAAGTTTGTACTTTTGATTTTGTTATAATTTTTAGAATATTTTTAGAATTTTGAAAAAAGTTTGAATTTTTGCAATATTTTTAAAATTTTGAAAAAATTTAAATTTTTGATTTCATTATAATTTTAGGAATTTTGAAAAAAAAATTGTTTTTTTGATTTTGTTTTAATTATTGCAATATTTGAAGAATATTGGAAAAAGTTTCAATTTTTGATTTTGTTATAATTTTTGCAATATTTTTGGAATTATGAAAAAAGTTTCAACCTTTGATTTTGTAATAATTTTTGGAACGTTTTTAGAACTTTAAAAAAGTTTAAATTTTTGATTTTATTTTAATTTTTACAATATTTTTGGAATTTTGATAGAAATATGAATTTTTGATTTTGTAATATTTTCTTGAACCGCTAAATGGGGAGGTTTTTGGGTAGTTTGCTTCGTGTATCATCTTTTCACTAAGTTATATTAATTTATGATCTGTTTTAATTTTCCGGCAACGTATTAATATTTCGTGTTTGTTTTGTAATAAATTTCTAAACAGAGATAAAAAATACTTGTATTTTAACAAATAGTTTTATGTTTGATATATACATCGCTGCCCAAAACTAAAAATAATGTCCTCATAAAAGTTTTTTGCCGAAAACTATATCAAAATTCTTAACCCAGACCGAAGTCTTGATATCTCAGAGCTGTGAGATTTCAGCCCCTTCATATTTAATTTTTAGATTTATTTATTCAATGCCTACTTGAATTGAATTATTATCTTTATTATTTCTACTTATATAGGATTCAAAGATAACAATAAAATATAATAATAATAAAAGATAACAACATGCGTAAAATGACTTAAAACATGCGCAAATTAGTTATATGCTGAAATGTTAGTGCTCGTTTACGATCAGTGTTGTGCATTGTTTAACATCTCATTACGCACTAGTACGTAATAAATTAATTTCGTTAATACTCCCTAATTAAAGGCAGTAATGAAAACACTGAAATTGCATAATTTGAGGCTCAACTTTTTTTTTAAATTTGAAATGAGAAAGAAAAAACAACTTCTAACTATAAATGTTTAAGAAGTTGATACTGTTAGTTAAAGTAGTCATACTTTCAATTAACTAAAAGATTAAATAAGAAAGATGCTGACAATGGAATTTTTAGAATGACTACGGCGTTAGATTCCAAATAAAGTTTCAACTCCAGTTTTTTAGACGTTTTGTGTCAGAAAAAGTCAGAAATCAGAATAAAATATAAGACCAGCCCATCAGAGAGCGAAAAATCAAAAACCGCTGAAACAATTTCAAATTCTTTTGTTGGATATCTGTACTGAAGAGCTATTGGATAAAAGTAGACGGATTAGGGAGAGGGAGAGAGGCCAAGTAACTTTAATACAATAACTTTAAGTTCTGTCATTCGATTTAGGTGTAACTCGGTACATATTTTTAGTACAGTTGCGCATAGATCTGTATTCCAACTTTATGTTTGGTTTTCCGATTCCGATAATTCAGTTCATCTATATTTTAAATTCATGAAGTTCATCCTAACAAAATGGTGATGCAGCCGTGAGTCAGGCCAAAAATTTTATAAGTCTTCGGGCTGTAACTTAATTAAGTCCCCGTTGTATTTTAGACTATTTTAGCAGACAGTAAATAAATCTCATTAGTCTTAAAACTAAACAATCAATTTATCAGTAGCTCTCATATTTTTGATTTATTGACACATCATAATATGATTGTAATTACAACCACAACCACTCTTTAAAAGAACCAAATTATAAAAATTCTTATTAAATAACAATTATTAAATCATTTACACTTAATAGTTTAAATAATATTACATTAAATAATCTTGTTTATCCTACAATGTCTATCATGTCATTCACTTTTAATTAAATGTAAGAAGATAAAAAAGAAATGAAAAAAGAAAACGCTAAACAGCAAGATAAATAAAATTAAATAAAGAACGAAGTTGATTCACTTAGAAAAAAAGGTAAAACAACAAAATTATTATTTTAATTCATAAATATTTATTTATGTTTACAAGAAAGGTAATTTAAGACTCTTATCCATATTTCATTTTTTTTTTGCTGTCATTTAATGCCGATGGATATTTATTAGACGGAGGTGTGGATTTAAAAGAATCTGTAATAGAATGAGTAACAAAATCGATCGTTTGTTGGTGTTTACGCAATTAGGAACTGCGATTTCATTTATGATTTAATTCATCCAAAAACCAGAAGCTGAAAAAGGAAAGCAATTCTTGACAAAAATGTTTGTGAACTCAATATTTAATCTGCCATTTATTTGTTTATTTGGAAACCCTTTCCATTTTTTAAATTTTGATTCTTGAGAAATACCAACAAAATCATATATTTCCTAAATTGCATCAAATGAAAGAACTTTAAATTATTTTTTATTAAAACAACTTCAATTCAGTCCAGAAGCTTTTACATTTCCGTCATACAATGAGAGCCGGCCGCAGCAATTTTTTTTTGTTATTTGGGCTTCTCTCATAAATCTTTCAGACCGAATTAAATATACCATTTCTGTTGTAGTAATCTACAGGCAACCACCTCCATTTAGATTTTTAAGCAATGAAGTTGTGTTCATTTTTGGTATCTGTTTTGTTAGTCGTAGAGCTGGATATATCAGATAGGCTCTGCTAAAATAAAAACCAGCACTTTTTAGTGAAGGTCACTGTCTGTCGCGTTGTGTTTTCATTAGAAAATTATCTCTCAAAATTAAAAATTTCTTCTTCTCCTACATCAAGAAATGGTGTAGAAAAAGAAGAAAAAGTAACACGAGTTCTTTGAATACTAAATACAATACCGGAACAGTTTCCCAATCGGATTTCCGGGGCGAGCAGTGAACAAAGACTTCACGTGAACAGGAGAGGAGAGGTGATAACAAAGTTAGGTCTGGAACATGGAATTGGAAAAGTATGCTTAAGGAAGAAAAGCTAGAAAGGGAAATGATTAAGAACAACATTGATGTAGTTGGGATTAGAGAAGTGAGATGGGCAGGATTCGGTGAGGAACATATGGAAGGCGCTGTTTTCTACTTCAGTGGATGAAAGCGAGGAAAGAACGGAGTGGGTTTTATTGTAAATAACAGATTAAAGACATGTTTTAGTAAGGTAATATAAGACTGTGATAGAATTATAGCATTAAAGATAAACAGCGCTCCAGAGTATTCTAGTCATTCAAGAGTACATGCCTACAAGTGACTATGATGACAAAGATCTGGAAAGGGTTTATGACCGGATTGAAGAGATTCTGAAAGAGGAATGGAAGGGATGCTGTCACGTTGTGATGGGAGACTGGAACGCAAGTGTGGGGACAGAAGAGGTCGAGGGAGTAGTTGGAAAATTTGGTCTGTTACCAACACGTGGTTTAACCATCATAAACGAAAATTGTATACTTGGAAGTCACCTGATGATCTCTATAGAAAACAAATAGACTTTATAATGAATGACGAGCGATATAGGAATGGAATAAAGAAGACCTTACCTGGTGCAGATATACACAGTGACCATGTGCTCCTACTAGCAGTTTTGGAAATAAAACTTAAAAGAATAAAGAAAGCAGCAAAAATCAAGATATGGGATTTAGAGAGATTAAAGTCTCTGAATGCCGAGAAAATAGGTTTGGATATGGAAAGTGAAATGAGAATTTTGAAAACAACCATAGAAGAGGATAGTGAAACGAGATGGAAAAGAATAAAGCAAAGTATAAAAACAGTGTGTGAAAATAGTGTAGGATACAAGAAAGGAGTCCGACCAAAAAAACCGTGGATAACACAGGGTATGATAGATAAAATACGAAATACGAAAGACGACAGTTTAAAAAGTTAAATACTGAAGAAGGACGAATAAAGTATAGAAGAATTAACCCAGAATTGAGAAAAGAAACTGACAGAACAGGGGAGGCATGGTAATAGAAGAATTCTTAAGATCAAGTAGATAGACAAGGTGAGAAATGAGAAAGTTCTAAGAAGAGTGGGAGAGGAACGTAGTCTAGTAAAGACAATAGAGGAACGAAAAAGGAATTGGTTCGGACACGTACTAAGAAGGCAATGTTTGTTAAGAGATGTTTTGGAAGGATCTGTGGAGGGAGAAATAAACAGGAGAAAAAGAAAAAGAAAACTGATGGACAGTATAAAAACGGATTACGAAGGGTACGGAATGATGAAAGAGATGGCTCAGGAGAAAGACATTAGCGGAAACACCAGGAAACTGCGCAAGCAGAACACCAATAATGATGATGATGAAAACTAAAATAAAGAATGCCATCTTTATTGAAATCTTTGTACTAAAAACTAATGCTGAATTTTAATTTGTTACTAAATATACTTGCAGTTAATTTAATTTTTTAATAGAGATTTTCATGTGTAACGTTTAGTTTATTGCAATAAATATTTTCACAGTTGAAATCTACTATTTCAAAGAACAAAAAATATATTTTAGGCGTATGTGTAACATATACAATTTTTGGTTATTAAGATTTAAATAAATTATTGGTAATAGAATAAAAATATTCCCCATCCTACGAATACACCCAATAGTAATGTCTAAAAATGCGAAAATTCACATGGCACCTAACTTAGCCTCGCCATTTTGGAAAAAATTAGAAACAAAGATTGTGCTGCATTGTGCAACAGTTGTGCTGGGTGTGCTACTCAGACAGAATGCCATATCACCAATGAAAAAAAGTTGGCGCGCTGAAACAGTTTTTCGAGCAGAAGTTAACCCCGCCATTTTGAAAAAAGTGGAAAACAAAGGTTGTCCTGTGTTTTGTTCGAGTTGTGGTGTTTGTGCTATTTAGAAAAAATTTCACATCCCTAATGGAAAAATTTTATAACGCTAAAATCATTTTTTCGCGTAAAAGTTAGCCCCGCCATTTTGGAAGAAATGAAAAACAAAGCATGTGCTGTACGGTGCTGGAGTTGTGATAGTTATGCTACTCAAAAACAAATTCGTACCACCAACAGAATAATTTAAACACGATAAAACGATTTTTCGAGTTGAAGTTAGCCCCACCATTTTGAAAAAAATTAAAAACAAAGGTTGTGCTGTATTGTGCTAGGGTTGTGCTGATTGTGACTCAAAAATAGTTCCATTTTATCAACAAAAAAAAGTTGGCACGCTAAAACGACTTTTCGAGCAGAAGTTAGCCCCACTATTTTGAAAAAAAAATGGAAGGCAAAGATTGTGCTGTATTGTACTCGAGTTGTGCTGGTAGTGCTACTTAGATAAAAATTTCGTAGCCCTATCAAAAAACTTTTACAAAGTCAACATTATTTTTTCGAATAGAAGTTAGCCCCGCCATTTTGGAAAAAATAAAAACAAAATAATTGCTGTATTGTGTTAAAGTTGTTCTGGTTGTGCTACTCAAAAAAAATATCGTACCACCAACGTTAGAATTTTAGCACGCTAAAACCATTTTTCAAATAAAAGTTAGCCCCGCCATTCTGCAAAAATCAAAGAAAAAATGTTGTTTTGTGTTGTGCTACAGTTGTGCTGAATGTGCTATTCAAAAAGAATCCCTTATCAATAACGAATAAAAATTGGCAAGCTAAAAAGGATTTTTCTAGCAGAAGGATATCTTCGAGCAGAAAACTTTCGAGCAGAAGGCTAAGCAGAAGATAGCCCTACCAATTTGAAAAAAATTAAAAGCAAAGGTTGTTCTGTATTGTGCTTTAGTTGTACTGGATGTGCTACTCAGAAAGCATTGCATATAAACAATGAACAAAAGCTGGAAGACTAAACCAATTTTTCGAGCAGAAGTCAGCCTCGCCATTTTGAATAAAATAAAAAATAAAGGTTGTGGTATATTGTGCTTGAATTGTGCTGATTGTGCTACTCAGACAAAAATTTCGTACCACTAACAGAAAAATTTGATCACGGTTAAATCATTTCTTCGAAAAGAAGAAAGCCCCGCCATTTTTGAAAAAATTAAATATAAAAGAAGTGCTGCATTGTGTTAAAGTTGTGCTGGGTGTGCTACTCAAAAACAAATTCGTACCACCAACGGAAAAAATTTAAACACGCTAAAACGATTTTTCGAGTAGAAGTAAGCCCCGCCATTTTACAAAAAAAAAAATAGAAAGTTGTGCTATATCGTACCATAGTTGTGCTGGATGTGCTCCTCAGGAAGAATTCCATATCACCCATAAATAAAAGGTGATACGCTAACAAAGTTTTTTGAGCAGAAAGCTTTCGAGCAGAAGTTAGCCCCGCCCCGCCATTTTAAATAAATTGAAAGGCAAAGGTTGTCCTGTATTGCTCTAGGGTTGTACTGGTTGTGCTACTCAAAAAAAATTCCATACTAACAATGCAAAAAATTTGGCACGCTAAAACGGTTTTTTGAGTAGAAGTTAGCCTCGCGGTCGTTTTCGAAAAAATAAAAAAAAAAAGGTTTGAGGCAGTGGTACGAAATTTTTTTTGAGCTGGCTGCTTTGAAAGAGATTATATATAATAAATGAAAAAAACTTTTATGCTAGCATCATTTTTGCTTGTAGGAATCACTTAAGCATTAATTTATTAGTACTAATAACAAAAGTGACATCTGGTGTCCGATAGCATAACTGAATCTTGCAGCAGGTTTTGTATAATATATAAAAAGGGAATCACCAAAATATTTGAAAATAAAAAAATTGTCTTGACAAAGAAGTATTTACTGTATTCTTACTAAACAATACATACTTCATTCCAAGGGCGCACACAGAAAAAATTTTAGGGGGAGTCCAAAGATTTTTTTTAATAAAAATAGTTTTGTTATAGAAATTACAATATGTGTCACAACAACACCTACATACCTTTTAAGACCTACTTTTAAGAGATTGTAAAGATTACTTTATTGCAACAATTATTTTAAGAAAGATTTATAAAATATTTAAGAAATGTAATAGAATGGACAAAATTGAGTAGCTCTAAAAATGAGCCATAGTTTTGTTGTTTAAATTGTATTGAAATTAACTTATTTAAACCATTGTAAGTAAATGATATTATGTAAATTTTTAAATTGGAAGTATATGGTAGATTATAAAACTAAAGCTAAAAATACCCTTTAAGACATAAGTCCCACAAAACATGCGTTTTGAGGTGTTGACGAACGTTTTTTTTAAACTTGTGTGGATTGAACGCCCCCATACTATTGACTCGGGCAAAGTATTCCATTTGTATGGACAAAGAAATCCCCCTGCATTTTGTCAGTATGAGAGTGAGTAATCTCAACAGTTTAAATTGTTGCACAAACCGATTCACGTAAAACGGGGAATAGAATATTTTGATTACGTCCGAGCACCGCGTGTTTAAATTTTTTCCCGTTGGTGGTACGAATTTATTTTTGAGTAGTACACCCAGCACAACTTTAACACAATACAGCACTCCATTTATTTTTTATTTTTTCAAAAATGGCGGGGCTAACTTCTTTTCGAAGAAATAATGTAACCGTTATCAAATTTTTCTGTTAGTGGTACGAAACTTTTGTCTGAGTAGCACAATCAACACAACTCAAGCACAATACACTACAACCTTTATTTTTTATTTTATTCAAAATGGCGGGGCTAACTTCTGCTCAAAAAATTGGTTTAGTCTGCCAACTTTTGTTCATTGCTTATGGGCAATGCTTTCTGAGTAGCACATCCAGCACAACTAGAGCACAATACAGAATGAATTTTTTCTTTGATTTTTGCATAATGGCGGGGCAGACTTTTATTTGAAAAATGGTTTTAGCGTGATAAAATTCTAACGTTGGTGGTACGATATTTTTTTTGAGTAGCACAACCAGAACAACTTTAACACAATACAGCAATTATTTTGTTTTTTATTTTTTCCAAAATGGCGGGGCTAACTTCTATTCGAAAAAATGATGTTGACTTTGTAAAAGTTTTCTGATAGGGTTATGAAATTTTATCTAAGTAGCACTACCAGCACAACTCGAGTACAATACAGCACAATCTTTGCCTTCCATTTTTTTTTCAAAATGGCGGGGCTAACTTCAACTCGAAAAATCGTTTTATCGTGTTTAAATTATTCTGTTGGTGGTACGAATTTGTTTTTGAGTAGCACAGCTCCAGCACCGTACAGCACACCCTTTGTTTTTCATTTCTTCCAAAATGGCGGGGCTAACTTTTACGCGAAAAAATGATTTTAGCGTTATAAAATTTTTCCATTAGGGATGTGAAATTTTTTCTAAATAGCACAAACAGCACAACTCGAGCTCAATACAGGACAACCTTTGTTTTCCATTTTTTTCAAAATGGCGCGGTTAACTTCTGCTCGAAAAACTGTTTCAATGTGCCTACTTTTTTTCATTGGTGATATGGCATTCTGTCTGAGTAGCACATCCAGCACAACTGTAGCACAATACAGCACAATCTTTGTTTTTAATTTTTTCCAAAATGGCGGGGCTAAGTTAGGTGACATCAAATTCACATATAATGTAAAAAACATTTCCATTATAAAGGACATTAGACCCCTTTATCCATTTCCTTTACAGTGGAAAAAATTCAACTTTAGTAAATAAATAAGTGATGATGAAGTTTCAAATTCAAAATAGTCATCTTCTCAGTGGCGTAATTGATGGCGTGTCTGCCAACGGATTCGAACATGGCACTGATGAGAAGGCTTCGAATTCATCCGAAACACTTAAATTAGGTCTAAGAGCTGCCATTCGATTCTAGTACAACTTTGCACTTAAGCATTTAGCTCGTTTACTCACAGTTCTGAAAGCTTTTAACTGATACAGGATACAGAGGAAGGAGGGATACGGCTCTCGAACAATTGTTTATTTGAAACTCGTTTTTTGTGCTTTGTGCATATTTAAAACTTTAATAAATTCAATTTTTGATTCGATTTTGATAACATTCGTTACATAAGCTTTAGTGCGTTTTCCTATAGTTCTGAAAGTTTGTAGCCAAAGGGGATCTTCCGAACAAATGTTTATTTGAAATCAAATCAACATATTTGGCATAGAAACCAACACTCAATAGTTTTCAATATCACTGACACTAAGTTGACCTTTTGTTGTACTTTACATTTAGAATGATTAATTAATGACCAGGCCTGAAAACACATTCTGAACAATGTATAAGATAAGTGGCCTCCATCGGGAAACGAATGTATCCAATTCCGGTATCCAGCACCCTTGAGTTACAACTTTGCGCTTTAACAACTGAACTAGAATGGCAACGAAAGCATAATTCTTTTCCATTTGCAGCATGACAAATACGGTAGCCATTACAACGAACAAACTTCTATGAAAAAAAATTAGGTTACTTTGATTGTAAAAAAAAATTTTACTCTTGAAAAGTTTAGTTTTAATGAAATTCTGTTTCGAGAGTGACACATTTTTTACCATTTGATACAAAAACTGAAATTTGAGCGATAACTGCTCTTGTTATCGCTCGTGCGAGCCTTTAAAAAATCAATTATGTAAAATAATTTTCGAGTGTATTATAAGCAGTAACGTAAATATTATCTTAAACAAAATTGCGAGACATAATTTTACAGCTGGAGTAAACTTACATAATTTGTTATAGATTTCCATGAGAACTGATGAGAAATTAAATGTGATTGAAAAACATTATGAAGAAATTTTTTGAAATATAATCAAATTGGAGCTAACATTAAAAGCTCGTATTTTAAACGAGCTCATCAGTTTCTTTAATATTTAAAAAATATAAAACACTCACATATGGGATTTTTTACATTAAATTTCTAGACAATACTTTGTGTGAATTCATAGAATGGCGAACATTTCTATTCTAATTAACATCTAAGTCACGATTGTATAGTCATTATTGATTGTTTCCAATCAATGTGAAATCAATGACTGACACTTGGTCAATTTGTAGTCCTATATGTATTAACATTAGTCTTTAGACTACATTAAGGGAAATTAAACTTATTTTGGATTTTTGAGATCAATTAAACTCAAGTAAGTAAAGAAGTAATTGGATTTTTTTCAATTCAAAGGTATGGTTTGACGAGGGTAGGTTCGAATTCCATCCGAAACACGAAAAATGTGAATTGGAGTTTTTTGTCTGAGAAACTTTAAACCATACCTTTGAATTAAAAAAATTCCAATTACATCTTTACTTACTTGAGTTTAATTGATCTCAAAAATCCAAAATAAAACACTCACTTTTGAAAAACGAACTGAAAAGTAAAAAAAATTTTGCAATACACAACGTTATGTTGCAAAGAAAAAAACGATATGTTTGCACAAACGCTATGTCTTTTATAATTATACTTTCGTTCAAATTGTAAAAAGAAAACAATTATTTAAATAGTTTTTAACACATCTTTGCACAAATGCAAATATTAGATTGTTGAATATTAGAATTTTTGATAAATAAACAATTTTCCGTTTCCATTTTTTACATAAAATAGAAATGGGTGGCGCAGTCAGTATATCGCGATTATAATGATAAAAGCAGTATTAGCGAAATTCCCACACGGGAAATGGGTCATGTGGAACGTATGGATTTACATGTGATTGTTAAAGCTTTTATAGAAAATTTTATGACAAAATTCAAACCAACACAACTGTCAAATCTTAAGTTTAATAAAATACAAAGGTGTATAGTAAAAATAAACATAGTAGACAAATCATCAAGAAGGCGATTACTATGTACTTTCAGTTTCACCCAACTTTCATGGAAAGGTGATTGATTTACTTATATCAATTTACAAACTTAAAATAACATGCTTCGGAACAACTTTTTTGACATCATAACTCAATGAATGAGTGAAGATTACGTCTTCTTTAAATATATTACCAATCCCATTAACAAAAATTTTATGAACATAATAACGATTGTTGAAAGACTATACATATATGTAAATCAGTAGTTCTTCAATACAGAATCCCCTTTTTAAATCATAAAAAATGATTAATGTTAATGTTTATTGGAAAATAAAAGCTCCTTGCCAAATATAACGAAAGGAAAATTTGAGTAACAAATAAAAAAACTACCTTTTAATTTGTCTATAGGTAAAAAAGGGTCGAGAGATACATAAAACGTTAACTATAAATTTTTATTTATACCTTTTTGCTCTTTAAGAATTTATACTTTCGTTATATCCCATAAAATTTTATAGTGTGGAATGATGAAAATTTTACTTTAACGATTTTTCAACTAGATATATATAGAAATTAAATATAAGAAAATAATTTGTATATTTTGTGATATTTTTTTTATTGTACAAAATACAAATAATACGATGATAACCATAAAATAATTTGGTATTCTTAGTACTCATAGAAGATGAAATAATATTTATGTTATTGTTTAGTTAAATCCATGCAATAACTTAAGCAAAATTGTCTTTGTCAGCGTTATAATATGCATTTCTATCATTTATCTTAAGATTATCATTTAAATTATTTGCTTTTGTTATTGTATTTCATTTAAAAAATACTACTGAAGATTTGTTTTTAATTTATTGAATTGAATTAAATGATTTTGCTGGTTTTAATTTTATTAGAAATAACGAACATCATTAACAAGATAACGAACGTCAAATAAATTCCAAACTCAACTAGGAATAAATGTTATGCAAAACCATTTAAACAGTATTCAGTGCATAATCATTGAGTCGTTATTTTAATGTATTTTTAGTATTGTTCAGATTTAATTAGTGCTCGCTGTACAATCTACTATTAGCTATTTTAAATGTAACATTAATTATAAAAAAATAGGAAGCAGTTCTTAGATATAGTAGATAACTTTTAATAGTAGTTTATTGAGTTAGTGTTTAATGATATATTTCATTTTCTATTTTTCTAACAAAAGTTTGCAAATTAGCAAACGAATAAAATTCATTAAACATGAAAGCAATATTACATTTTATCCTTTCGACAGAGTAATTGATTTAAACTGAATTATTAGGAGATAGCTAAGAAATTAAATAAATAGAAGAAATGAAAATGATTTCTTTTTGACTTTTTTGTACAATTCGATACATTCAATCAAATTTTTTTTCAATTTCAATACATATTTGTTTGATTGGTAATGTGAAAATAACATGATCTACAACGAAATTACTTCCAATTTTCAACTTATTAGAAACCAAAAAACAATCATATGAATAAGTAATGTTTTTCACATTGGCAATTCAATCAAATGAAATCATAGTAAGCATTTAACTTTTTATTCGAGAAAGGAACATGCGCATTAGTTTTAATTTAAATTCGGACTTTTATTCGGACTAAGAAATATACTATAAAATTGAAAATTGAATAACAACAAAAATTGAAAAAACTCACCTTTAGTAGTAAATATCCAATGATGAAATTTCAACTTCGATATTAATCGCCTTCGTGGTGTAGCTGGTTAGCGTGTCTGTAAAAAATTGATTCGAACTGAAATGAAGTTTTTCTCTGAGTAAAACCCAAAAATACATGCAATTTTGCATTAAAAATTGGTTACTTGAGTTTAAGTGCTCACAAAAGTTATGTTCGAATCAAATAAAGAAATTTTCTATGCATTTATAAATCGAAATCTTCACCAAAAGTCTTTTCGGATGGTTTTCCACATAGAAGCCACAGACGATATTGGTAATTATTGGTTTATAAATAAGCCTTGCACCATAGGTGAGTTTTCCAGATTTTTATTTGTTATCCGGCTCAAACGACCATTTTTTTAAGTGAGATTTTTACATAAAGCGTTTAACAACGGGAGCAGTATAAAAATGAATAACCAAGTCATCAGTAAGTAAGGAATATCTCGAGATAATAATTAAACGGTTTAAAAACTCCGTATTGTGGTCAGGCCGTATTTGTGGTGGGGCATAATTTTTTGATTGAAGAGTCTCGAGCATGTGACTAAAATGTACAACAACAGCTGACTAACTTTAGTTTATATCTGACAGTTTTAGTAGAATAATTAAAATGAAGGAAAATTAGTTTTTGGTAATTTTGGTCAGAAAATAATTACCACAATCGGAAACAATCAATTTTGGAACAGTAAATATTAGTTGGAAAAAGATCGAAAGCCATGGCTACGTCATGCAATGGTGTTTTAACCACTTTGAAACGTTTACTAGTATGAAAATTAAAAACCAAGGTCATGCCGCATACTTATGAATCTTGACAAAATTCAACCTGTTGGATTGTAAACACGGTACTAGGGTATTTAATGCCGGACCGTAATTTCAATACCGATTGTGCAGTATTGAAATCAAACAAACCCAATATACCTGTTTTACCATCGGTATTGGCATTTTTTTTTAAAGGAATACGAATTTATAATTTTATTTTTATCTTTGAAAACTGTCTGATTAAAAGTTTAACCAAAAAATGTGTTAGTCCTGATTCAGTCCAAACGAAAATAAGTGAAAATTAGCAAAAACTCTGTATAATCTGTATATATTTCTTTTTATCAGATAATCAGATTTTCATTTCTTTATCTTTTAAGGGAGACAAATTGAACCCACAACCCAAGGGAAATCTTTTATTAAATCCCTTAGACTGGACGAGATTCGAGTTTCTAATTTATGGAAAATTGAATGTATTCTAGAAATTCCTCTTCACAAAGTTTTTGTCAATCTAGGTCCTGTTCCTTATGTAATGGATTTCAACAAAGCTGTCAAATTTTAAGTCTATTTTAAACAATGATCCGTCACAGACTGCATTTTGAAGTATAGAAAATTGTCAATTTTTCTCAAGTTCTATACCAAAAAAAAGAGAAAATATCCAAAACGAGAAACATTTTTGCATATCCACTTGTCTTGTCCCGTGAAGACCAATTTGAGTCGTGTTCCACTTCTTACTTCTAACGTTAATTATTATACGTTAGATAGAGACGTTAGACTTTCGCGAAATATTCAAATTGCAAATTGCTTTGTTTTTTGGGTTTAGCGATCAGATATTTGATTTAGGCTACTTATTGGGTCAGGAAAAAAATCTAAAATAAATCTAATAATACCTCGTCACAGCAGAAGTCCAGCCAATCCCGCTCGTTTCCACAAAACTAATGAATTTTGATAAACATTAGAATTGCCTAAATAAATCAAGATTTACTCATGTTTGGTTTTTAGGTGGAGATAATGTTAGAATAAAGAAGACAACGAATCATGTTCACGTTCAAAAGTTGGAAGAAAAATTTAGCAAGCATCACTGATTTCATCTTCGCCTTTTCAAGGTTTGTGTTGACTAAAAATTTGATATGTCACAATCAAAATAATGTTTTTCAAGAAAGCTAAAACCCTCTATCCTAATCTTTTAAACAGAACCATAAATTCTTGGATAAAAAGGTCTTTCAGTCTTTATCTTTTTTCGGTCTTTTACGAATAATAAAAAACAAAGTGAAACGAAATTTATTAAATGATAATAATAATAAACAAAAGAATGAAAAAGTATTTTTACATTTTAAAATAGCTGGTTACATTTAACTTTTTATGAAATAGTGCTTTCGTAATATTACACTGATGTGTTTTAGTTTATTTTCAAAATTATGTACCAATGAAATTTTCTAGTGAAGGTAATGAAAACAAACACAAAAAACAAACAGAAGCTTTGAATAATTAATTTTAACGATTTAATAATTTTTTATTATACATTTTTTTTTATTTTTTTGTTAGCCTTGTTAACCAATAATTAAATTATTTTTTTCAGTATGTTAAGAAAATTATTTTATATTTACAAATGCAATAACACCTTAGAGTATAGATATAAATATAGAGAGAACATAACTACAAAAGTGTATGAAGAGAGAAAAAAAAAAGATGATAGCACATATGTGAAAATCAATTTCTCTTTTCTCCATTTTGTCCACTTTGTCCGTGTTTTTCTCCATTCTAAATTTAAAATGCCAAAAAATATTGATTGTTTTCTTCATATTTGTTACGCACGTCATGTAAAATATATATTTTTGACAGATGTGCATACACGTTAAAAATCGGTTATGGTGATCAGTTAAATAGCGGTATGTCTTTTTGAACTTTAAAAATCCCCTCTTATGTCTACCTGGTATGATTTATATACGCCACCATTATAGTCCGAACAATACGGATACTAAAATGTGCAAAATTATTAAACGTAATATCAGAAATGCTCTCGTGACTATTCTTTTAATATTAAATTATTTTAATGTTATACAAGTCTTCCAATATTTATAAACGTGAATCAATAAAAAACATAATTTCAATTGATATTTGCATTACAACGAAAATCAAATAAAGAAAATAATTCCCCTTTACCAACTCGTCTGTTATTAACAAAATCAGGTTCTTTCTAATAAGAATCTAGTAAAAATCATTTTTATCTTATATCATATTCAACTATACATATAACCAGTTTTCATTTATTTATATGTTTATAATTATTGGAATATGTATGTACATAAGAGCAAATTCAAAAATGAAACAAATTGCATTTTAAAGATATTCATTTCCTTTCATCATTCTTATAAGGAGATAAACGTATATAATTTAAATAATTAAAAACAAAACATGTTATAATTATATACGTACATATACGAATGTTTGATAAGATAAATTAATCCATTTCGTTTTACTTTTGATTTTCTTTTCATTTCTTTGTTACACATAAAACAAAATCACTGTAATTATAAGACATTGAAATACTTATTAGTTAATCAAATAAACACTAATTTTAATTAAAATCATATGTGGAACTTAATTGTTTAGAAACAATCAAGATTTATTTTTGGAATAAATTATTTGTAATTGATATGTTACTAAATATAAAATTATATTTATTATCTTACTTGAAGAAATATGTTGGATTGTTTTTTTCTAAACGATGATAAGATATTGTTATTTTAATTAAAAGATGATATTAATTTTATATTTTTTGATGTGAAAACTTCTTAAGGCGCGTTGTGGGATTTTGCATGGGGAAAAAATTTATATATTCGAGTTATCATCCCGCATATAGTTTTACGCATAAAATACCTCTATCCGGACGTAACGTTTCAAATTGCAATATGGATATCGCGGTCGACTGATGTTATAGGTCGAGAGTTCAATTCCTGGAGTGGTACATTTTTTTTATTGTTTTGTTTTTAATTTTTTTTAAATACCATTAAAATTATTGTTTTTTCATTCATGAATTCATAAAAATCATAAACATTTCTTTTTACGAATTTTAAATTGATCGATAATGCAGTTTTTTAAAGTTACTGCCATTGTCTTTTTACGTTTCGTTCAAATTATTAGCATTTCGATATTAACAAGAAAATTAATTATTTTTTTAGCAGGCAGTGTTAAAAATAATAAAATATTGGTTTTATAACGCAATTGTTGGTGTCACATGTTTATTTATGTCTTCTCCTAAGTCTTGGATCAGGATTTCGGTGTTTTTTTTTTATTTTAAGTTTTTTATCTTTTTGAGTTTAAAGTTTTTTAAAAACTTTTTTTCATGAGACCTCATTTTTATTAATATGTGTATCGAAAATTAGAATAATATTTTTGTTCATAAACTACTTCTGCAGCTACCCAAGTGCCAAAGCTGAATTATTTGTTTTGTATCATAGCGTTACGCAAATAACTGATCAACCTTCAAGAACTGCAGATATGTCTGGTCATAAGATTTGTTTTTGTAAAACGATCCGCTCAAAATCACTAAACAATTAGGAGGATCTAGCTGTATTTTGACCAGACCATTGACTTGACCTTGTTATATATTGAAACTTCTAAGCCTTTTAAAGCCATTCCCTCATGATTGAATCTTCAAAAATGTTGACTGCCAAGGACTTAGGAGTAATTTGAAATCCTTTAAATGAAAACAGATTGTAGCAGGTTATGATCTCATTAGGTGCATGTATATAACATCGGAGCGAGCGGGTAGCTTGGCATGGTTGTTAATATTTCAACTGATAATCAGGCTGCTCTAAAAGAGCTGGGGAAGTACAATTTAAAGGAGAAAATAGTTTCTCAATGCACTAGGTTCTTGAATTACCTTGAGCATAGAATTACCTCAAGATTAGCATATCACTAGTATAGACACCAGGGCTCAGTGGGAATCTCAGCAATGAAAGAGATTATGAAGTTGTAAAGAGTTCTTCAGAGAGGCTCATAGGTCCTGAACCGGCAATTGGTATATCGAAAGGAAGGTTCTAATTGAACAGATTCTCTTTCGATGCATCAACTCCCAATGGAGGCACACAGAAGTATACAAAGTCTCCAAGATGTTCAGTCTAGATCTAAGCCAGTAAACCACCGGTTTTCTGTTAAATCTGACCCATTTCAGAAAAGTAGGATATTCTTCAAAATTTCGCCGTTGTTATGAAGAGATTATGGCAAAGCAAACCATTCAAGCGTATTGTTTTTTTAAAGGGGCCTTTAGCTCTTGGCTATACGGGACTGGAATCTATATGTTAGACTATCACTACAACGTTTCCTCATCAAAAAAGAAAAACTAGGCTCTAAGCTAGGCTAGAAAATGTGTTGAGTATTTGTAGATCATGAAAAAAAATGTTATAAAATAAAAAAAAGTCCAAGCGGCAGGTATATCTGCTAGAAATAGGTAGATTTCGGGGTCAGACAGTTTTGTGTACAAATAGAACTAGATGTATCAGATTAGTTTAAATAAAAAAATTAAGTAGAAACAGAATAATTCAAAAAAATTATCAAACCAAATTAAATACATTAATCGAAACTACTTTATCAATGCAATTTCGAAACAGTTTTATTTAATTTGGTTAAAACATCTTTTAATAACATATTAAATTCACCAAAGAGCAAATTAACGTTCTCACTACATGCTATCTACAATACCACCACACATAATTTATAATCAAATAACGTTTACACCTCAAAAAATACAAATATCTATCAATTTAGGAAAAATTTTGTAAGTAATCAATATATATTTATTTTAACTTAAACATTTTCCAAATTTCCAATAAAAGATATTCCTTAACTCAAAAGAATGATAACTCAACTTTGTTTTTATTTTTATTTAAATTTTTGCAAAAAAGAAAAAAAACTAAATAAAATGTTCAACAGAAACAAAAGAACATTTATTTATTATTTCTTAAGGGATTTGTTGTAATTGTATGGCGTGAGAGTGTCGTGCTTTATGTTAGTATAACGTTAATTCCATTGGAACCTCTTGGGTTAGAAAGCTGAAAGTCTCTGAGATTACAAATGAAAAGTTTATCTAAAAGAAAGTAGCAGATAACATAAACTCAAAAATGATGTAAGCATGGCCGTTTGCGTTTGCATTCGTTTCAACAGCCCCAGGGTCGCAATCTCTGAACTTGGATAATTTTTTTTAAATTTGGAAAGATTTATGTTGTATCTACGTGTGCAAATGTTTTCAAATGTGAGTTTGGTCATTTTCATCTAGATCAAGGACAACAAAGTTTGGTAAATTTTTAAAACAGCTGATTTTTCAGGAAATCTAAACGCCAAGGTTGTCATCTGGAAAAAAATGATAAAACAAGGTTCAAATATTCAATATTTATAGATTTTATTTAAACACTATTTTTCAAACGGCCGTTATAACGCCAGGTTATTCGGCTCTAGCCGATTAAATGGTACCCCTATATGGCCAGTTCGCGAACTTGTCCAAGAGATTATTTGCCGCAACATACACAAACATTTTTTTTGGTGTAGGTCAAAAATTACGATCGTGAAGTGCCACTAAATTCCGTTATACTTCATATCGTTATACATTTATATACACAGAGCCGGGACGAGGCCGCCCTAGGCAAGAATAAAATTTGACGCTCCTACCCGTTTTCCCCTCTACAGAATCGGTTTGTTTTAAACACTGTTCAAAAAAATGTTAAGAAAAAATCGTTTTTTCTACTCCTATCACAGTAAATTATCAATTACATCACACTATCCATGAAATGTAAATTGATTATTACAAAAAGTGTAATGTAATAATAAAAAAAGTGTTACGTAATGTATTTTCATATATATATTACCTAACACTTTTATTAAGAAGAAAAATTTTTAATTAAAGAAAACTTTGATTTTTAAAAATTAAATATTTCAATTCATTTTGACCCAGAATAATGCAAAGCCTACCACAATTTGTAAACTGTTTGCATTTAATTTATAATTAGTAGTTCATTTTTTCTAGTAATTATATGCGTTTGGGCATTAAAACAAAGTCGTAGAAAAAGTATATAACAAAACTCGAGCTGCAAACCATTTTCCATGCTCGTCAAGCTACTGCACTCGCCACTACGCGAGTTGGGAAGCAAATGAATGCAGTCTTTGCCAATAAGTAATTTGGAAACAGTTACGACATGATTTGGATTTTTGGGGTAATTTTGACAGGCTTAGCGAGAAATTACGAATTTGGACACAGTTACAACATGATTTGGATTTATTTGGCCATGTGATCAGTGTTGCAAAACGAAAAAAAAACCGTAACGTTATGCGTTTCGTTTTTATAGCATTATATTTATTTTTTCGGTACTTTATTTCGTTTTGGAACAGAAAATTATTATATTTCCCTATGGTATAACCTTTTAGCTACGTTATTTTAAAATTAAATGTAATCTGAAAACTATATTTAAAAATTATTCAGGATTTTTGTGAGCAATTAAACTCAAGTAATTAAGGAAGTAATTTGAATTTTTCTATTCAAAGGTATGGTTGGAAATATCTCAGAAAAAAATCCTGTTTTTCTTTTTCACGTGTTTCGGTTGGGATTTGAACTCGTAACCTCATCAGTAGTCAAGTTCAAATCAAAAATTTACAAAATGCTCATTATTTTGTCACAAATATCAAAAAATTTTAGAACTACCAAAATCTTTAGTTAAAGCGTGCACATAAATTGAAAAAGAGCAGATAAGTCGAATTTTATACAACCGATATTTGCAAAATCATCCAGAAAACGAAATAAAATATTTACGTTATCGTTACGTTTTACGTTATTGTCACGCAAATGAATATTTTTAAAACGTTGCGAAAGCAATTATTATTAATAACGCTACTTAATTTCGTTATTTTTTTTTACGGTACGTTGCCAGTAACGTTTTGCAACACTGGTTATGATGCAATAACCGAATTCCATGCGTTTGGCATAGCTATGACATCGTTACATAACCTCGCAGTGTTACTATATCCGAATGCACTTGTTAATGAAAATTTCACTGTTTTAAAAAACCAAAAAAATGAGTCGGCATCACTTTCATCGAAGAAATTTAGAAATTTACTTACTAACTAAAATTTTCCACATTGTATAAATTGTATACCAAATTAACTCTGTTTTGCAACATTTTTCATCAAGGATTTTTGTGGAAAATTATCTGATGCTAAATGGATGGTCACTGCCAAGCCCCTTCTTTAGATTCCAATTTATTTGGATTAAAAAGTGAAATAAAGTTATTCGTATTTTGAGATCAATCTCAACGTCAGTCGGAATTGAGCACGTCTTTTCTAAATTTGGCTTGGTACATAAGAAACTACTAAGCCAATTTTATACGGAAAAAGCTGGGCAACTAGTTTTTATTAATCAATCAAATCAACCAATTGTAATCCGTAACTTATAATCGTCAAAAACTCTTTTTCCTTATTTAATCAAATTTTTTACCTGTTTTCCATATTTTTTCATGTTAAGATACCTAGGCTAGTGCATCAGGTCATTCGGGACTCAGGCAATACATAAGTCACAGATTTTTTATCATAATTCAAATTTCTGAAGTTAAAGTTAACCAATAATAATACAAACATGTCATTAGATTGAGGGATAAATTACTCTTAGACATCTTGGGCCAACTATTTGAGTAGCTTCTTGAGACTATTTGAGTATATTCAAAAAATATTCATAATATTAACAATCGTCGCAAAATCTTGAGAATCTTACCGAATCTTTTGATAAATTTTCAAAAAATCTTGAGTATATTTGGACCTACAGAGTTTCTTAAGATAATCTAGGGAATCATGAGAATTTTGAAAATATGAAGAGAACCTTGGAAATCTCTAGAGAACCTTTAAATAATCTTAAAATATTTAGGATACCTATTTTCTTTGTGATTTTCCACTACAACTAGATATTTTAATTTAAAACAAAAAAAAACGAATCTTCGTAGAATAATAGTTATTTATTATACAAGGGAAAAAAGTAGTAGATTTTAGCTCGAGGTTGTGTTGTCTCCCGACGCGAAGCGGAGGGAGACAAAAACCGAGAGCTAAAATCTACAATTTTTCCCGTGTATAATACACTATTTTTTTCTGTGACTGGATAAATATTAATATAATTATTGAAAAAATAATATTAAACAAATATTACAATATGTATATTTACCACACCATACGAATTTTTCTTGAATAAAAACTTAAAATTAAGTTTCATTTTATTTGTCAAAACCAGTTATTAACATCAAGAAGAAAACGGTATAACTTTTCATTAACATTCAAATAGTCATAAATGTTCATAAATATTCATAATATTCATCATTTATGTGTATATATGTATTTATATATATATTTTTATCTATCCGGGAAAAAAGTACATACTTTTTTCCCGGGGAAAAAATTATTTTATGAAAAGTAGCATTTTTGCACCTGTCAGCAGAAGTAAAATGTTAAACTTTTTTCCCGTCACAGAAAAAAATATATTAAAACAAAAAAAACAACATAATGTCAATCCAGTGGCGTAGCTAGCATGGGTGGCACCCGGGGCGGATATTGTGGTGTCACCCCAAAAATAAAAACTGTCAATAATAATAAAAAGCCGATAAACGTAATTTATAATTTTTTTTAATTAATACAAATGAGCATTATTATTATAAGCCCGCAAGTAATTTTTAACTAATTTTAATTTGCTGAAACTCCTCTCACACGAAGCCACTAATACGCAAATAGTCATAAATAACGTCATAAATAATTAGTGCGACCGTAAGATTCGGAAGAAATTCTAAAAAATCCCATTCTACGATGAATTTCAAAAAGTCTAGGTACACCCAGTTAGAAACTGTAACATTGGCCGCTTTTAAATGCCTCCTCACCCTTTGTATCTCTATGAGGAGTTCTGTTGCCAATACCGCATCATAAAAACCAGTAAATTTTGATACCGATAATATTAACTCTTCACTGTTCGCCAAAAGCTAAGTGTTTGTCTGCACAACCTCGAACAATGAAGCTAAATCTTGAACTGACTTAAGTCTAGTTCGGAGTTCAACACTGAATCGGTCATGACATTCCAATATGTCCTTTTTAAGTTGAGCTCTCAGTGTCAGTCCAACATCAGGTGCAAACTCACCACCCGTTCGTTTTTTGCGTTTTTATGACGAATTCGGCTTTCCATTGGAATGTCATAGTCCTCCGATTTTTTCGCAGCAAGATCTATTGCCTCTTCTACAATGAGACTTCGTTATGAATTGACTCTATTTTTGTAGCTAATTGATCAATATTCAAGCCCGTGCTTTGCAATCCAATCTGAGCACAGATATTATTTCTCTTAGAATATCATTCCAAAACAAAAGATAGCAAAGAAACGAAAAATCACATGCTGCATTGATAAGGTTCTGTGCAGCGCCTCTAGTGTCTACATTTTCTTGTTGATCACTTAACTTCTCAATTTCAGCCACAATCCCATCAAAGTTTTCGGCCAATACTTTTACTGCAGCATAATGAGCACTCCAATGCGCTGTTAAGAGTATTTTAACAGTTGCTTTGTTGTGTTTAGCAAGTACTTCCCAGCTGCTAGTCGAAGCAGAAAAACATGTAAAAATGGCTTCCACTGACGAGTGTTGGCCGTATAAATTAATTGAATGATCTTTGCAGCCCACAAAAATGGCTTTGTTATTTTTTGCTTTAATAATAGCTTGCACTTCTCCATGTATACTACTCATAACAGCTGCATTATCATAACCTTTGAGAGCGACAATTCATAACATCTATACCATCATTTTCAAGATTTTACACTGAAAAAAACATGTCCTAATTCCAATCGAAATGCAGTTGTCTCAACCTCACCGTGCGGGCAGATATGGCGAATCGAAATACGAGATTGATTCAACAACCGTACAATGATAAGCCGATGCAGTTGAGACAATCACATGAAATATTTATGTGAAAATAAAATATAGTTCAATTTATCTCAAATACTTAAATTTTAAAATGAAAAATTCATGATATAAGGCCAAAGAAATATGTTTTCATGGAAATAGTTATTAACTTTATTCAACTACTGTTATATTGGATAGCACTTTATATTTTAATTATACCTCATTCTGTTATCAGGAAAATGTTACTGAGTACTGAGTAGTTGTCCCAATCACGGTGAAATTGTTTGTAAATATCTTTTCTTTGCATGAATAATAAACTGCCATCTTCGAGATGAGGTTTTCAATATCATTACTTCAATTTTTTTTTTTCAGTGTAAGAATTTCATCGCTTAAATCAGCGGCTTTTTTCCACGTAAAGGAAAAAATCCAAGGAATACTTCCTTGATTTCCACTTTTCTACCATCAATTTTCGCATAACGAATCACTTCTGATATTTGATCAATATGTGAAATGTCAGGTGTGCTATCAAACATAATTCCAAAATATTTAACCGATTTAATTTCGTTGACAAGCTTAAACTTTACGTGAATCGCTAAAACATTTATGAACTCATTTTGTATATCTGGTGACAAATATGATACTTTTGGTGATTTACCATGCTCCAAATTCAAAATGTGTTCTTTTAACACTACATCATACTTTGACAATAGTTTGGTTAGTTCTAAGAAATTGCCTTTATTCGAAGAACTTTGTCCTTCATCATGTCCATGAAATGCTGGGTTTTGTTTAGACAAAAACAAAGTTATATCCAATAATCTTGATAAAAGATGTTTCCACTTCTGTTTTTTATTATATATTAATTGCAAGGCTGCGTCTCGTATCGTTTTATGAATTTTTAACCTCATTTCCAAAGTTTTCCACTTTTCAAAATTCTCCAGATGTTCATTTGAAGTTCCATGCTCGGCCACTTTGGGATTTAGTTTCCACCGCTTCTGATATCCAGTAGTAAATGTTGATTTTGTATTATTATTATTGGTGACAGCAAATACACGACAACAGAAGCAATACAGGACGCAAGTTATTATTTACAGGAGAATAAACAATCCATGGCCGTAGAATTTTTTCACCATTATTCATCATTTTATAAAACCATTCTTTAGAAAGATGGCGAACATCACCTTTTATGTCTAACCCGTGTCTAGATACAGTAACAAACGACCCTTCTCTATTTTGAAAATGTTCACTTTCTTTTTTTATGATTTCAATGCGAACATTACCAGAGACGAGTATATTCCAATGTGATACATCTCTTAAGTCCTGAAGTGATTCACCCATGCAAATACTGTCTTCGATAGTAGAAGCATTAGCGGCATTATCACTGTCATTTTCATTATTCCTTTCTAATTCGTCATCATAGGTTATCATTATTAATTCTGTATTGTTGCTGTTACTTTCCGAAGATGAGCCAATATTCTCTGAAACATTCGTTGCATCAACGTGATAATCAGTTTCTTTTGATGAACCTTGGATATCATCGGGTTTTGTAACATATTTATAGACTTGGTCTTTCTCTGCTGAAACCAACTTTTTCTTTAAAAAGTACGAACTCCTCGTGGCATATTTATTTTTTGGGATATTTGCTAAACGAAATCTAAAAAATTATTTTTAATTATAGTATAGGTATCAGCAAAGCATTAATTCTAAATATATTTGTAGGATACATAATAGGTACATAGTTCATAATAAGTACACTGTGTTAACGACTAAATACACCGCCAAGAAAATTAATTTATTTAAATTTTCTTGTAACAACTTATATTAAATAATATTTGATAAAATGGAATATACAAATCATAGCCTAATATTATAAGGAACTATTTAAAAAAATATAAGTATGAAATCCTAAAAGATATTTTATATAAAGAATTGAAACCAAAATTAAATATCCAATTAGAATCATGCTCAATAATTTACAAAATTTAATGTGATTTTTGTGAAAAATTTTACATCGGGAAAACCGGAAAATGTTTTAAAGACTGATTTAAGGAATACCTGCCTAAGAAGAAAAATAAACAAAATTTAAAGTTTATTTTTGCGAACCATTTACATAGTTAATAACAATAGCTACACCACTTTTAAAAAAAAATTGAAGGCTTTACATTTATGTAGCCAAGGATCTTTAAAAGAATCACTTGATGAGTTTGAAATTTCCAAGGGATTTAAAACCCAACAAAATGTAATTTTAAATGATAAACTTTCATTTAATTCAAATATATAAATATATAAAACTGAAAACAAACAGTATGAGTATGTATCAACCAACAAAAATTTGCAAAACTGCAGTAATTGCATAACTGCCATTTTATTCTACAGTAATTATTTTTGTGTCCATTGAAAAACGATCTATTTCAATTTATTCTTTGAGTTTCAAGATAAAAAAAAAATTATTTTGAGATCATTTACAAACACGGTAATTTGATTGTTTGTTAGTTTCCTTAGGTGTTTGCAATTAATTTGTTTGAAATGTAAAACATATATTAGGTAGTAAGGTTAAGCGGATATTTTAGAAATAATTTTGGAATAGAGACATTGTAACTCTATGGTGCCACCCTATCGACAAAGGGTGCCACATTATCGACGTAAACCACTTTTCCTATACATTATTCAGCATATGTGTTTTCAGACCTGGTCATTAAATAATCATGCTTGCATACTAAATAATATATCGTAAAAAACGGTCAATATGGTATCTATAGGAATATTCAAAGCTATTGAGTAATTGTGGTGATGGGATTCAATGCTCAACATGTTGATTCGATTAATATTGTTAAAATTTTATTTCACGTAATAACTCAAAAATTTTAAAAAGTAGAATAGATTCTTTTTGAACCAATAACACATTTATAGGACACATTTTTAAGTTATCACAATTTATAAATTAAAATTATATCAATAACCTGGTTAAAATGGTTTCTAAGTGATTTATCGTTGAAAACATTGTGATGGTTTGTTTAAGTTTTTTACGTTCGGGTGTCACCCCAAAACGGTTTCGAAGTGATTTATGGTTGAAAACATTGTGATGGTTTGTTTAAGTTGTTTACGTTCGGGTGTCACCCCAAAACGGTTTCGAAGTGATTTATCGTTGAAAACATTGTGAAGGTTTGTTTATGTTTTTTACGTTCGGGTGTCACCCCAAAACGGTTTCGAAGTGATTTATCATTGAAAACATTGTGATGGTTTGTTTAAGTTGTTTACGTTCGGGTGTCACTCCAAAACGGTTTCGAAGTGATTTCTCGTTGAAAACATTGTGATGGTTTGTTTATGTTTTTTACGTTCGGGTGTCACCCCAAAACGGTTTCGAAGTGATTTATCATTGAACACATTGTGATGGTTTGTTTAAGTTGTTTACGTTCGGGTGTCACCCCTAAACGGTTTCGAAGTGATTTATCGTTGAAAACATTGTGATGGTTTGTTTAAGTTTTTTACGTTCGGGTGTCACCCCAAAACGGTTTCGAAGTGATTTATCGTTGAAAACATTGTGATGGTTTGTTTAAGTTTTTTACGTTCGGGTGTCACCCCAAAACGGGTGACACCCGGGGCGGACCGCCCCCCCCCCCCTAGCTACGCCTCTGTGTCAATCTCATGTCAAAAATGTTTCACAATTTCTGCGCCCTTCAATAAAACGCCCTAGGCGACCGCCTAGTTTGCCTACCCCTTGTACATGTATATAATTTTTGTTTTTCTGTCTCCGCTTATCATATATAGTCGTTTGGCACCAACATTTTTCCCGAAATTCCGAGATGACGGACATTGCAATAGGTAAATTTTTCTATGAAATCTACCTAAAAAGTCGGACAAGTGCGAATCAATTTCGTTCGCTAAGGGTTTGGTGAATTAAAAGAACACATCAAAAATAATTGATATAAAGTTGTGTTGTAAAATCTTTATATCGCCAGACCATAGACACATAAAAAATAAAAGTTTCATCGTAAATGGCAATCTCTTCTCAATTGATCGCAATTACTCAACAAATGTTACTTGAGGTTATATCTTATCAATTACATCAGCTTGTAAATAATTTAAACTGGAAACAAAAATTGCATTGTTTTTTAAATTAGGTGCTCTTTCAAATGACACCCCTGCACTCATTTGGGTCAAAAACCTTTTTTTTCACACCTCCCACTCCCATCACCTAAAAACGCAATTACTTGAGACTTCGCTATAATTTTTGTTAAAATTTTTAAAAACTTCCCGTGTCTGTGAGTTTTTTCAAATTTATCTGTCAATCAGCTTCGAAACGTAGGGAGGAGATGGGTAACGGTTTGAATTGCACTTTTTTGACAATAACCTCAAAAACTGTGCACCGCAAAATTCTAAAAAAAATTGCAATGTTTCTAAAATTAAGTGCTCTTTCAAATGACACCCACTTTACCAGATTTTAAATCGTATTTTTTACCCCTTCACATTCCCACTCCCTTAATAAATTTAAATATGAGTATATGACACTTTTATATATTTTTCAATTAAAACTTAATAATTTTTCTATCATTTCAAATATACGTTAGTTAATCGAGGAAAGAGATATTCGAGTGTGGGTTAAGCGTGTAAACCTTGCCGCTGTATTGTTAACGTTAGGAGAAAACACCAGATTAAGTTAAATCTCTAAAATATTTAAATGTAATAACCTCGACACAGCTCAATTGCCATATTGCCAGCAAACGTTTTTTCATAAAGAATCCTTGCACTAGTATAGACAATATCATGCGTAAAATCTTCTGAGTATACAAATTAGGTTGGAAGATTTCAATCACTGTCACCTTAAAAGAACAAACGTCAGTAACAAAGTGTATCCTTATTCAATAAATTTATGATTTTACCCTAAACAAGCTATTTTGACCATAAAGAATCTTGCTTTCAGTATAAATTATGTTAAATCATTTCCTTAATACCATGCTGTTAAACTGCTTTGTTTTTAAAGCAAGAAAAACTTTGGAAAACATTTTATTCAGTTTTATTTGAAATGTTTTACCAAACTTTTGTTACAAACTATTTATTTTATTATTGCTTCAAATTTTACTTAGTTTTTATTCGTTTTGGTAATTGTAATTCTACTTAATGGTAAGATTAGTAATTGAAACAACTTTTAATAATAAATTTTACGTCTATACAATTATTTAGTTTTCCGTTTAAGTTGTATGTACGAAATGAAATGTTATATGCCATGACGTGATATGTAGCATTGTCAAATTTAGCAGTTATATTTTGTAACGGTTTTTTGAAATTAATATAAACAAAAAGTATATTTGCACATAGCAAAGTTTGAGTAATGAGTTGGCAATAATAAGGAACATAAATTGTCATACAAACATGACAATAACCAGGGGAGACGAATCAAACAGCATCTCACAGCGTAAGGCAAAAACGCGACGCGCTATATGCATTAAATTTGATTTTATTTTAAAAAAAAGTTTTTGTGGAATACATTACAAGACGAATACCTACTGCGCGGAAAAAACATCGGACGGGCGCTTTAGGAGTACAGTGAACATTTTCAAAGCTTTAGGAAGTTGATTGATACAAAAGAACGATTGCCAATTCATCAAACAATTAATGTTCAGACACACGATTGCTGTAATTCAAATTTGTACATTGGATTAAAGTTTTAAAACGATTGGTTTTGGTGGTGCTAATGATGGTCCCGGCAAATATGGAATTTCGAGCAAACAGTGACAAGCTTTCCGTTATAATTATTGGTAAATTTTTAAAAATCGTTCAACATTTTGCAAAATTTGATTCGGTAACATTTTGATATGGCTCGATATTCTTGCGGAATTTTTTTGAAGTGAAAACTTCTTTAGGCGCACCACACACAGATTGTTCCGTAGGTAGTAAGTTACTCTGATCCGTCATGCTTTAAAGTTAAATGCTAAAAATAATAATGTATCTATCATTTCTTAACGTTTCAAATTGCGTTGTGGATATCGTGCGCGACTGATGTGCTACCTAGTGAGTTGAATCCCTGGCGTAGTACATATTTTTTTTTTAATTTTTATTAAATACCATTAAAATTATTTTTTTTTATTTATGAATTCATAAAAATAATAAAAATTTCTTTTATACGAATTTTAAAAAATTGAGCTAAACGCAGTTTTTTAAAGTTATATTGCTACTGTCTTTTGCAATTTGCATTCGAGTCAGCATGCTAAATAAATATTGAATATATATAAAATATAAAGTATGTATGGCGGTTTATCCTTTATGCATTAATACATTAATCATCATGAAAATTTATGAAGTTGTTGTGTGCGCTTAATTTTTGCTTTTTATTTAACTATCGTTTTAAACGGTAGTTTGCTTTGATCAATGTTCTTTTTATTGAACATAATCTTTATGAAGTTAAAAATAACGTAAAAAAGATAGTATAACCTGAAACAGTTACATTTGTATATCAAAATTATATGTATTGGAATTTTATCATCTTCACTAAATATGTTGTCGGATTGCAATTATATGTAATACATGTTTCTAAAATTAAGTGAAGACTTAATACTTGTAACTTGATAAAATCGATTATATCGATTTAAAGCTCACAATTACGAGACGGAAATCGCATAAATTCTATACAAAGAAGCATAGCTTATGTATGATTAAACATGGATGGCAATCATGATAAATAAAATAATTAAAAATGGTGGCACTTAGCCGATAGTGATTTGTAAACGGCAGCAATGCGCATTAATAAAAATGAATTTACTTAGCTTTCCGCAGGAAGATTTGTAAAATTTAAACTTGTTGATCAATGGGTGTGACAACCACGTGTACTTTAGTCCCTGCTATTGGCATAGGAGTGCTATTTTGACAATTATTTGGTTTATATTGTGAGGTTAGTGTGTCTAGTTAGCGGTTTATCGTTTTGACTTGTTTCTCATTTATTCTACTAATACGATCCAAATACTACTAATACGATATCAATTGATTGTGATTGCCAATGAAGTTTTCACTTCTGCCGTGCGGTCTTAAGCACACTCTCTGTTTTTTTTCTAGTATAAGAAACTGGAGGCAATTGATTCAAAGATATCCATGACGGTCAAGAATTTGAGTCCCAAAGTAAGATTCTTTGAAGTCGACAATGAATTTGAAGACGCTTCAACGAATTCATACCGCAAACAGAAACGGTTTCAAGCAGAGGTTTTTTTAAAAGAAAGTGTAGTTGCAATGAAAGTGCAATTGAAACTGTAGTTGTATTGAAAGAGCTCTTTGAAACATTCGCTGAAACAATTCGACCATTCAAGTTTCTGTTCAATATTCATGGAGCGAGAATGATGTCTCATATAGAAATAAAAAATGCTGGATGAGTTGGATGAGGCTCTTAGGGATGAAGATGAGCGGTATATTTTATCGTTTGAAATTTTAATTTAAATACGCCCTGCCCTGTTTACCACTACATTTTTTAAAAAATTTGGAAAATTTTTTTCATAAATAAAATGCACCACCAAAGCAAGTTCTCCATTATCTTCAAGAACAACGTTCGTTGATTTTTTTCAAAATGGAGCTGTGATATCTATCGCATATGACATCAGGCGAACAATCCTTTTTAAAAATTGTAAAGAACACTGATCCGGATAGTGCAATCACTACCAGAAACATTAGAAAAACATTGTGCCTTGCGATGTTTAATTCCGACTAGCTGAATTTTGTGGATTCGGGAAGGTATTTCCCCACCCCAGTACAAACACAGAATTGCACGCAAAAGAAGATAACAAAAGAACAGACTTAAAAGAGTAAAACAAGGAACAGGGACTTTGACAACCCCAAAAGACGAAAGAACCAAGATCTTCCTACACACCACTTCAATCAAGTTATTGCATGTAAGAAAAAAATTAAAATGTTTCACTCACCCAGGTCGCATAAGATCCAACTCTTCATGCTCACGAAAATTTATCTAGTAAGTCGTCGTGACCAACTTATACTAAGCAATAAACTATGATAATAAGCAATAATTATCTCAAATGATGCGTTAATAGATCAGGCGATTGTTGCATATAAAAAATTATGATATTATAATAAGTATTAATTCTTTCAAAAGATGCGCCAGTAGACCAGGCGATTGTCAACCTCTTGATTTACATTTATAATTTCCGTAACAAAATGAACAGAAGGTTTGGATTACAATTTATCCCACAATACATAATAACAAATTGTATTATAGACAGCCGAATAGTTAATCAAGGTCATGTACAACCGTTAATTGACACACAAAAGTCAGCATTATTAAATACGTATGCCCTTGTTTAAAAAAAAACACCAAACTAGAATTTTAGGTTTTTCATATTTGTTTTTAAGTTCCGAGTGAGAGTACAAAACAAAAAAACGAAAAACAAAACAAAAAATGAAATACAAAACAAAATTGAATTCAACCTCAATTTACAAACAATATTTCTTCTAAGCAGTCAAAACCTGAAATAAAATCCAAAATAATTTCTGGAGCTTTGTTTGTAAAGAATGAATTTTCCTAGAATATACGAGAATTTAATCAGAATTATATATTGGGAATTCCTATTGTACAACGAGAGTTAGTTTTAAACTAGACTGCGATAGTATAAATAGATTAAGTGGAATGTGATTGTGTTAAGTGAAATTTAATTGTTGTTTAAATGCACGGGAGAAAAAGAGAATCGAACACCTAACATAAATTCAAATATTTACGGAAAACATAGCTCAAATTCGGTTTAGCTAAAAGTTGAAATAATATTCTGACAAGCAAATAAAATAAATTAATCCGAGCGGATTCATGCTATTTCGCCTTTAAAACTAAATTTTAAAAAAGAGAGTCTCCTTAAATTTTCTCCAACCATATCATAAAATATTGGTATACTTTATTTTTTGATGGGATTTATGGTTTAGTTATCCATTCTTTAAAAACAAACACTTCAGTACGCATGTTGTCGTCAGACCTAGTTCTTTGATGGGAAAACATCTAAACCTTATATTATTTTATCTTTTTAGATTACGAAGGCAGACTATTACCTGATTACAACTGTAAATATGAGGGCTACCACATAGATCCAAACGATTGTGCAAAATTTTATCGATGTGTAAATCAGGGCTCAAATCGTTTGGCTGCCTACGAGTTTAAATGTGGCACAGGCACAGTTTTTTCAGCAGACTCTAATATTTGTGTTTATCCAGAAAATTCTGGACGAAAAGAATGCTTAAACTACTCAAATAAAATTTCCAACGTCATTTTATCCGATGAAAGTAACAATGAAGTAAATAAAAACTTAAACGATGATATTAACCAACCAACCCAAGAAGAACCACCAACAACTCAATGTGTATCCGACGGATTTATGGGTGACGACTTTGACTGTAAAATATTTTATCGATGTGTTTCGAAATCAGGTGGAGGATTCACACAACATAAATTTAGTTGTGGTGAGGGAACTGTATGGAATAATAATCTTCAAATCTGCAATCGGCCATCAGAAGATGATGTTCGTTGTGGTAGTAATATAAAAGCAAATGATGATTTTGTAGAGGAAACAAATTCACAATCAAATCAAAACTCCTCGACATCACAATCTTCAAACTCATCTAGTCAACAATCAAGCAGCACACAAAGTTCAATGTCTAGCTCACAATCTTCATGGTCTAATGAAACTGCACAACATATGAATTCCACTTCATCAAGTTCAAATTCTTCTATGTCATCATCACAACAAAGTTCATCGAATAGTAGTAGCAGTCAAAGTAGTAGTAGTAATTCAACTTCTTCATCATCATCTAGTAACTCAAATAGTAATGTGAACAATAATCAAAATAGTAATAATAACAATCAAAGCTCAAACAATAGTTCATCTTCAGGAGGTAATCAAAGCTCAAGCTCTTCTAATAATAATCAAAACTCTTCTTCGGGACAAACTAGTAATAATCAAAATAGTGGTAATCAAAACTCAAGCTCAACAACGCAGAGCGGCAATCAAAATTCTTCTAATAACAATAATAACAACCAAGGCACATCCACATCTCAATCAAGCTCTAACAATAGTAACAATAGTAATCAACAAAATTCTTCAACAGCAGAAAGCGGACAGAATACCAACCAACAAAGTTCATCATCGAGTAGCAACAATCAAAGCTCATCCACATCTCAGAATAGTCAGAATAATAATCAAAGTGGAAACAGTCAAAACTCAACATCTTCAACATCTAACAATCAAAATGGTCAAAGTAACAATCAAAATAGCAGCAGTCAAGGTTCATCCAACACTGGTGAAAGTCAAACGTCTAGTTCTAGCAGTAATCAAGGGTCTAACAGTAGTAATAGTAACCAACAAGGTTCTTCAACAGCTGAAAATAGTCAGAATAGTCAAAATTCAACAAGCAATACCAATCAAGGTTCATCTACAACTGGAAGTAGTTCCAACAACAATCAAGAAGCTAATAGTAGTAACACCAATCAACAAGGTTCTTCATCAACGCAAAATGGTCAAAATAATCAAAACTCTACTTCAACAACAAATACTCAAACCAACCAAAATTCAACAAACAGTAGTAATCAAGCCTCATCATCAACTGAAAGTAACCAAAATTCTAATACAAATCAAGAATCTAGCAGCAGTAACAGTAACCAACAAAGCTCTTCAACAACACAAAATGGTAATCAAGGTTCATCAAGTACACAAAATGGTCAGAATTCTCAAACAACTTCGTCAAATCAGAATCAAAACTCAAATTCAAATAATGGATCATCTTCAAATAGTACAAACCAAAATACTAACAACCAAAGTAGTTCAACAACACAAAACGGTCAAAATTCCCAATCTTCATCATCTAATAATAATCAAAATGGTTCTAGTAATAGTAATAATCAAACGACAGCTTCCAACTCCAATAACAACTCATCATCAAATAACCAAAGCAACAATACTGGTGACAATCAATCATCAGAATGTACTGAAGATGGCTTCATGGAAGATCCAGTGAATTGTAGAAAATTTTATCGGTGTGTAAGTAATGGTGAAGGTTTTACAAAACACGAGTTTACTTGCGCTGATACAACAATATGGGATCAAAGCTCAGAAACATGCAATTATGAGTATGCAGTAACGAATCCAAAGTGCAAACAAAACGGTCAGGTTGGAACCACAACTTCAACAACAACAACCATTAAACCAGGAGAACAAGTTTCGACAGACCCAACAGTAACATCAACAACAACTCAATCAACAACAGGGTCCTCAACTACGCCAGCTCCATTAACAGAAGCAGCTGTTATTGTTGAAACTACGACAACTACACCTGAAGTTTCATCACAAACTCCAAGTTCCACAACAACTCAAGCATCTACAACAACGACGACCACATCATCTGGTATTTCAACAGCACCAGCAGATGGAAATTCAGAATCCCAAACAACTACCACATCCTCCCCAACAGAATCAACTCCATCTTCAGAAACTGGTCCAAACTGTAGTGAAGAGGGTTACATGTCTGATAACACAAATTGTACTAAATTTTATAGATGTGTAAGTAACGGAAATGGAGGATTCACTAAATATTCATTTAGTTGTGGGGATGGAACGGCTTGGGATGAAAGTACTCTAACATGTATGCATATAAAAGATGTTCCACGGTGTGGTATAAATAGCAATTCGACATCACCCTCGTCCCAAACTACAAATCAGCAACCGACCACAACACCAACTTCTACCCAATCAACAAACTCAGGACAATCATCATCAACTTCTGAACAACCTACTTCTAGTTCTAGCCAACCAACTACAAGTTCAACACCCACAGAGCAATCATCTACTTTATCTGGAGAATCCACAACTGGGGCGAGTCAATCCACCACTAGCTCTCCCACCCCTGAGCAATCCTCAACTTCTTCAACCCAACAAACTACAAGTTCGTCAACATCACAACAATCTTCCTCGTCTTCTGGCACAACCACCGCAAGCTCTGGTCAATCTACGACAACCTCATCGAGTAGTACGGAAAATTCTTCTACAACAACACCACAATCAACGTCTGAGTCAAGTACAACAAACACTACTACAAGTAGACCGCCTTTGCCTGCAGGGAAAGAGTGCACTGGCGAAGGTTATATGGCAGATCCAGACAATTGTAAAAAATTCTATCAGTGTGTCAATAACGGCAACAACGGTTACACTAGATTTTCATACGAATGTGGGGATGGTACAGCATGGGATGAAGCTCTGTCAACATGCAATCATGAAAATCAAGTATCACGATGTGGCTCAAACCCAACAACAACACAAACCAGTACAAATAATAATAATAACCAAACAGAAACCACAACGACATCTAATGGAAATGAGTCAAATTTTCCTTCGTCCACAACCACCTCATCAGCGTCGTCTCCACAAACATCAACGACTACCCCATCCTCACAATCAAGCACAACGACGTCAACAACGGAAAATCCAGAATCACAATCAAGCACAACCAGCCAATCCTCCACAACACCAAAACCAACGGAATCACCTCCTGCTCAAAATCCCGGCCCAGATTGTACTCAGGAAGGTTATTTATCTGACCCAAATAATTGCACAAAATTTTATAGATGTGTAAGTAACGGCAATGGCGGCTACACAAAGTATTCATATAATTGTGGGGTAGGAACTGCGTGGGATCAAAGTACTCTTACATGTATGCATGAAAAAGATGTTGCAAGTTGTGGTAATAGTCAAAATACTACAAACTCATCCTCTCAAACAACAACAACGTCTTCTGGACAATCATCTGCTTCTTCTGGACAATCGAGTAATGGTCAATCAACAACAAACTCATCAACGTCTGAGCAATCATCAAGTTCAGGACAAACCACTACTAGCCAGTCAACTGAGAGTTCGAATAGTTCCCAACAATCATCAACCAATTCCAATCAGTCATCAACATCAGGTGGAGAGTCATCTACAACTTCAAGTCAATCAGTATCTAATTCTAGTCAATCAACCACTAGCTCTTCAAATTCTGGACAGTCATCGACTTCTTCTAGTCAAACAACCACAAATGGACAAACGAGTACAAGCTCGTCATCTGTGGAACAATCGTCAACATCGTCTGGACAATCAACAGCAAATTCTAGTCAATCTACAGCAACAACACCTAGTAGCTCAAACAACACAACAAGTACAACATCATCACCCCCTCTAGCAGCTGGAAAAGACTGCACGGGTGAAGGATACATGGCAGATCCAGACAACTGTAAAATATTTTACCGGTGCACTAATAATGGAAACGGTGGTTATACAAAATACACTTATGAATGTGGTGATGGAACAGCATGGGATGAAACACTGTCTACATGTAACCATGCAAATCAAGTATCACGATGCGGTTCAAACTCAAATACGCAGAACACAACTTCTTCGTCATCGAATTCGGGGAATAACAGTACCAATACTAATGGTCAAACAACATCTAATGGAAATCAAAGTACTCAGCAAACGACAACCACAGCAAACTCATCAAACACACAAACTACCACTGGTAGCTCTAATAGCAACCAAAATAATGAACAACAATCCTCTAGTAATCAAACATCAACCACACAGTCCACAACATCATCTTCAAATGGATCAAGTAACAATCAAACTTCATCGACAACCAGTTCTTCCAATTCTAATCAAACCACTAGCAGTACCCAGACATCAACAGGTACAACAACTGAGTCAGGGGTCAATTCAACAAATTCAACACCTGTTTCACCAGTGACTGAATCATCAACAAATTCAAGCACTTCAGAACAATCGACTACAACAACCACAAATACACCACCAATTCCAGCGGGAACTGAATGTGAACAAGACGGTTACATGGCAGATCCTGCTGATTGTAAAAAATTCTATCGCTGTGTTGATAATGGAAACGGGGGTTTTACAAAATACACGTACAACTGTGGCGATGGTACTGCATGGGATGAAACTACATTAACTTGTAATCATGAGAATCAGGTACCCAGATGCAGTAATAGTACAACAACAAGTGCACCACAACAAACAAGTCAACCAACCACTACTACGTCTACGAGTTCAACTCCACAACAAACATCAACTACGGCTATACCATCAAATGAATCTACAACAGCAGCATCATCAACTAGTGGTGGGTCTTCAACTCCACAAACTGCAACAACAGGACCAGGCCAAACTAGTGAAACAACACCAACATCTGAATCAACATCAACAACCCAGTCTTCAAACACTGAATCTACAACATCTAGTACAGCCAACAGCAGTTCAGTAGCTACTGAAAGCCCATCAACCACAACCACAACTTCTCAAAGCAGTAGCACAACAGAACAAACCTCATCTAATACCCCTGAGCAGCAAAATCCAACAACGGCTTCACCAGAATCAACAACTTCACAAGCTTCAAATAATAGTACTACCGAAACTAATTCTACAACAAGTCAAACACCTACAAGTTCTACACCTCTACCTGCTGGAACAGAATGCACACAAGAAGGTTTCATGGCTGATCCAAATGATTGTACGAAGTTCTATAGATGTGTTAGTAATGGGAACAATGGTTTTACTAGATTTAACTATGACTGTGGTGATGGAACTGCATGGGATGAACAAACATCAACATGTAACCACAAATCTGAGGTACAACGATGCAATAACAGTTCATTATCATCAAGTACTACAGGACAACCGACAGAAAGTACCTCACAAAGTTCTACTTCTGAAGCCCTGCCATCGACGGCAAGTTCTACCGAAAGCAGTACAAATTCAACAACAAGTGGTTCTACTACAACTTCAACTTCGACACAAACACAGTCAACCACAACGGAGCAAACTACCACATCTCAACAAACTACAGCTTCTCAATCAACAGCTTCTATTACAACTACACCTCAATCTTCTACCGAGGGTAGTACAACTGCCCAAGTTTCACAAGCCACCACAACAACACCCCAAGGATCATCCACAACACAATCGACAACAACGTCTTCATCATCGTCTTCATCAGATTCTGACGTTCAATGCACCACAGATGGTTTTATGGCAGATCCAAATAACTGTCAAAAATTCTATAGATGTGTCGATAACGGCAATGGTGGATACACAAAGTTCAACTATGATTGTGGTGAAGGAACCGCGTGGGATGAAGAAACAAACACATGTAATCATTTAAGTGCAGTGCCACGGTGTAGTTCAAATTCGTCTTCGCAAACACCAACCACAAGCAATCCAGTGACATCTCAATCTCCTGAATCATCTACTACATCAAGCCCTGGAAGTAGTTCTTCATCAACAGCCGAAAACGTCTCGTCAACCACACAAACGTCAACTACTTTAACGACAGAAGGAAGTGTATCATCAACTACCACTGAACCTAGTGAACCTACGAACGGTGAACCACGAGAGCCAGAAAGCTCTTCTTCTACAATACCACCCACTACAACAAGCTCAACCATATCTTCTTCTACAGATTCAACACCAGTAACCCCAGCAGATGGAACAACCACTTCAGTATCTACTTCAACAGAAGGTACAACCACTAGCCAAACATCTTCCACAACTACACAGGCCACCAGTCCATCTGTAACTTCAACAGAATCTTCAACCACTACCACAACGCAATCGTCAACCACGACTGGCAGTAGCACAACGGCATCATCCGAAACAGTAGAATGTACAGAAGAGGGATATATGCCTGATCCTACAGATTGTAGAATTTTCTATCGTTGTATAAACGAAGAAGGAAGATTAGTACAATACAAGTTTACATGTGGTCCTGGAACTGCTTGGGATGAGAATCAAAATACTTGCGATTATGACTATAACGTTGCAAGATGTAACTCAACAAATGAAGCTAATAACACCACAAGCACTACAAACGAAAATACTACAACAACAAGTTCTACCACGACTTCTTCTACACCTACCACTTCTACGACTACACAGGCCCCTGCTACAAATTCATCCTCGACAACAACAACTACTGCCCAAACTACCACATCAGAAACAACTCAATCTCCCGTTACAACAATAAGTTCATCGACGCCTTCAAATGATAATACCACAATTACACAAACAACAGAGTCATCAAATCAAACCTCAACAACCACAGAAGCTACTACTACTGAATCTTCAACTTCTTCCATCACAACACAAACAACCCCATCAACTACAACTACCACAGCTGAATCAACAACAGCAAATAATTCTTCAACGACCGAAGCATCAACAACCACTTCAACCACTATGAGCACTACAGCACAAACAACTGAACCACCGTCTTCTACCTCTAGCACGACACAAACAACTAATTCCACTACTCAAACAACCACAACCGCATCAACAACTCCCGCTCCGACATCTACGACGAATACACCAGTGACCACAACTACTTCAAGTAGCACAACAACTAACAACGAAAGCAATAGAAACGATACCGATAACATTGTTTGTAATGAACCAGGATACTTTGCAAATCCCAATAATTGTTCGAAATTCTACCGTTGTGTAGATCAATCAGGCAATGGTAGAGATTTGACTATTTACCATTTTGATTGTCCGGTAAATACAATTTGGGATCCATCATTGGATACATGTAACCATCCCGAATCAGTTAATCCACCTCGAAATTGCAGCTCATCTGGTAAGATTGTATCACTTTTTTTCAATCAAGAAAATCTGTTAAGGAAACAATTTTTTTAATTTCAGGCAACGAAATAACAACTTCAACAACTGAGGGAACAACATCAAGTACAACCACTGCAAGCAACAATGAAACGACAACTACTACTGGGCCGGAAACCGCAACAACAGAAGCACCAGAAACAACAACAAATGGACCGGAAACAACAACCACAGAAGCAACGGAAACCTCAACTAATGAACTGGAAACAACAACTACGGAAACCACGACCAGTGTACCAGAAACAACAACTACAGAAGCAACAGAAACAACGACCAATGCTGAGACAACAACTACAGAAACAACGACAAGTGGACCAGAAACAACAACTACAGAAGCAACAGAAACAACGACCAATGCAGAAACAACTACTCAAGAAGCTACAACAACCGATGCTACGACAGAAACAACAACAACCGATGCTGCGACGGAAACAACAACAACCGATGCTACGACAGAAACAACAACGTCAGCTACAGAACCAACAACAACCGTTGAAACTACCACTAATAGTGGAGAAACAACCACTCAAGAGACAACAACCGATGCTACGACAGAAACAACAACAACCGATGCTACGACAGAAATAACAACAACCGATGCTACGACAGAAACAACAACAACCGATGCTACGACAGAAACAACAACGTCAGCTACAGAACCAACAACAACCGTTGAAACTACCACTAACAGTGGAGAAACAACCACTCAAGAGACAACAACCGATGCTACGGCAGAAACAACAACAACTGATGCTACGACAGAAATAACAACCGATGCTACGACAGAGACAACAACGTCAGCTACAGAACCCACAACAACCGATGAAATAACTACTGAAACTACAACCACTGAAACGACAGAAACTACAACAACCGGTCAGGAAACAACAACCACAACAGAGGATCCTAACGAAACAACCACAACCAGTCAACCAGAAACGACAACAACACCAAATACAAATGAAAATAATTGTCCACCAACAAACCCAGATCAAGGATTGTTTGTCTGTCCAACTGGATTCCGTAGACATCCAAAGAATTGTCAGAAATTCTACCAATGTACAGAAGAACCAGAAACGAGTAATTTAAATATTGTTATATTTGATTGTCCAAATGGCACAGCGTATGATGCCGAAAAGGTACAATGTGTTCGTAATAGTGAAGAAGATTGTCAGGAAGTATCACAAGACCAAACGAGAACTCTCGATCGCCGCGTATCGGTAAGTAAATCGTTTCAGGTTAATTGGTCTGATCTAGAAATCAGATTTTCAGGAACATCCGTTGAAGTAATTGATGTCGAACTTTGTAGACAAGATTTTTTTGTTCTGTTTTACTAAAATTGCACTTTTTTACAATAATTCAAAAGCTTTGCTCTGCAAAATATGACACTCAACGCATTTGAGTCAAAAAAGCTTTTATTCACCCTTGTCTCAGCTCCTCAAAACACCGAAATATAATTATTTAACACTTCGCAATTTTTTTCGTTAAACATTTATCAAACGTCTATGTGAATTTTTTTTTAATTTTTCTGTCATTCAAGGTAAGGTTAGGTTATAATGGCCTTCCTAAGGACGAGGCAATTCATTTGTAAATGAGGCGTCCATTTTTTCGCCATGTTTTTACGAAACAATTTAAATGAAAAAAAAATCAGAATTCAAAAAATTTAAATATTTGGATTGCCGTGAAAAACGAGAAACGAAAAATATAAAATTAATACAATAATTTTTTTGGATCACTAAAATTAATTATTCAAAGTGCCCGTTTGTTTATTGTGTATGTTTTACTACCCTCACAAAAAAATTTCTTTTGCACACAATTTTAGATGAAAATAAGATAAAATCCTTCAATTTAATATTACGAAACTCATATTATCTCATAAAAAGTTATATGAAACCAACCATTTTAAAAAATGTTAAACTACTTTTTAGCTATCCAATTTTTAAAGTTCCGTTTTTTATAACCTATGGACCTATGAACCTGAAATGTGAGATGCATATAAAACTAACCTTTGAAAAATAAATAAAACGGTTTTCGTTCGTTTTACAGGACTACGATGTGAATGAAGTCTTTGAGAAAATAAATTTTGTTATCGAGACAAGCATAGCGTATCATATGAAAGGGCTTCACTTCAGTATTTCTAAAAATGTATTTTGGAATTTCACACCCCACCATTTTTTGTGTAATTTTAAATAATGACGTTTTCTCTATGTTTCCCTTCCTTGATTAGCTCCGAACCTAATTAATCGAAAATTTTAAAACGTATTTTGAATGTTAGAAAAATTAGTAAGTTTTTAATGAAAAATATAGTAAAGTATCAAATACTAATTATATTTATTAAGGGGGTGGAAATGAGAAGGGGTAAAAACACCATTTAAAACCGGGTCAAGTGGGGTGTCATTTGAAAAAGCACAAAAATTAAGAAATATTACAATTTTAGAATTTTGCGATGCACAGTTTTTGAATTATTGTCAAAAAAGTCCTATTTTAGTAATAACACTTCCCACCCCGTAAATTTCGTCGTTGATTTTTTTTCCAGAATTTTTTTTCCAATATAAACCATTTGGTGTAATTGAGTCGTTCCTTAGCTACCATAAACAGCTATGGATAACATTTGACCTAAAGTAATATTTTTTGTATCATTTCGATCAATTTAGATGAGATTGACATTTTCATTTCATTTTTGATGTGTTTATGGTTTGGCATTATAAACACATTACAACACAACTTCATGTCAATTATTTTGATATTATGTTCTTTACATTCACGGAACCATTAGCGAACGAATTTTATTCTCACTTGCTGACGTTTTTTATTCTTTGTTTATTATTCATTAAAAAAATTCGCTTCGTTGTTTAATATTCGTGAAACATGCGGCTAACATTTGTGTGCACATATGTGCTATGGTGTTTTACGATATGTGCACGGTATGGAGCACTACATGTGCATGACATGTATTATGCACAATTTTGTGCACGGGGATTTTGTAACATGCACAATTAATGCACATTTCACGAATTGTTTTACGGGGGAGATAGGGCATACTTTAAATTGGACTTTTATCACAGTAAATTAAAAACTGTTCACTACATGCAAAAAAATTGCAATGATACTTAAACTAAACGCTCTTTCATATGACACTGCATTTAACTAGGTTTAAAATTGTGTTTTTACACATTTCTCGTTCTCACCCCCTTAAATATAATTATGACTATTTGACACCTCGCTCTATTTTTCATAAATAAATTTGACACACTTTTTAAATTTTTCGATCAATTCGCTACTATTCAAACTTATACAAAAAACGGTGTGTGAACCCTAAAATAAATTTTTAAGAAATATTGAAATTGAGCCCTTACATACGATACCCTACTTGACTCAATGAAAAATTTATTTTCTTAAAGTCTTTACATCGTAGCACCGTAAACAAACGAAAACCATTTTATTTATTTTTGAACCAGCCATCTTGTGTTTTAGACGCATCTCAAATTTATAGTTGATGTGATAATCGATATATGTAATAGGGAATATACGTATTACTCTCACCAATAGTGTTCCTATTTAAAAACGGAACCCTAAAAAATTGATGCTAAAATACTCAATGCATAAAAAGACTAGAATAAACAAAAAAATATTTTACATACAAGTAACACACTTTCATTAGACACGAACTAAAAAAAATTTGTTTAGAACAATATAGATAGATAGCGTAATTTATTTGTGGAGTAAAGTATAACCAACCTCTCTATACCGTCAAGAAAAACCCCTACATATCAGCCTGATTCATTTTTAGTACAGAAAAAATCTTGAACTTATAGCGCCATTTTGAAATTAAAACCCCAAATAAAAAAAATTCAAACAAATTTTATCAAAAACCCTAGTCCATTTTTTTGCGTATGGTAATGTTCATTGTTTTTTTAATATGGCTTCAATGAATCAAGCTATGAAAAATATAGGAGGTTTTGATTTATGTTGTTTTAAATTCCAATAACAATTAAGATTTTTTTGACTAACAAGAAAATATATTTAAAGAAATTTAGAATTAAAAATCGATTTTTTTTTTAGATAAATCTTCGATCAACAAAGACTCTGTGTCCAGAAGAAGGACATTTTGCACTTGAAGATGAGTTATGTGGACAATTATTCGTTAAATGTTCAATAGTAAACAATAAATTAGAAGGAACAATGGTAAAATGTCCGCATGGATTTATATACTGGAAAATAAGTAGAAGATGTGAAAAAATAAATAACTTACCTGCATGTGAATATAAACGACATGATTATATTAATGGTTTTCCAATCGAAATGAGAAATTTTGCTCATAAACGAAGTTTAAAAATTTAAAATATTACAAACACTTAATTTAGTAAAATAAATTTAAGTTTATAATTATTTGTTCATTAAAAAATACAATTTAATTGTATTTTTTAAATGAATTAGTCACATTAATTTAAAAAAACAAAACAATTAACTTCAAAATATAGGCATTTGAACGTAGAATACAAAAAAACGTCGAAACGCTTGTATAATGTTGAATATTATTTTTTTTTTTATCGAAAACAGTTAACACTCTCTAACCTTATATTATGATGTTGAAAAAAAAAAATTATTAAATATTTGATCAGCATTTTAGAACAATTTGTATGTTCACTTTAATTTATTTTAAACTTACATTAAATAGATTATAGAATATTGACTAATTACTGGTATTATCCTTATTCCTTGTACAAAAATCCATTTTTTGTTATAAATCGATATGATGAACCGAAAAAACACTGAGGTTTGAAAAGTTTCAAAATCTTATGGAGTTTATTTGCGTGGGGTTCAATGTTTAAAATCTATTTAATGTGATTTTTAATAACAATAATTATAAAAATATTTTTTTGAAGAAAAATAAATCAACCAGGGGATAATTAAAGGTGCTGGGATAATTATATTTAACATAGGAAATATTTGTACTAGTATTTATAATAATTTAAGTTAGAATAATTTTAAATTAAACAAAACAAACGCCATATTTAAATTTATTTATAAGTTAAATAGGAACTTTAAAAAACAACGAAATAAACAAAAAAATGTAATAAAATTTGTGATAATTTTAAAAATAAAATTTATATTTAATAAATTTAAAAATTGTTTCTCTTTTTGTTTTATATTTTATTTTAATTGATTTTAGTTTATTGAATATATAATTATACTTTTCACTTACAAACGATGAAACGTTTACTGCGTATAACCGATGACATGCAAAATTAAATTAACGTTCGTTTTTTAAAATAAAATGCGCCACATTAAAAAAAAATATTGACGGTGTTTAACACAACAACATCAATAGAAATGACAGTTGACAAAGAAGAGAGGAATTATTTAATTGGAAAAAAATTTTTTATTACAAATTAAATTATATTTATAAACTATTGATTTTAAACAAATTTGAAGTAAACATTCACATAAACAAAAACTTTCGAAATGAAGAAAAACTTCTAATAGTTTTTTGTAGTGTAAATAAATGCCGCGGGTATATTTTGTTTATGTGGCGCGTTTATGAATTCGTTCATTTTAATTTTGCATTGGGCGTCTTTTTACGATTATGGCGTTGTAAAAAATAAGGGTATTTCTGGTCAAAACTAAGGACATAGATCATCGGCACGTTTTTTTTATAGGTCGTTTATCACTTAGGTTCTATAGACCTCTAATGCTTGATGCACGTGTTAACGATAGAAAAAGAAAGTTAAAAGGTTAGTATAGGTTAGTAAAGAGCTTGGGATAGAACTGAAGAAAACATTTTTTGATAATCGATTCCACCATCGGTCGTATATTTATTCCACCATCGGTCGTATATTTAATCGATTCCAGGATCGGTCGTATATTTATGCTTTATAGATCGTATAGTAATTTAGATGACGAGAAGAAGCTTTTAGAGCTTCAATTTTACCACGAAAAAAGAATATGATCACACCATTTTAATTTATGATTGATATTAGTTCCCAATAGTTTGAGTGTAGGTGAGTTTAATAATGGTTGCCTGGAAAACGTTGCATTGCCGCTATACAGTGAGGTTTTATATGATAAAATGCACGACTTCATTTTCATAGAATTAAAAGTCACAATATTCCGTTTACCCCAGTCCAGGATTGATTTAAGATCTACTGCATCCAAGGATTCAACCCTTTTTCTACGATGATAATTAGAAGGTAGACTAGATGGCTGGTTTTGAAAGAATGGAAATGGAAGATAGTACTGATGTTGGCAAAGCTATATATTGGGTTTGTGGTGATAGATAAAAAATCGTTGATAACGATCAGAAAAAGGGTTGTTGATAGAACCGAACTCTGGGGAACACCAGCTTGAATTGGTAACTTATCTGACATGGCACCATCCAGTACTACTCTGATAGATCTTTGGGATAAAAAATCTTCTAAAAAATTGAAAGAGTGCTTTACCAATGCGCGAAATCTGACAAAAGATTTTCACCCAAGATTCACAGCCATCAAAAATGGAAACAACGAACTTACAACAAATGAACGGAAACCTGCTGAATAGGACGAATAAAGTTTATCCTATTCCAGCGATTTCTGCATCAAGTGAGGAGGTTTTTGTCCCTCACCCAACTTACAAAAAAAAATTAAAAAAAAAAAATAAAAAAAAAATGTTAAATGTTAAAAATTGATGTAATTGGTAATAAAATTTTTAATGAATTCAGTGCTTCCACTAAAGGCACCACAGACAGAACTTAAAGAAATATTTGAATGGATCAGTACTGAATGGTCAGAACTACTTCGTGATGTGTCAACATAGTCTATTCTATCTCCTGCTAAAAAAAGACTAATTAAAAATTTTTAGCCTTAAGTACTTTCTGACCAAAACAATATTTCAATACAATTAAAATGTTTTTTGAATTTTTAATTGTTTTTCCATGCCAAAAAATACATTAAATTTAATATTTATTTTGTTTAACCCTGCTTTTATGGGATAATTACAATTATAATTAATAAAAAGTAAAATTTAAAGAACATGTCTCTTTTCCGGCGACTTTTCTCTTTATGTGTAAGTGTAGGTAGGGCCGGGCAAAAAAAATTGCCTAAATTTCTCATACAAAGTTGTATGAAAAATTTAAACTATTTTCGTATTTGTTTTACGGACAGAAGAAAAGAAAATATTTTATATATTATGCTTAATATAATGTCAATAATACTTCATAAACAAATTTAAAATATTTAATTGTAGTAAAATGAGAAATTTCATAGATAACTTTTAAATTATTCAAATTGTGTTTTGTATGGAATTCCAAATAAAATTTTTGTGATTTTTTCTCTTATCCATCCTCTTTTTGCAGCGCCATTGCGGTAAACACCGGAACAGAAAAATCGCTCATTTGAAAAAATACCCAATGCTGTTTAAAGTATGCTACAATAAATCGTACAATATAATTGAAGATTTTTTTTACGAAATATTGTGTCAAAAACTGATGAAACAGACTTTCAAGTATTTCTTTCTTTTTTCATTTATTTTCATTCCAAAATCCAAAACAATAAAAAATACATATTGAATTGAGAAATAATAAATTCATTCTACCTTAATAAATGATACTATAACTATAATCACCAACAGAAAACCGAAACAAATAAAAAAAGAAGGAAACAACAACAAAAAGTAAAAAAAAACTGAATAACCACAAAATATTTCTTCAATCAAAAAATTGAAGAAAATATTGTAGCTGTAAACATCCCCTAAATTTTATTGCGTTTTGACGTCACAACGTTTTATTGTACAATTTAATTGTAGGTCTGTAGCATACTTAAACGCCTTCTACTACACAAATTAATTTGTAATTTCTCATTGTATTTTGTACTTCTGTTTTTCCCCGTACGATTGATATTTCATAGTTGTCAGTTGACAGTTTTCAAATCTTATATTTTGTTTCGTGCTTAAAATTATTCATAATCATAATTAATTTTCATATAAAAAATGGATATATATGACGATCAAGATTTATCTATGTGTGAAATTAACATAAAGCTAGTGAACAATAAAGCGTTGTCAGATGTTCATTTCTTAATACAAGATAAAATAATTTACAGCCATAGTTTTGAGTTGTCAAAACGCAGTCCAGTATTTAGGCAGCAGTTCGAAGGGAACTTTGGTTTGAAGTTGATATCTTTGCCGGATGAAAGTTATGATGGGTTTATTGAATTTATAAGTTATATCTATTGTGACACTTGTAAGATTAATATAAATAATTGCTTATCATTGCTGAGCTTGAGTGTAAAATATGAATTCTACAAATTAGAAAATGTGATTGTTAGTTTTATGGTGGCAAATTGGTCACACGACTGCATAATGGAGTGGTATAACTACTGTATCCTAAATGACTATAAAGTTTTATTAAATTATATAAAACATATGATTTCAGTGAATTTCAATGGAGTTATGAATTCTGAAAAGTCTTTAAAGATTAACTTTGATGCCATGAAACAGTTTTTGGAATTAAATAGTCTTCTTTTTACAACGAAGGAAACCGATATTTTTAATTTTTTGATTAAGTGGCTAGAAATTTATTGTAATACGAACAAAATATCTGAACAACAACGCAAAGAAATTTTGAGTGAACTGCTCTATTTGATTAGATTTCCAACTATGAACCATGAAGAATTTTTACAATGCATGGAAATTATACCAAATATAATACCCTTAGAGGAGCAAATGTTGATTATGAGACATATTAGTAAATTGAATGTAAAAAATTTGAATTTTAAAACTGAAACACGCTTAATGGAGATCACCACGATAGCCCATGAAATAAATCCAATCAACGAATGCATATTCACGGTGCATAAAAATTGTCACGTAAAGGGTTTTTGGTTTAGTATTATTACTTCGCCTACAAATACTACACTTATTGTCGAAAGATCCAAAGTATTGACCCTGAAACTGCTAGATAAAAACAATGTCGTGTTAAAACAAGTAAAAAGAGTTCGAAAATATACCGGACCCAATTTTATACTAACTTTTGGAAAGCCGTATGAATTGTTGGAGAATCAAACATATAAAATTGAAATAGTGTGGGAAGATTTGACCAAATCTGTCAAAAGAAAATATTTCCAAATTTATATTCCACCAAACTCTAATATATGTTTTACCAAACAATATAATGGATTGATTGAAATAATATTCTGAAGCAAAAAGTTTGCTGTAAAAAGCAAAGCTTATACTATATTATAAAAATAAATTAACTAATGTCTTTCTCTTCTCTTGTTGATTTACGATTTTTATATTGAGCTTGGTAGACCATCTTCTGGAGTAATGAAAACTTTAATCAAGTTCCAATGGCAAATAATGTTAATTATAATAAATAAATTGTTTTTTCTAACCACATTTGAACCGTTTTTGAATCAACAGATTGAAATATTACTACTCTTTGAATATCCGAGGATACCATGTCAGCTAGAAAACGACGGAATTTAGGAAAATGGAAGGAATAACGATCGAAATTAAAATAGGCTATTTTTTTAAAATTCATTTCCTTTATTGAGGGGTGAATTCGTCGGGACAAAACAGAGAAGGGCAATGAACTCTTCTACAACAGTCTGAGTATTTGAATCCCAAAATGGTGGATCACTTTTAAAAATCTCGGTTTTACTGCGCACACGATCGAATGATAATCCATCATAAAGTTGTGTTTATGATAGATTATCATTGCAACCACATTTCGTCGATGCTATAGTGAATTAAGCCGAGCAGTTAACTCAGTATTATCAATCAATCGTATATTCGTATATAGCCTTTCCCTGTACAGAGTCTAGAATTCTAGATGATTTATTGTGGACTGACATGCAAATCCCCAAACATGATAACAGTATTCCATACTTTGCCGAATAAATGACTTATATTTCAGCAAAATTTACTCGGCATTGAAAAACTACGGCGACCCAGGAAACGAAACCCGATTTTTGCATTGCAGATTTAGCAAAATTGAACACATATTTGTTCCATTTTATGTTATATTCGATGACAACTCCAAGAAATTTAACTAAGTCGACCTCGTTTTTAGGGTTCCGTTTTTTATACGGAACACTATTGGTGAGAGTACAACGTGTTTTTCACATTATTTCGATTATCTCGTGAACCATCAATCCGATGAACTTAAAATTTGAGGTGCTTATAAAACTAGCCTATCCACACAAGATGGCGGGTTAAAAAATAAATAAAGTTGTGTTCGTTTGTTTTAAGGAGGTACGATGTAAAGCCTTTGAAAACATACATTTTTTTAGCGAGACGAGTAGGGTATCATATGAAAGGGCTTCATTTCAGCATTATTTAAAAATATATTTTGGAATTTTACACCTCACCATTTTTTGTATAATTTTGAAAAATGACGTTTTCGGGATGTTTTATTGCCCCGATTAACTCCGACCCTACTTCATCGAAAATCTTGATATATATTTGGAATGATAGAAAATTGAGTAGGTTTTTAATGAAAAATATAGAAAAGTGGCAGACACTCATAACTATATTTATTAAAGGGGTGCGAATGTTAAGGGGTAAAAACATCATTTAAAACCAGGTCATGTGTGGTGTCATTTGAAAGAGCACTTGATTTTAGAAATATTGTCATTTTTTTTAGAATTTTGCAATGCATAGTTTTTGAATTATTATCAATAAAGTGACACAAAAAGTTGGTCCCCCCCTTGCATTTCGAGCCTAATTAACAGAAAAATTTGAAAAAATTCACAGAGACAGGAAGTTTGATAAACTCTGAACGAAAAATATAGCGAACTCTCAAATAATTATATTTTTGTGTTTTTATGGGATTGGGGTGGGGAAGGGTGAAAAAAAACTTTTTTGACCCAAGCGAGTGGGGTGTCATTTGAAAGAGGAAATTTCCAAATTTCAGAAACTTTGCAATTTTTTTTAGAATTTTGTGGTACACAGTTTTTGAGTTATTCTAAAAAATGTGCAAATTCCAGATCGTTACCCCCCCCCCCCCCCCCTACGTTTCGACACTGATTGACAGAAAAAATTCATTGAGACAGGAAATTTGCTATATTTTGAACGAAAATTATAGCGAACTCTCAAATAATTATATTTCTGTGTGTTTAGGGGAAAGGTGTAAGGAGGGTAAAAAAAAACTTTTTTTGACCCAAGTGAGTGGGGTATCATTTGGAAGAGGACTTAATTTAAGAAACATTGCAACATTTTTTAGAACTCTGCGATGCACAGTTTTTTAGTTATTGATGAAAAAAGTGCTATTTTAAGTCTATGTATACCACCCTATATTTCGACGCTGATTTATAGAACAAATATTCCCAATTTAGACCATTGAAATACTGGTTAAATCTTTCTTTAGCTAACATAAACAGCTATGGATAAGATTTAACCTCAAGTAACATTTTTGATCAATGTAGATGTGATTGACATTTACTATTGACGTTTACGATTAAACATTTATTCTGTTATGCGTCCATAGTCTGGCGATATAAAGACTTTACAACATAACTTTATGTCATTTATTTTTGATATTGTGTTCTTTTACATTCACGGAACCCTTGGACAGCGAATTTTATTCGCACTTGTCCGACTTTTTATTTTAATATATTTTTTTTTTTTTAATAAAATGTGTTGTGTAGTAGGAATTACAATATGTATCACAATAACACATAAAAACCTTTTAAGACCAAGGTCCCACAACAACATACGTTCAAAGGTGTTGATGGACGTAAATCTTTCTTTTTTTGTTTTTTTTTTATAGTTTTTGTTAAAGAATGAATAACTAAACAAAAAATCCTATCACTGACAAAATATGACATAGGCCAATATTTTATGATAGAATAGATAAAATAAAAGTAAATAGCAAATTTCAAAAATTTGCTGAAACAAAACAAAAATGTAGTTGCCAATAATCCAGCCGGTTGCATATTCCTTGATCCTGTGACGCACTGTCTTTCTTAAAGATTAAAGCCCACACATAGTTATATGTAGGCTCGTTTCCTTAAGAAAGCAATAGCGTCCTATCATCAAGGATTATATCACAGCTAAGATTGAGGGTGCTACCGTTGTCTGAATACAGTTCATTCGCCACCACCCCTAAGATGTCACCTTGGCTAGTGATATCTCACTGCTATTGCCAGTGGTATGTGATATCTCACTGCTATTGCCAGTGGTATGTGATATCTCACGTTAACTCGTATGTCAATAGCAGGGACTGGAGTACGCGGGGTTGTCACACCCGTAGATCAAAAATAAAAAAAAATAAATTCAAAACAATAAAAACTGATCCCTCCATGCGGAATATGGGAGCCTTTATGTCGCTCCATTCGTAAGACACGGGATAATTAGGTTAAACTGAGCAAGAGAAACCCCCCCCCCCCACTTCATTCCATAAAATATGACAAATGAAATACTGGACGTTTCACCATATAGTTCTCTTTAAAAATTTGATTCACAATCGCCAGACAAGTCACCTGTTATATAACTTCTTCGAAAACCATACTGCTTATTATCAATAATTCGTGACATATCTTAGCTAAACCAACAGAATTGCTAAACTAGCCAGCTTCCAAATTTCAGGAAATGTTCCGATTTTGTAGAATAAATAGCAAATTTTAGTTGTTGTTGTTGTAGCGACGGTGCGGTGCTACTCCTCCGGCTCCATGTCCAGATTCAGGAACTGTGCTACTGCTCTTGGGCGGTACCACAAATCTTCCTTCGTCAAGTTGGTTGGTTTTCCTGGACAATTAAATAGGTGGTCTACATCATGTGGCGTGCCCTCACATATGGGACACTTGTCAACAATGTTGTGGTCAATTCGATTCATGTAATTATTTAAGATGCGTGACCAACCGGATCTTAACTGCGCTAGAGTGGATCTAGTGCTGCGCGGCAGTTTGACCTCTTCCGCAGCGACCTGTGGCGGCTTACTCTGGAGGACTCTATTTGGAGCGTAGTTCTTTAGTGTGTCCTCAACAACCCTAGTGTGCAGCGTTTTTAAGCCCGTTTTATATGCAAACTCGTCAATGTTGTTCATTATTTCACTGCCTCTGACATCACTCAAGAAGCATTTTGCAGTACGCCTTATGTCTCTGGGTGGTGTGGTTGTGGATAGGGTGTCATTGCAGGGATGTTGCTCTTTGTGACAGGCCCATAGATATTGTTTGGTGAGCATTTCATTGTGTTGACGGACCGGCAATATATTACATTCCTGGTGCAGGTGATCTCGATGAGCCATCATATGACATCCGGTTGCTGTTCGCAACGCTGCGTTTTGTGTTACTTGTAGCTTATTCCAATGGGTGTCAGCGACTTGAGGTATCCATATGGGTGCAGCATAATTCAAAATAGGTCTTCCTATTGCTTTGTATGTTGTTATAATTGTTTCTTTATCCTTCCCCCATGAACTGCCAGCCAGTGCTTTCAGAGCATTGTTTCTATTCTTCAATCTTGCGTTCACCTGTTGAGCATCTGCATTGAATTTAAGCAGTGGGTCGAATGTGACCCCCAACAGTCTCGGATTTTTGACCGTGGGAATAAGTACGTTGTCAATGCAGATGTTGAGTGTTGTGTTCACATCCTTCGTCCATGTAGTGAAAAGTGTAGATGTGGACTTTTCGGTAGAAAGTATTAGTTTTCTGGTTTTAAACCATTCGTTTAGGATGTTAAGGTAGGTGTTCAGAGCATTAGTGAGTTGTTCCAGGTTATTCCCTGTTGCAAGCACTGTGCAGTCGTCTGCATATGACGTGATGGTTATTCCTTCTGGTGGTGTAGGTAAGCTGCTTAGGTAGAGATTGAACAATGAAGGTGAGAGAACTCCACCTTGTGGAACTCCTTGTTTGAGCACTCTCATCTTAGATTTGGAGTTACGGAACTCAACGTATGTTTGACGGGCCCTTAAGTAGTTGCACAACCAGCGTTTTATTAAACCTGGCAGATTGGTGTTAAATATATCATTTAATAGTTCAGCGTGCGACACTGTATCGAATGCTTTTTTTTTTTTTATTGGAAGTTAGGCATGTTTAGTGTTAATATAATTATTTATACATTAACGTCTCTGAATATCCGAAGATACCATGCCAACTAGGGATTATAATCAATTGAGAATTAAGTTTCTTTTAGAAATTTATGAACGTTGACTTTGAACTTTTGAGGGTTAAAGTTATCAGGGAAAACCCACGAAGGTAATGAATTCCAGAGATGAGAGACTCTGTTGAAAAAGTCGCGCTGGAAGGCTACAGTTCTACAGCTAATTATTTGAACCGTAAAAGGATGGGCCGCTACCGATGCTCTGGTATGACGCGATAGGTTTGCAGGCTTAGGTAAAATCGATTTGATCTCTTCAGAAACCCGTTCATCCATGATATATTTGTAGAAAATCGTCAAATCACCAACATTTCTTCTATGCTGCAAGGAATCAAGGTCATTGGTAAGATTTGAATTACCAATCAATTTAACTGCTCTCCGCTGTACAGAATCAAGACACTTCAAACTACATAAGTATGCTCCACCCCATATGTGAGAACAATATTCCATGCAGGGACGTATAAAAGATTTGTATATTAAAAGAAGTTGTTCGCTACTGAAAAACTTACGACATCGTCCTAAAAACCCCAATTTTTGAACAGCGCTTTTTGCTAGGGTAAAAATATGAGAATTCCATTTATTGACAGGTCGAGCGCAACTAATATTGTTCTGGCACAAGTTTGTTTTTGGTTTAATCCATCACTGATTTGGTCTTGTATCTTGTGGAGAGCGGTGGTTGTACTATGTGCTATCCTAAAGCCATGTTGGTGTGGCGCCAAATTGCAAGATCTGGATAACCGAGGTAACAGAAGCGCTTCAATCAGTTTTGCAACCGATGAAAGGATGGAGATCGGTCTGTAGGATTCTCCCTTCTCTTCAGGTTTTCCAGGTTTCAAGATGGGGCTTATTCTAGCCGTTTTCCAGATGTTTGGTATCTGAAGAGCATTTAGCGATGTGTTGAGTGTAGTAGTGAGAAAGTTCAATCCTTTGGGTCCAATGTGTTTTAGCACGATGGCTGATGTGCAGTCCGGTCCAATAGCTTTTGATGGCTTTGTTTTCTTTATAGCATTCTCAACTTCTTCTTCGGTGAATGTGATATCCTCTAGATGTTCAGTATTTACTTTGCGCAGATGTCTCAACACTGACCTTGTTTTCTTTTCATGTTTACTTGGCTTTTCAGTAAACTGTGTGTTAAATTTGGTCGCGCATTTCCTTTGGTTTTCGGTTGGGATATCATAGAAGGAGATCATGCAGTTATTATCCGGTTGTCGGGGATGTGTTAAGCCTTTTATGACCTTCCAGAGACTTTTGCTTGGGCCAAAGTTTGACTTACTCACTAGCTCTCTCCATTTATTGCGTTTGTGTTCCGTAACTAGCTTATTTATTTGGTTAATTCTTTAATTCTAGTGTCGGCTGGATCTGCTTTGCGGATGTCATCTCTTAACGTTGAGAGAGCACAAGCTTCCTGTGGGAAGTTTGGTTGCATCTTTTGTATTCTGCCAGCTGGAATGAAGCGAGATCTGGCTTTATTAAGAATTTCTCTGAATTTTTTCTCCCCAGAGAGGGCGTCAAGTGGTAAAAATTGCTTACTGAATTCTTTCTCAGTAAAATTTGTAAAATTTTGCCAATCGGCTTTGTTAAAATTAATATATGTCTTTTTCTCGGACTTTATTTGGTTAATTGAACGGCTTAAGGTGATTATTATCGGCACGTGGTCTGATCCCAATGCGATATCAGTTCTCCATTCAGCAATTGCCATTAGTGACATGCTGGCAAGGGAAACATCTGGAGAAGAATATGAATTATTTGTTACCCTTGTTGGTTGAGGTTCGGTGAGGACTCCAAAGTTGGAGCCGTCAATCTGATCAGCAATGCTTTCACCTCGTGAATCAGTGTTCAAGTGTGAGTGCCATAGATCATAGTGAGCATTAACATCTCCGAGAATTAGACAGTCTTTAGTATAAAATAGGTGTCCTATGGACGGTTCATAACCTCTATCACAGCTGCTTACAGGTGGTATATAAATATTGACTAGTGTTATCTCCGTGTTTCCGGATTTTATTATGATACCCAGTTGTTCTAGGTGATTATCAGTTCCCGGTACTGCTAGTAATGTGGTTGTACGGAAGATAACGGTTTTGTGAATGATAAAGGCAAGGCCACCACCTTTGTCCTTCCCTCTATCCAGCCTTACAGCCTTATAATCACAGATATTATCACTAATTTTAGATCTAGCGTTTAGTTTGGTTTCTTGTAGAACCGCGACTAGAATATCATTATTGCACATATAGTTTATTAAGTCATCGATTTTATTTATGAGACCATTGCAATTTAATTGCATTACTTTCACATGTAATGCAATTACGTAATGCGCTTGGGGTTTCTGGATGTGTGTTCATTCGCATTGTGTTCTGTTGCGAGTTCCTGCTTGACTGTTGACCTGATGTTTGGCAACATGGCGCTATATAGTTTTTAGTCCATTGCTTATGTGTGGCAAGACCTGAGCAGTTCTTGTCATGACACCATTCCTTACAACTGTTACACTGTAAGGATGTAGTGTTTGCCCTTAAAATGTTTTTACATATTGTACAGTGCCATATTTTAGTTGGTCCAGGGTTTCTTTCAATACCAGCCATGACAAGGAGAGTTTGAAGCAGTGAGGCCAGTGACAACTGCTTCTTTATCCAAAAATTGGAGCGGTGGAGTTGCACGTTTCGTCGAAATTGTTGCGATGGTCCTTGGTCGGAATTGTGTTCCGAGTACTTCTGGGGCGTAGACCCGTCCATCTTGAGAAGCAGCAAATTTTAGTAAAAATCATTGCTAGCTAGTTGTTTGGCAATTTTTTTCAGAATAATGGGTGTAATACCATCAAGGCCGGCGGATTTGTTAATATTTAAAGAAAGAAGCATTTTTCGTACAATATTTCACCAAAAAATAATTAGCTTAGTTTTCATTTCCATTGGGGAAATACTGAAACTTACATAGCATCTACTCGTCCATGGCCTTGTAATTTTATGATTTTTGGTTCGTTCTCTTTAATTTTAAAAATTCACGAATTATGCGCAAATTTGTATGCATTTCATCTCTATTGATCTCTATACGTATTTCTGTTGCATGCAGTCCTTACACTTTTTTTTAACATGCGTAAATTTGACTATAATATGTGATCCATTTTTTACATTTGCACTTGGATTTCACCAGCATATAAAGGCTACTTCATATGCTGGTGTAACCCAAGTGCGAATGTAAAAAATGGATTATTAGAGACAAATTTACGGATGTAAAAGTAAGTGTAAGGAATGCAACAGGAATACGGTGCCATCGTGACGTTTGGGATGACGCGATGATTAGTACCTCATAGGAGAAACAGATGTCAAATGAACAAAAATACGGTTCAATACAAAGGTAATACACGTTCTTAAAATTTTGTAGAGTAAAAAATAAATATGTTGCACCAAAAACGTTTGCCGTAGAAACGAAAACCACTGTACCATGTTTATACATAAGAAATACAAAAACCAAATTTGTTAAATAATTTGCTGTTTATTATTACTCATCTTCATACGTATCCAAACGGTTTAGTAAAATTACTGCTTAAGTAAATATTAACCTAATTTATTATTAACAACATTAAATGGATTTTCTTAATGCTGAAAATACATGTGCAGAATTCTGCATTCAGCAAAGCTTTGGCTTGTGTTCTATGAAAGCTACATGTAAAGTACTGAAGCCATAATACAAAATAAAACTTACTTAAAATATAAATAAAAATAGATGATTTTGATATTTCTTATTTTCTATATGTTGTATGCACTGAATGAATAAGAGAATTTTTTGCATTTATGATAAAATTTTTGAATAGATTTTCAATTTTTTTAACTCTTACATATAATATAAATATTTGCATTAATAAATTAGAAAAATTTACGAATAAAGCAATAAATGATTTTATATAAATAAATACAATATACAAATATATTGTACTATATGATAGAAATGTACATTTATTTTAGGCGCACAGTGCAGTGCATTCAGCACTACGTTTAAAATTTCTGCACATGTGTTTTGAGCATAACGAAGTATATTTACGTTCTCGAACAGAAAATGAAGCATTTAATTTAGGTTTTTTTGTAAATCTGTGCGTAAAAATCGTCATTACGTTGTTAATGGGCTTTCATTTGTTTTGATTGGATTTCAAAATGAATTCAAAATTTTCTTTTCAAATTTCATTTACAAATTATTAAATTCATAAAAATTATTGTTTTAACTTTTAAATAATTATTTTTGTTTACATATTTTTATCGAATTACAAATCACATGTTAAAATAAACCAAAACCATAATGTATGTGTATGCATTAGTCAGTAAACGTCTCAACTCAAACGCTAGTAAACGTCACAAATACTTGAAATGCTATGGAAACTATAAGTTTGCTTTACATGTACGATAGATCATTAAAAATTATAGAACCGTAGAAATTAAATTAATACAAATATTTATAAATTTTGTTTCAAACCAGCATGAACACGAAATTAAATTAAATACATTTTTGTATGCTTACAATAATTTAGGTTTTTTAGGCAACCTCTTCTCCTTTTTAAAACTTCCACTTAAAATTATGTACAGAAAAAGTTGATTAGTTTATTTTTAATTTCAATTCAACTTAAATTAATGTATTTGCAAGAATGCAGTAAAAAGGTTACATGCAACATTAAATTGGTTAAAATTTTCAATTATTTTTTAATCTTAAAAATTTTTCTTTTTTAAAAATAATTCAATGTAACGAGTTCCCATTTTATCTCTATTTCTTTTCATAGCCTAGAAATAAAAAATAAATATTAGAATACAAGTTTTAATATAATAATATTTCATAAAATTACTTGATTCACATCCGAAGCACTTACGAACCAGGCATCAGCTTCGCCACTGTGACGTCCACGGTTATCATAAATTACATTGCAGCTTACAACTTTGATTGGTTCAAAAAACTGAAAAACAATTATTATTGAAACTATGTTCGTATATTACATTTAAACACAGACGACTCAAATCAGGATCTTTAACATAGCATTAGCATCTACAACAGGAAATAGAAGTAAATTGATGCTATGGAAGCCAATGGAATAGGAGTAGATAGTGATTTAGTAGCAGTTGAGAAAGATAAAGGTTCTGTTTCGAAACAATTCAGCTCAATGATAACCTGAACACTTTGATTTTACGCAGTTAAGTGCAGCATATAAATTCAAATAACGAAGACAAGTTCAATTAAAACTTAGATGCTAATATGGAAGAAATAACTACAACACAGGCGTTAATAGAGCAAAATTGAAGAACTTGAGCATAAAGTTTAATCTAAAGTTGATGAATTTGAGAAGAGAACTAGAATAGATGTTGAAATGGCTAAAGTTACTACACATATTGTCCCACAACTAACAATCATTGAATTGACACCACCATCATTCGATGAAACAACATCGTTTGAAATCTTTGAGTTCCAGCTACCACAAAAGAGAGTTATAATACGAACTAAAAGAATCGAGAATCGAACAAAAGTGAAAACCTACGGGACGTTTGCTCAGCAATAGTGCGACTGGTACATTTTGCATACTCGTATCCTCCACCGTATTTTAAGTTGAAAATAAATATTGACACGTTAAGTTTAAATTCAAATTAAAAATTAAATTTAAAATTCAAACTTAAAAATCAAATTTAAAATTTATATTTCAAATTTAAACTTTAAATTCAAATATAAAATTCAAATATAAAATTCAAATATAAAATTTAAATTTAAAATCGTTAGATTTAATTTAATTTTTAAAATTTAATTGAATTATTAAGTTTAAAAACTAAATTAAATTTATAATTTTAAAAATCCAATTAAATTTTAAATTTCAAAAATTAAATTTAATTTAAAAATTTGATTAAATTTTAAATTTTAAAAATTAATTTAAATTTTAATAACTAGATTTAAAATTTATTTTCATTTTTAAAATTTAACTGAATTTTGTCACTGTGACAGTGTAGGATCTAGACAGTTTGGCTATTTATACAAACCGACTGATGAGTCAAATGGAGAAAATAATAAGTTTTAATAGACATCGTCATGGCTGGTGATGTATTGACCAAATTTTTGTCACCACAATCGGCGACTTTTTCTAAGTCCTCGTTTACATTTATCGCTGCGTCTCTATGGACATCACTGCTTCAAATACTCCTCGTCATGGCTGGTATTGAAACAAATCCAGGACCAACTAAAAAATGGCACTGTACAATATGTAAAAACATCTTAAGAGCAAACACAACATCTATCCAGTGCAATACCTGCAAGGAATGGTGCCACCTCAAGAACTGCTCAGGTCTTGTCACACATAAACAATGGACCAAGAACTACATAGCGCCATGTTGTCAAGCATCAAATCAAAATACCAACACGAGTCCACAACAAAACACATTACAAATGAACACGCTACCGGAAACTCCGAGTGATGTAAAAATTATGCAACTAAATTGCAAAGGTCTCACGAATAAGATCGACAATATAATAAACTTTATGTGCAATAATAATATTCTAGTCACGTTTCTCCAAAAAACAAAATTAAATATTAGATCTAAGATTAGTGATAGTATCTGTGATTATAAAATTATAAGGCTGGATAGAGGGAAAGACAAAGGTGGTGGTCTTGCCTTTATCATTCACAAAAGTGTTATTTACCGTACAACCACACTACCTGCAGTACCGGGAACTGACAAGCACCTAGAACAACAAGGAATTATAATAAAATCCGGCAATACGGAAATAAAACTAGTCAATATTTATATTCCACCAGTAAGCAGCTGTGATATAGGTTATGAACCGTCCATAGGACATTTATTTTATACCAAAGACTGTCTAATTCTCGGAGATGTGAACGCGCACCATGATCTATGGCACTCACATCTAAACACTGATCCACGAGGTGAAAGCATTGCTGATCAAATTGACGGCTCCAATTTTGGAGTCCTCAACGAACCACAACCGACAAGGGTAACAAACAACTCATACTCTTCTCCAGATATCTCCCTTGCCAGTATGTCACTAATGCCAATTGCAGAATGGAGAACTGAAATTTCACTGGGTTCAGACCACGTGCCGATCATACCTTAAGCCGTTCCATAAATCAAATAAATTCCGAGAAAAAGATATATATTAATTTTAACAAAGCTGACTGGGAAAACTTTACAAATTTTACCGAGCTTGAATTCAGTAAGCAATTTTTACCACTTGACGCCCTCTCTGGGGAAAAACAATTCAGAGAAATTTTTAATAAGGCAAGAGCTCGCTACATACCAGCTGGCAGAATCCAAAAAATAAAACCAAACTTTCAACATGAAGCGTGTGTGCTTTCTAATAAAAGAGATGACATCCGTAAAGCAGATCCAGCCGACTCAAGAATTCCGGACCTGAACAAGCAAATTAACAAATTGGTCACTGACCATAAAAGAAACAAATGGAGAGAGTTAGTGAGAGAATCAAACCTGGGTACTAGTAAAAGTCTTTGGAAGGTCATTAAGGGCCTAACTCATCCTCGACAACCACAAAATAACAGCATGATCTCCTTCGACGATATCCCCATTGAAAACCACAGGAAATGCGCAAACAAATTTAACATTCAGTTTACAGAAAAGCAGCGTAAACACGAGAAAGAGACCAGATCAGTGTTGAGACACATGCGCAAACTTAACACTGACAACTTGGAGGATATTATATTTTCCGAAGAAGAGGTGGAGAATGCAATAAGGAAAATTAAGCCATCAAAAGCTATAGGACCCGACGGCATCTCAGCCATCATGCTCAAACACATCGGACCCAAAGGTTTGAACTTCCTCACTACTACTTCCTCAATACATCTCTAAATACTCTACAGATACCAAATATCTGGAAAACGGCCAGAATCAGCCCCATTTTGAAACCAGGAAAACCGGAAGAAAAGGGAGAGTCCTACAGACCAATATCCATTCTTTCATCGGTCGCAAAACTCATCGAAGCACTTCTGCTCCCTCAGCTGACAAGATCCTGTAATTTGGCGCCACACCAACATGGCTTCCGGGGAGCACACAGTACAACCACCGCGCTACACAGAATACAAAACCAGATCAGTGATGGTCTGAATCAAAATCAACCATGTGCTAGATTGTAGTGCTTCTGGCGCCCAGCCCCGAAATATTGCAGAAGATGATAAATCGCCTGGAAGAGTATTGCAATATGTGGAACTTAATTATCAACCTAGGTAAATCGAAGATAATGATATTTAGCAATGGTGGAAAGAAAGCAGCAAGAGAAAACTGGTGGCTGAATAACCAAACGAGTTAAGTGGTAAATTCTTACAAATATCTTGGTATGATCTTGACCCCACAGTTTTCAATGAGTTCACACATGGATCAGCAATTAACATCTGCCAAGCAAGCGCTAAATATGATGTGAAAGGATCTTGTAACAACATCATCGGTTCCAATTGCAGCAAAAATGCAGGTTTTTGATGCAGTTAGTAGATCAATTATGTGCTACGGATGCCAGATTTGGGGTTGGGAAGCTTATGACCAAGTGGAAAAATTTCAGAGGTTCTTTATTAAGAAAATCTAAGACTGCCGAGGAACACACCAAACTACATGCTATTATTGGAAACAAATAGAAGTGAAATTAGTAAACGTGTTGCAGCTACCAACAGAAACACTTCCTTGATTTCTGGCTAATGAGATTATAAGAAATAAAACATCCTGGTTTAGAGGCCGGCAAAGTCTAGCTACAATGAATCTGTGTACACTGCGTGAATCTGTAGGGGATATATACACACTAACAATCGAACTGAACTGTATAAAAGTGAGAACCCAATCTGTAATTTCGAACATGGAAAAAGCCCGAGATTCAAGAAATCACTACGCCTATAGCAACTTTGCTCTTAACCTGGGTGAGCGACATTACCTATTTACAACCATGGATTTACGGATCCAAAGTTGGATCTTTAAAATACGAGGAGATCTGATAAACCTCAATTACCGGCCATGGCGATCAGGCAAAGCCCAAAATTGTTCCATAAGCAATCTCAGTGTACGCGAAGATGCTATCAACTTTGTTTCTATCTGTCCAGTTCTTGGAACAATTAGAAAACGGTAGTTTGGGTACGATACACTGTCTCGGCAGGATGTTCTTGACGTGCTAAATGGCTATAGAAACTGGAAAGATCTGTATGACTTGAGTTTAATTACTAACGAAAAAGAAAGAAAAGCGAATGTCCAACCAACAGAGATTGGATCTACTAATGTTTATTTACATATAAATGTCAATATGATAATCTTTTATACATTTGTGCTGTTCAAAATATTTAGATTCCAATATTCTTAAATTGTTTCAATTTGTTATTTTTTAGGCAAGCGAACATACGGACCAACGGTCCATTGTTTTTTTGTAGTTAAGCTAAAATAAAACACATACATAAACTATCCTCAAAATGCATAAACTATACATAAACATAAGTGTCCTCCTATCTTGACAAAATTATTGAAAGAAGAACATGAATTTGAATATTGAATTATTGTTTTATTGATGAACTACATATTTTCTAAGTCTTAATCTGAAATAGGGTTTAACCAGGTTGTAAAAAATGGTTAGGAATGGCATTTTATAAATTACAAATTATAATTATCGAGATAATGATTTTAAAAATGAAAGCAGCGAACAAAAGGATTACCATCTGTTGTATCTGGTAAAAGTGTTAATTGGAACAAAATTGTCCATTTTTAATAAAATAAATCAGGTTTGATTAATGGGGAGAATTTAATATCAGTCTGGGCGTTGAGAACTTGTTTGCTAAAATAAAGAGCCTTTTGGATTTCGAACGATTCTATTGCGTCTAATTTGAGAACTTTCTTTTCTTGGTGCAAGATTTTTAAATTATTATTGTTAGAGAAACAACTGATATGATTTTCAGCTATTAAATGGTTGGAGAATGTGGAAGTTGGGTTACTGAGTCTCAAGCTTCGAAAATGTTCGGAACATCTGTCATGAAAGCATCGACCAGTTTGTCCAATGTAGATGGCATCATAACTATCACAAGAAAGTTGGTAAACTTCAGAACCTAACGTTAAACTGCGTTTTGGTTTGTTGTTTACGAGTAAATTTTGGATTGTGTGTTTGTGTAAAATGCACAGCTAATGTCGGTAGTTTTAGAGATAATATTATCAACTTTTTGGCTAAGTCTCCCTATATAATTGATCTTACGCCATTTCTTGGGATCTCGTTCGTCAGAATGTGGGTACAAAAGTTTATAGGATTTATTTTTAAGTTTATTGCGGAGGATTTTGTGAACTATTTATGGTTCGAAACCATTGTTACTTGTAATTTTAAAGATTGTGTTAAACTCGTTTTCAAAATTGGTGGATGATAATGGAACGTTAATAAATCTATCGATAAGCGAATTGATTGCTGAATATTTTATATTAATGGGATGGTTTAAAGACGAGCGGATAATCGTATCAGTACATGTCGATTTACGAAAGATATTGAATTCAAACATGGAATCTGTGTGACTTATGGAAATGTCCAAGAAATTGATCGACAAATCGATTTCCTTTTCAACAGTGAACTTAATGCTGGTTATTAAGCTGCTGAAGAAATAAATCAAGTTGTCGGTCAGTTCCAGTCCATAAGCACAAAATGTCATCCACATATCGATACCAAAACTGTACATATTTCAAAAGGGGTAAGGAGACATTAAGTATTGCCATCAAAGCGTTGAACGTTAACAGAAACTATGAGAACAATGCTTAACAAGGAACACCCGAAGCTCCCAAACTGATTATTAATGCGCCAAAAAAGTCTCAGCAAAACTTCTACGGAAAAAGAAACGCCTGAAGAGCTACATCGAAAAGATCAACCAACATGCGGCTAGTAAAAAATCGAAAAAGTGCTTTACCAATGTGCGAAATCTGACAAAAGATTTTCACCCAAGATCCACAGCCATCAAAAATGCTGAATATAACGAATAAAGTTTATCCTATTCCAGCAATTTCTGCATCAAGTGGAGATTTTTGTCCCTTACTCAACAATAGAAGAAGTGGAAGCTGCCATGAAAAACTAAAATGGTAAATCACCATGGTATCGGTGGGGACCCGGCAGAACTATTTGCTGCCATGAAACAGTTTTTGGAATTAAATAGTACTATTATCAGAACGAAGGAAACCGATGTTTTTAATTTTTTGATTAAGTGGCTAGAAATTTATTGTAATACGAACAAAATATCTGAACAACGACGCAAAGAAATTTTGAGTGAACTGCTCTATTTGATAAGATTTCCAACTATGAACCATGAAGAATTTTTACAATGCATGGAAATTATACCAAATATAATACCCTTAGAGGAGCAAATGTTGATTATGAGACATATTAGTAAATTGAATGTAAAAAATTTGAATTTTAAAACTGAAACACGCTTAATGGAGTTCACCACGATAGCCCATGAAATAAATCCAATCAACGAATGCATACTCACGGTGCATAAAAATTGTCACGTAAAGGGTTTTTGGTTTAGTATTATTTCGCCTACAAATACTACAATAAGTGATTTGACCCTGAAACTGCTAGATAAAAACAATGTCGTGTTAAAACAAGTAAAAAGAGTTCGAAAATATACCGGACCCAATTTTATACTAACTTTTGGAAAGCCGTATGAATTGATGGAGAAGCAAACATATAAAATTGAAATAGTGTGGGAAGATATGACCAAATCTGTCAAAATAAATTCTTTAAAAATTTATATTCCAAACTCTAATATATGTTTTACCAAACAATATAATGGATTGATTGAAATGATATTCTGAAGTAAAAAGTTTGCTACCAATATTATAAAAATAAATTAACATAATGTCTATCTCTTGTTGCTTTACGATTTTTATATTCAGCTTGTTAGACCATCTTCTGGACTAATGAAAACTTTAATCAAGTTCCAACGACAAATAATGTTAATTATAATAAATAAATTGTTTTTTCTAACCAAATTTCGTTTTGAATCAACAGATTGAAATATTCATTACTTACTTAGAATCTGAATATCCAAGGATACCATGTCAACTAGAAAACGACAGAATTCAGGAAAATGGACGGAATAACGATATGAAAATCGGCTATTTTTTTAAATTCATTTTCTTAATTGAGGGGGTGAATTCGTCGGGACAAAACAGAGAAGGGCAACGAACTCTTCTACAACAGTCTGGGTATTTGAATCACAAAATGGTGTATCACTTCTAGTTCTAAAAATCTTTTTTCTCGGTTTTACTGCGCACATGGTCGAAATATAATCTGAATGATAATCCATCATAAAGTTGTATTTATGATGGATTATCATGAATACCACATTTCGTAGATGCTATAGTGAATTAAGCCGAGCAGTTAACTCAGTATTAATCAATCGTATATAGCCTTTCCCTGTACTGAGTCTAGAATTCTAGATGATTTATTGTGGACTGACATGCAAATCCTCAAACATAATAACAGTATTCCATACTTGGCCGAATAAAAGACTTATATATCAGCAAAATTTACTCGACATTATAAAACTACGGCGACCAAGGAAACCCGATTTTTGAATTGCAGATTTAGCAAAATTGAACACATATTTGTTCCAATTCATGTTATATTCGATAACAACTCCAAGAAATTTAACTAAGTTGACCTCGTTATTATTCCTCATTATTTATTTTAATCTGAGAGCCGTGATGAAAAAAGACTTTTCATTTACTATCAATATCATAGAAAAAGAACATTCATTTTCACCGATTTTCATGAAAATATAAAAAATTTTGCGATAGTTATAAATTAAAAACAGAAAATATGGAGGGGCTGAAATCTCACAGCTCTGAGATATCAAGACTTCGGTCTGGGTTAAGGATTTTTATATAGTTTTCGGCAAACAACTTTTATGAGGACATGGTTTTTAGTTTTGGGCAGCGATGTATATCAAACATAACTTTTTGTTAAAGTACATGTATTTTTTATCTCTGTAAGAATTTCACTTTTGACTCATGAATGTAATACTTAGGTCTTTCAGACCGAAGTAAAACCGTTTTTTTTTGCTTTTTCTCGATAATTTTGTGGTTATGGTCAATAGTGACCAATAAGAAAGTTTTAGATTTCTTTATTATCTACAACTTTTACTTTTTGCGATAGGATGCATAGTTTAGCCGCAAGCCTCAAAAAACTAATACCCATCACTAAAAACGTATATGTATACTACAAAAGAAAAATGAATTTGAAGAGAAGAAAAACGTTTTTTATACTTCCTATGAATAATGGACTATTTTACACTTACTTAGATTTGCGTAAAACGTAACTTTTTTGGCCTTACTTTACGCCCTCTATTACTTTACGACCTCTCGTTATTACTTTACGCCCTCTGATTATTACTTTACGCCTTCTTGCTGTTACTTTACTCCCTTTCTGTTATTTTACGCCCTCTTGTACTTTACTGTATAACTTTACACCGTTGGTACATAAATAACTATTAAGTTGTATTAAATAAAAATATTTTTGCTACAATCGTGCAAAAGTGACTATTTTTGTACTGTGCCAAAAGTTTAATTTTTTGCACTAGTGCAAAAAGTACCTTACTAGTGCAAAAAGTTTTGCAAAAAGTACCTTAAGATCGTAGAAAAAATGTTGTGTGCAACACGTGCAAAAAGTGCATATTTGTTACACTCAGCATGGTTGCAGACTGCAAACTTCATGCATCGTGCAACAAATATGCATGTTTTGCACTAGTTACACAAATAACTATTATGAATTCTTTTAAGACGTTGTGTTTAATGCTGGTGTTTCAAAAGTTATTGTTACGATTCTACATAAACACAATAAAATACAAAACATTCAATTTATGATATACAATATTTCAAAAATAAAATCAAGGTCACATTCGCTTCTTAGAACTTGGGTCAACATGAAATAAAATATATCGAAATTAATAACGTAGAATTCTATTTCTATTCTAAATATTTCTTAATTTTCCCTAGAATATGCAAGAAATTATTATGTAGAATTGTATATAAGGAATATACCTCTTGCACAATTTGTTTAGTTTATTTTAGACGTGCGATGAAGTAAAGTGAAATTAAATGTAAAGTTGCGATAGAAGAAATAATTTAAGTGGAAATTATTCGTGTAAATAGAAGTTACTAAAACTTACTAAAATCGTGTAAAAAGAAGTTACTTTTAAATTAGTTTTTGTAAATAAAATTTTTTAGTATTTTTTAGTATTTAGTAGAAATATTTTGTATATTATTTTGAACGCTGTGTACTGGAAATTTCTACAATAAACCGTTGGAGTTTCAGAAGCTATTGAAGAATATTCTAGTTAGGGATATTGGTTGCTGTATGGTTTTCCTGTTGTTGTGGAACAATCAAGGTAATGAATACTTAATAAAACCTGGTGTGTTTGCTTACTAATCAGTGCTCGAACTCAGGAAGAGATTTGGAAATTGCGTTTATCGAATTGAAAGTAAGGCCAATTCGAAGTAAGGTTTAAAAACGTAACACTATTAAAGAAATATTCTAGTTAAGGCAACTGTATTGGTTTCCTTTTGTTGTGAAACAATAAAGATATTGAATACTTAATAAAATTGGATGTTTTGGGTAATTAAAGAACGAATTCAATAAAAATATTTGAGGAAAAATGTTTAACGAATTGAGTTATACCAATTCAGAAAAAAGTTGTAAAACGTGTAGTTATAAGTATGTCTGTTGACGTAAACGTGTGTGTACAAGAACTTTGTAACTAAACGTCTCTTTAAATAAAAACTTTATCAACAATTGTTGAATCCATTTATTTAAGTCTTACGAAACTGTTAAACGAGATTTAGAAAACTGATCCTTAAAGATATCAAAGATACGAGATGTTAAAGATATTTATAGAAAACTACTAATGAAAACTGAATGTGAATTTAAACAACATGAAAAAAAAAAAAAAAAACAAAAATCAATTACCTTTATAATATCTTTATCATCACTTATATATGGCATTCCTCTAAGGCGGATACAGTATGAACTTTGATCATCTTCATAATTATCACCGTTGAAACGATCGAAATTATCTCGACGTGAGTTCATAAAACTATCATCTCTATTGTATCCATTTCCAAAACTATTTCCAGTATTATTAAAACTCTTCGCACTATTATTAAAGTCCATTCCGCGAAATAAATCATTATTCCCCAAATTGTTGTTTCCGAACTTAGCATTTCCTCCGAAACTGCTACCAAAATTATTACTTCGATTTTCAAAACTGTTTCCACTCATATTGTTGAAACGATCACTATTTCTTAATGATTGCACTGTAAAAAGTATTTTCTTTAATTCGAGATTATTCAATAACATACTCTGTTGATTTTGCTCACGATTATCAAGGTTCATCCAAATAGGAGTATCTAAAATATAAAAAATTTTAATTTAAAAACAAACCGTTTTACCCTTTACCTGTGACGGCAAACCATGTGGCCCACTGTCAACGGGTGATCCACGGGTCATTATTAGTACAAATTTTTCCGATTTGTTTAAAAAGGTTTGCCATCACTGATCTATACTATGTTTTTGGTTTTGAGAACCACTGGTTTTGTTATTCTTAGTTATCAGAATTTATATCTTACGAATCCCATTTGATAGTTAATATTTCTTTTTGAAATCAAAGTTTAGAAAATTATCTCATAAACTAAACAACTGTTAAAAAATGTTAGATATCAAAACCAGTGGTTCTCTGAAAAAAAACTCAAATAATTATTGAAACTGTTTAAAAAAATGTCTATTACCTGTAAAACGACGTCCAGTGCCACTTCCTCGATTATCTCTTTTGTAGGGAACAGGGCGACTAAGATACCGATTTCTTCTGAACTCAGCTGAAGAGCTTCTAAATATCTCTATGTATCTGAAGAATTGAAAATATTTACAATGCATTTCGTTAATAAGATGAGAAATGAATATATAACTAATATTGATGAATTCCAAATAATAAAATTTTGTTTTCACATCTCTATGCATATTTGCAGAAAAAATCGGAAATTACCAATATGAATATTTTATAAATTTGTATTTATATCAAAAAAACTCGTTTGATTTTTTGTGGGGACGCTATAAGTCACCAACATCTGATCATTTTATTTGTCTTATATGAAAGTTAAATATTTTAAATTTACATAGATTAAAGAAAAATGAAGTTATTTTCAAACTGGGCATAATAATCAAACATTGCATTGCATCAATAATTGAATAAAATTTTTTATCAAAATATTTTATCTAATAAAGATTACAATATTTGTTACATCACATACACCTAGTTCGACCGATGTCAACTAACAAAATCTAGTTTAACTGTGGTAATACGTATTTTTAATTCCGATATAAATATGCCTATTGATGTCGGCAAAGTATTCTATCGAAATTCGGTACGAATAAAACAATCCTTCTACATTTGACTGTTCTTGAAATTTTTAAGGAAAATAGATCACGCTCTGGTCTAATTAATTAATTTCGGCTGACAGTTAGTTAAATAGTCAAATAGTAAGGCAGATAAATTTCGATTCCGGAGAACCGCTTCCGTTTTTACATCTGATTAGTAACACTCATATTATAATTGGCAAAACACTATTTTCCCAATTGTTCAAGATGTCAGATCATCGGTTTAACTGATAATCGTATCAAAAACATGTAAATTAGTTAATAAATACAGATAGACGAACGTGCTTCTGTAAAGCATTAGTTTTTAATAAAAACAATACTACTAGTATTTTTTACTATATAAAAGAACCACTTCTTATCCAATAACCTATGTGAGTATTCCCGTTTTTTTTTTTTTTTTTTTTATTAATTAGTTAGACATGTTTAGCACACTAAATATGAAATATTCATTATTTAGACTCTTTGAATATCCGAAGATACCATGTCAACTATAGATTTAACTATAGATTATAAGTTAAAAGATTTAACAACATAATAAGACACAAATAAATCTTAAAGAAAGAAGATGATCAGATTTAATTCCGTTGGCAAAATCAATAGAAATTCAGTTGAATTTTTCATTTAAACTAAAGCAATTCTGAAAATATTTCCCATAGTCGAAGTCTGAGGAAAGTCTGTAGTTTGATTTAAGATCTGCACATATCAGTTGACTTTTTAGTTATTTCTGTGTTGTAATTCCCGAGAAGGTAAAACTTTTTAATAAATAAAGAGGCAAAATTGCAAAAATAATATTCCAAGAAAAATTAAAACTTTTAAAATTATGTCATTTGGTTTTTTTAGTTTTGTAAAATCCCAAACCCACCTGTGCCCAATTTTTTCTCGATTTTTCTTCAATGCCTTTTCAGTATCAGCCTCACTACTAAATTGAATATATGCTTCACCCGTTGGACGACCCCTGTTGTTTAGCATTATTTGAACACTGTCTTTATCTGGTTTAAGCTCCAACCCTGTGTTACCCATTTTATATATATATATATATTTTTATTCATTTTCCATATAAAGTTTTTTAATGTTATACTAATTATACGATTGTCTAAACTATTTGTAAGAAATAATGAATTAATATGAATATCCTATTTGGTTTAGATCTCCAAATAATTCTTTAAAAAATAAATTTTGTATATCACATCTAAGTATTAATCATAAACAAAAAATCTTTTCTACAATATGGTAAGTCAAAATGTTATGTTACGTTGTAAGCACTTTGTGCAAAAATCTATTTTTTAAACGAATTTAGATTCGCACGAAATTTCAAGTTATCAAGATATTAGGTACAAAGCTAATCGAAAACAATCGTTTACAAAAATTAGAATGAAAAATTATATTGTCTTAATTTTACCTTCAAAAAATGTTTCAATGTCTTCTCTATTCACTGAATACGGTAATCCTCTTAATTTTAAAAACGTATCTTCGAGAACAAAGTTTTGTTTCTTCATAATATAGTCAAACTCATCTTTTTTGGCTCCGAAAACTAAAAATAATAAAACATTTATAATATCATATATTGAAATTAATTATTAAATTTAGGGTTCTGAGGAATTCACTGAATTCGCTTGGTGATGCAGATCCTATGTTTAACAACTGGGTTTTGTTGAAAGAAATCCTAGATGAGCTAAAACTGTGTAGTGCGCAAACAAAACAACATAAGCCACAAACTCTCCAGGGAACTGCAATAAAGCTATAAATAGTTTTAGATAAAACTATATAGTTTAAGCCGGTAGGGATAAAATTGATAGAAATGAATACGCGGAATATATGTGGTCTCTGCCACAGTGCAAATCTCTAGTAAAAACTATTTACGAAGACATAATAATATAAACAAATACATAGTTCCAAATAGAAATGAACTAACATTAAACGAGCTAAATTTGTTGAATGGAGTCGTCTTCTTCTGATAGATTCTCAAGTTCATCGGTTGCTGATTTTCTTATAGCTCCTTCTCATAACATATACAATATTCATGACATAACTGTCGTATATCTAGATTTATAGAACGACCCAGTTCAATAACCATCCGCCACTCGATGTTTGCTCAATTTGCGCTCTTGTATTATGATTTCCATTTGTTAATGTTTCAACCCAACCCTACGACGAGGGTGCTTCCAATTATGATTCAGAATCACCTAAGTCACCCGGCAAATGTTTCAACTCCGGCCAAAATACAATATATGCAATTTAATGACTCAGCCCACAATAGCTGCTTATGTAAGGACTCACAGTGTGAGACCACCGTGAAATATGTTACTTCCACCGACCTTCACAACACAATGACAAGAAAATAACACCACAAACAGTTAGGTATTTTTATTGTTATAACTTTTCTTCTTCTTCTTTAAGTTCCTAATCCGATTCGGACGTTGGCCATCATCAATTTCAGCTGGTGTTTTGATTTAACAATGTTCAATAATCCTGTTGTGTCAGTGTTGCACCCTTCTGATAAGTTTTGCAGCCATGATGTCTTTCTTCTGCCCCTGCTCCTTGTTCCGACGATTTTGCCTAATAAAATCAGCTGTTGTAGCCTGTATTTGTCGTTCCGCATAATTCTTTCTTTTATGGCCGGCGTTACGTACTTTGTTGTTCTCATTCTATTTAGGACTATTTCATTCGAGATGTGGTCTCTCCAGAAAATTTTTAAGATTCTTCGATAAATCCACATTTCGAATGCATCAATTTTTTTCACCATGTCTTTCGTGATTGTCCAGTTTCAGCGCCGTAAAGTAGTATTGGCCATATGTAGCACTTTAACATTTTGTTCTTTAGGTTTAAGTTTATTTCGTTTTTGCAAAACACGCCCGACATATTTCTGAAGGCGACTCTAGCCTGCTCTATTCTAGATCTTATTTCTTTGTTGTTGCTGGCTGAACTTTCCATTATGGTACCTAGATATTTCAGTTTTGTGACTTTTTCAATGTTTTGTACCACCAATGTTAAGTTGCAGCTGTTATTGCGTTTTTTACTGAAAACCCAATGTTTTGTTTTGGTCGTATTTATGCTTAGCCCGTATTTTTCGCAGCTATTAGCCAAGTTCGGTAGCATGAGTTGCAGATCGTTTGCGGTGGCAGCCAGCAACACAGCATCGTCTGCAAATTTGATATTACTTATTTATTCTCCATTAATGTTTACACCTGTATCCATGGAGTTTAAGGAATTGTTGAATACTGCTTCAGCGTACGCGTTGAAAAGACTTGGAGAGAGAATGCAGCCTTGCCTTACCCCCCTTCTTATCTCAATTTCTTCTGAAATTCCGTCCGCTGTACTTATTACAGCAACTTGCTTCCAGTACAAGCTTTGTATTATTCTAATGTCTTTGGTCAATGAAACAACTGTGAATGTCAACGTTTATTTCGGTGCATCTTCGTACCAGCGTATTAAGTTTGAATAGCGCATCCCTCGTTCCCAATGCATTCCTGAAACCAAACTGTATATTCTGCCGTGAATAATTTTCAGAAATATTTTTAAGACTTGAATCATGAGACTTATTAAACGGTAGTCGTTGCATGATTTCGCGTGCTGCTTTTTTAGTGTTGTGATGAATGTGGATTTCAACCACTCAACTGGTATATTGTCACTATCGTAAATGTTGTTGAATACTTTTGTCAGCATTCGTTTACTATTATTATCTAGCATTTTAAATAGTTCATTGAATATGTCATCTGGACTTGTTGCCAGTCTATACTTAGTATGGTGGGATTATTTCTGAATCACTGAACTATTTGAATGTTCACTTCCAATATTTATCAACTCATTTATTTATTATTAAAGAAAAACACTTTACATTAATCACTCGATTAAAACCTGAATGAAACTAAATTATGTGCAGCTTTAGGCTGACCATTTCGATATATCTTTATATTTTAATTTTCTTTCTTTTATGAGCCTTTTCAGTTTTATTCTATTTGAATCATCATCAAGAAAATAAATGTAATGTAATATTTTTATTTATTAGAAATATTCTAGTCAGAAAATGTTAATTTGATATAAAACTTAATTCGCATATTTCAGTGTTTTAATCTGAGTAGCGATGTACAATGGTAAGTAGTTAAAACTATTATAGGGTTTGAGTATACGAGGGTAAGTATTTAAGATCACTACATTAGACTTCTCTATCGCTGCCTCCACTTCATCTACTAGAATACTGGGGCCTGATGACTCAGCATAAGTATACGGCTCCTTTCTAAAATTATTAAATAAATCAGTAATTTATTCCTTCCATCTGCTTAATCTTCCTTCTGAATACGCAATAACTTCACCATTTTTATTTTTTAGGATGTTGGTTTTTTTTTCCTATTTTTTCTTGTCATTTTTTTGATTTTTTTGTGCATCTCAAAGGTGTTTTTGCATTTTTATAATTCTTCTATTTCGTTACACTGATTGTCCCAGTAGTCTGCTTTAGCTTTTTTGATTTTCGGCTTTATGAGTTTGTTGAAGGCTTTGTAGCATGTTTCTCTGAGGTTCCATTTTTTATTGATGGTTCCATTAAGGGTTCCGTTAAATGGTTCCGTTAAAGGTTCCATTTTTTATTGATGTTTCTTCACTATCGATTGATGGTTCAAGCGTTCTCAGATTATCCTTTATTCTGCTGGCATATAGATTTCTTGATTCATTGATCGAAAGGTTAGGTTTTTTTGATATAGCATTCTTGTCCATTTTTTCAGGTTGATTCTGATTCTTGCAAATAACAGCACATGGTCTGATTTGATGTCTGCTCCGGGATAGGTTTTGGCTACTGTAACTGCCTTTCTAAAGCGTTGGTTGATAATTATGTAGTAGATCTGATTGCGGATTATTCGATTAGCACTTAGCATTGTCTTTAGGCGACCTCCATATATATCGTTTTCTTCGTGGCATTTTAAACCATGTATTCATTATGGTTAGATCTTTGTCAATGCAAAAGTCTACTAGTCTGCAGCCTATTGCATTTCTACTGCTAAGCCCAAATTTGCCTACAACTTTATTTACTGCTACCTCGCCTACTTTAGCATTAAAATCACCGAGAATGATTGTGAGGTCTTCTTTCTTTAGCTGAATTATTAGCTCCTCTATATCATTATAAAATTCATCACAAATGTTTTCGTCGCAGTCGGCTGTTGGGGCGTAAACTTGGTTTAAATTGATATGATTGTTTTTGCCTTTGAGCTGAATCATAAGCACACTTTTTATTTCTAACAAGGTATTATACTTGTAATGTTTTTTTCAGCTTTTACGATATTAGAAACCCTACACCACCTCTGAGATTATCATTTGAACCAGCATATACGAAGTAATTAGTTGCTGTATTTACTTCACCACTGTTTTTCCAGTGGGTCTCGCTGACACCCATTATATCGATATTATGCTTACTCTTTTCTAATTCAAGACTTTTAATAACTTTTAATTTTTTTAAATTTCCTTTTTTTATAATTATTATATAAATTTTTTTGTTTATGTTTGTAATACAATTGCTTTAGATTTAATATCGACCAACTTAACAAAACAACATGCAAAATTTTTTTTTCTTGTTAGAAATAAAATTTCTTCAATTTTAATATAATGAACAATAATCATTCTAACTCATTTATTAGTATCGATTAAATAAAATTTAACTATTTTAAAATAACGCCAAGCGTTCACAATTGATTGTTAATTTTTAATTTTATTTTTAATCAAATGGCAAAAATGAACTGAATTTAAAAAAAAAAATTTATAATAAAAATTATGACTACCAGAAAATAAATTTAATGTTATAAAAATTCAAATTACAACTCAACTCAAAAAAATTATATCGGCGGTATTTATATATTTATTCTTAAATAAACGAGAGAAAAAGAACACATAAGCAACTTCTCTCGAGGTTTCATCATCTCTTAAAACAATCAATACAATTACATCGATCAAAAAATACAGGTGACTTCTACACAAAATTTTTGCATTTATTGCCTCAAAACTACGATCCAAGCATAAATGAGCCAACCTGTGAAAAAACAGATTTATTCGTTGTTCGATTCATTTGTTGTTGTCAAGAGAACTTAACAATTTCCGGATTTCTACTTCAACACAATGAAACACTTCAAAAGAGAAACCATAATAAAGTTTATATATAAAACAAAACAAAGAACCAATAAATGCGACAACATCGTCTATCAAAAATGTTAAGGATATTTGTTGTTTTTCTTTTGAATGTACGAGGGCCAGTTAAAAAAGTTAATAGTTTTGCTTGGTTGCGTTAATGTAAGAGGATACAATTAACTGAATTTAATACAACATAACCGAATCTAAAGTTTTAGACTACAACTGGACTAATGTTGCAGCAAACAGATGGAAAATTGCTCCGCGCTGGAGGTTGATCCTTTACTGTCAGATATGACTGCCAAGCCTCAACCTCTTTTGCCAAACTCTTTTCCCCAGAATTTATAAGTGCTTTAACATTCTGTATAAGATTGTAGGTTCATTCAAACGCTACATGTTGGAGCATAACAGAACACGAGGTCTCGGCCTTAAATATTGCGAATGAGCACATCCGGAGACCTCCGATGATGTAAAATGAATACCATGGAACTAGTAAAAGCTACTGGAAGGTCATAACGAGATAATGAGAACCAAAAATTATAGAAAGTGCGCCACGAAAGACGCTTTCGCCAGGGTATAATTAACAGGGTATCATTTTCTTGAAGAAATTGAATATGCAATCAAAACCTAATGGACCTTACAAATACCTCTCCAAATGCAAAAAGAAATAATGCACAAAACCATTAAAAATCGTAGGCAAAATAAGACACACATCTGAAAATAGAATCAATTTCTTCCTGGTGTGATAATTTACCTTATCTTACCTTTATATTAAACAGATGAATAAAATATGAAAAAAACTGGAAAGACAGGATTTAGGAATTTCACAAGGATTTTGTTGAAGCCAATAGATTTAATAGAAAACAAGGCTTGCCCAACCTCATCCTCGGCAACATTTAAAAGCATATAAACAAGCAGACATCATTTCGTTCGTCAAACGTTTTTTTTTTTGCTAAATTCGATGAACAAAAATAATGTTTTTATTCTCTGAGTTTTAAATACAGTAATACCCCGTTTAACGTCAAGGATGCGTTCCAAAATTCCTTAACGTTATTCAAATCAACGTTAAACGGGGTATGGGTGTCGTGCAAAACGATCAGATAGGTGCTTAATTGTTAATTTTACGTAAATTTTTCCTTCTTTTCCATAATTATTAACTGATTAAGTAGAATATTTCGTGCATATTGATCTTAAATTCATATATTAAGCAGATTTTCGATTTTAAGATACTGTAGAGTTGCCGTAGAGTTTAATTAGGTGAGAACATTTTGTGTCAGCTTTACGACTGTGGGGTGAAATTCGTACGCAACGAGCTTGTTGATCAGGTTGGCATGCCAGATTCGATAATATGCTCTTTAGATGTTTAATGCGATTACGTACGTTTCACCACCTTTTTCAAGTATGCTGTGCCAAAGATAAGCTACATATTTTAATAGAACGGTTGTTGATCCTTTGTTTCTAAAACCGTATTGGCTTTAAGATATCAAATTGTTATCTTCCAAAAATTTTGATATGTGTGTATTAATGTAAGTAATGCTCGTATATTTTACGAATATTGTCCAGACCGGATGCTTTGTTGATATTTAACCGATTTTAAAAGTTTTTCAACAATTTTGGGTTTAAAATGAAGATCTTTCATATTAACTCCCGAAGACTGGATCTGGGATATTTCTTCAGGAGTTTCTAAAACGGTCGAGATCGAAGCAATGTGACCTTTCTTGTGGGGTCAGTGACGATCAAATCAAGGTCAATAATAGGATGAATAGAAGATTTGATACCAGATTTTAAAGAATCAATGGCACTGTAAAAACTTTTGTCAGATATGCATATGGACACAGTTGAAAGTTTTTCCGCTTCGCTGTCAATCTCTGCTTTTTCGGTTTCGATTATCTGTTGAACACTGCATATAAAATACTAGCTAATGTCGTACTTGTCATACAATCTATCACCGGTGACTATAAGTGTGGTTTTCGTCCCAACCGCTAAACCACAACCAATGTTTTGCCTTAAGAATGATTCTGGAAAAATGTTTGGAGTACAACATCAGCATTCACCAGCTCTACGTTGATTTCAAGCAAGCATATGATAGTATCATCCGCGACAACCTTCGGTCCGTACTCATATGCCTTGGTATCCTTGGTACTCATATGCCTTGGTAGAGAAACTTGTTTCTCTGTGCAAACGCACAACATCGGGATCAAACTGTAGAATAGTAATCGAAGGGTCAGTTTCTGATCCTTTCGACATAACATCAGGTGTCAAGGTGTCAGGTCAAGGTGATGCACCCGCTCCCGTGCTTTTTAATTTGGCGCTGGAGTACGCGATAAGAAAAAGCCGCATTGAGACACAAAACTGCATATATAACAAATCTAGTCAAGTTCTTGGCTACACAGATGATATTGTGCTTCTCGGACGTAGAACAAGCGACATTAAGGATTATCCTCTCTCAGCTTGAAAGAAATGCTAAACGATTATGCATCAACACCGGCAAAACTAAAGTGTTAACAACATCTAAGAACATGCCTCCCGGAAATCTGGATACTGGCGACCATGAAGTGGAACGCGTGGAAACTTCAAATACCTCGTGTCTGTAATAACATCGTCAAATGACATGCAGGCAGATAGCAAAGCCAGTGTCTCTGCCGCATACAGAGTTTTCTACGGATACTCAAAACTTCTGCGATCACAACATCTTTCGCGGTCGTGTAAGCTCACACTTTACAAAGCATTAATTCGACCTGTGCTTACATTTGAAAGTGAAAGCTGGACACTGACTTCCTCCGATTGTAGAATTTTATCAACATTCGAGAGGAAGGTCACACGAACAATTTATGGTCCATGTAAAGTTGCTGAAAATCAGTATAGAATCCGAATGAATCATGAAATCAGACAGCTTCTTGGAGGCTGCGATGTAATCGGATTCATTAAATCAACCGGATTAGATGGTTCGGTCATGTAGAAAGGGATCCATTAGATAGAATGATAAAAAAAAGCGTCCCAACAACAACCAGCTGGTGTTCGTCGAAGAGGAAGACCTAGACAACGCTGGCATGAAGAAGACCTTCGTGATATAGGATGTCGAAACTGGGGTCAACTGGTCATGGAACGAGATGATTGGAAGCTGATTGCACAGATGGCAAAATGATCCAAAAACCCTTCATGGGATGTAAACGCCAGAAAGAGAGAGAGAGATTATCTGGTTTTATATTTTATTGGCCTTTAGATATTGGAACGTTTTAAGAGATTTTTGTTATAGATCCAAATATTACATAATCTACGTTTTTTTCTAAAGAAACTCTGAAGAACTATTTAGCTGTCTTGGGAAATAAATATTTTTGTTGGTTTTTCATTATTGAGAAGAGAACGAATTTATTGATACCGAGTTGAATGGTTTCAATATAGTTTTGGCCAGAAACATTTACATCGTCAGTATAAAAAAAAAACAATGACGATTATTTCATTTTGTTTTAAATAGTAGACGAAACTATTACACGAGTAGAGAAACTCATAAAAATATAAAACTATTAATTTTTCTTGTTTCGTAAAACTTTTCAATTTCGGTGATTAACTTAGTTAATTAAAATTAAAAATATTGATTAAATTCGAAAAACTAAATAATTTAAGAGAATATTTTGTTTGTTTCTCCAAAATTCGAAAAAAAATTTTTTTCATTTTTTTAAAATTTTCAAAAAAAATTTATAAATTTGTAATAACGTTAAAGTGAATCAACGTTAAACGGGGTAACGTTATACGAGGTCTGACTGTATACATTTTTAATTCTTAATACACTAAGGGTGGTATTTTCTATTGTTTTAACCGGAATTAAGATCTGTGAACCAGTGTTTTTAAAGCTATAATAATGAGTGCCACTAGATTCGCAAGGATAAATACCGCAAAGGTACAATTTCCAGCAGGTTCGAACCAACCAACAGACAAGAAGATGATCGATTTTGTTATACACCATAAGTTAACCAGGACGAAAATACATTTCGTATACAAAGGCACTACTGACTTTTGTGTTTATATAAATTTTCAAGCAGAAAACTTATTGTTTATATAAATTTTCAAGCAGAAAACCCGCCTTTTGCGGGCAGTTCGTGGGGTAAGGATAAAAACACAATAATAACGGCATATAAAGCAATAGGAAGGTCTTTCATATATTACGCTGCTCCTATATGGACACCACAAGTCGCTGACACCCACTGGAATAAGTTACAGATAACACGGAACGCAGCCTTGCGTACAGCAACCGGATGTCACTTGATGGCCCATCGAGATCACCTGCACGAGGAATGTAACATATTGCCGGTCCGTGAACACAACGAAATGCTTACCAAACAATATCTTTGGTCCTGTCATAGAGAGCAGCATCCCTGCAATGACACCTTATCCATGACAACAAGCTCAGCATATATTAATCATCTCTATCCGATTATTAGAGATCAAAAACATGCAGTCCGACTTAAATAAGGCAAAAATAAAACACACTCGTCTTTATCTCTTTTACGATTAGCGAATATTTTTGGTGCTAAAATTATTTTTTACATTCAGTAACAACAGAAACCTTAGAATGGTACAGCATACAGTATCTAGAGCGAACTCACAACTATGGCGCCGTTTCTTTTTAACTCTCTGCCATCATCTTTGTTAAGAACAATAACGTCTCTAGCTATATCAACAATTATTTTAAGTCATTCTAACTATATTTATTTTAGTTTAGTAGCATACCTAACGCAGAAAAATATAATATAGTTAAATTAATGTTTGTAAATCAAAATAAAAATTAAGGTTGGATGAATGTATGAATGGATCTTGTATAATAAAATAAATAAATAAATAAAGACTCATCTCCTTTAACTGATTAGGAAGACATCGGCATTTCAGTATGTATAGAAAAAAAAATAAGTATTTAGATCATCAGACTGTGACCTAGTTGTGTCCGCAATAACATCAGAAATAATTCCAATGCAATCCTTGACTTATCGCCATAATGGGCTAGACGGTTTCTCTACCCTGAAGAAGCCAACTTCCTTTTTAAATATTTTAATCAGTTTATTCACATTATTGTATTGTAAACAGTAGCCCCTACATCTATCCTCTGATCTAAGATCATTAAAAGCACGAAATACTAAATTATGTATTAAAAATTTCAGAGAAGCCCAATGGTTAAAATTGCATTAAATTTATTAATTTATAAATTAAACATTTCCAACATTTCAGACAAACTTAAGGTAAGTCGATTCACTCTAAGATGAGCATCTCTAAACAGGAACTAATCAGGTTCTTCGGGACAAAGAAAATTGAAAGAGTACATAAGGACCCAGTACGCGGAGTACGAGATTTATATTGCGTATTAGCTAAAACTATAATTAATAACATTAAAATTTTTCTTACTTTCTATGTAGCGAGTTCCCATTAAGTTTTTATGAAAATCAAATGCTTTGATATAATCATTTTCTGAAGCACATTCAACAAAAGCTTCACCATTTGGACGACCATCTCTTGAAGATGTTATCAAATGAACCCCATTTTTCAACACCTCAATATCTTTTAAAAACGTTAATATATCGCGACCACCTGCATTCCATGGTAAGCCTCGTAATTTGATTATATGACAGTCGTTATTCTCATTTCCAGTTTCACTCATTATAGCCTAAAATTATAACAAAAAAAATCAAACTCGATATTAAACTGTCTAAAAAAAAATTCGCATTATTTGCATGCAATCCAGTGTATCCAGAGTCCATACATACTATCAAAATTTATGTTTATATACATATATGTTTTGATTGTGTGGAATACATGTACATAATTTTGCAAGCAGTACATTTACAATAGAAAAAATGTTTCTATTTATATATAATTTAACAATTTTGATAACATAATATTCTTTAATCAAATAAGATTGTGAGAAAAATTTTATAAATACATTTAATCAAAGAAAACAATTATCGATTATAAATAAACATTCAATTATTTGATGTAGGCGTCTATGCATGATATCACAAAATTTAATAAAAAAAACATGCATTATGGAATTTTACTTACCAATATAATTCTAGCACTAATTTACTGAATACTATTTTAAATGTTTTTTTGTTTTCACCTTTAATAAATTAATTAATTATTATAATAATTTCAATCAGAAAAACTTTTGAATAAAAACAGATTGATGCCGACATCAATAAGCAATATTTATAGTAACAAAATAGTACTAGAGGAGAAAATTAGGCATGCATTACGCTATAAAAATTCATTGATATAATTTGTTTGAGATTCATCTACTATGTTTCCATGACCGAGTTAACCGGGATTATCTCGGGTTATCTCGTCATGGAAACGGAGTTTTGGTTAAATTTCTTAACTCACCTTAACTCAACGAAAGTAGCGCGATTAGAGAAGGTTAACAAAATACAAACACAAAACAAAAAAGTAAAAATGGCGTCGCGAGAGTTTTGGAGTGAAGAGGAAAATAAAATTTTAATTGAAATTATTCAAGAAAAAAACTAGTAAATTAATAATAAAAAACATTAGTAAAATATCCAATTTTTCCGTCGTAACCAAATCTCTTTTTGTATTTTTCATTTAATGTCATCACTTAATGTATTTTAATACACAATTTTTGCTAACTCCAAGAGTTTTTATATTATCATGGAAACGATACGGATTAGCGCCGCCATGTTTTTAACTCAACGAAACTCTTAATTCGGGTTAACTCTGTCATGGAAACGTAGTAATCGACGCACGTAAATTTGAATATTTTTGAATACAAATTCAACGCGGTGTTTTGATTATTGGCAAGATTACTTTTACTTAGGCGCCGGCCAATTTATAAGCATATTACAAAAATTTTTTTTGAAAATCAGTCCCGGGGACCAAGATATAGGCCTTTGAAAAAAAATATCGTATCGTACCAATTGTTGCAATCTACATAAATGACGTTTAATGTTATTTTGATATATAATTTCACAGAATCAACATGAATAACTTAAAAAAAAATAATTATAACCTAAGGGGCCCACGTTATGGCAAGATTACTTGAACTAAGGCGCAAGTGGATTTTTTTTAATTATTTTTATCGTAAATTAAGAAAATTTAGTAAAAGGGACAGTTTTAATCTGTTTATCTTATAAGCACATAGGAAATAAATCAAAAATTAAAAAAAAAACAGAAAAAATTCTTGTCAAAACAGTGTAATTTTGTATGGATTTTGATATTTTCAAAGGGCTGTATCTTGGACCCCGGGGCTCCGATACAACTCGTTTTGGTTTTATTTGCCTCAGTGAGTGATGCTTTATCAAATAAAAAAAAATTCTTGGCGCCTAAGTAAAAGTAATATCCCCTGATTATTTTATTTTACACAACATAAAAGAAATTTTAATTGTTTTTTAAAAATAACGAAAAATGAAAACATAATAATAATATTTGAAGAACTGTTGTAAAAAAATTTTTATTTTCATCGATTTGACACGACGTTGTGATGTTGTAAAGCCGGCCTAATTTGTAGTTAGTCTTATTAAGAACTTGACATTTAGATTTTATTTGACATTTGCAAAATCAACATTTTTTGAGAATTAAAATGTTAAATGCGGTTAAACATTTTTCTTTAAAAGGATTTCCAATTCTTTCCCTCGAAAACTTAACTATTCAACAAACAAGAGTAATTATTTTTGCAATTATAATTGAATATTTTAATTAATAGTTTTACAAACTTCTTAGAATACATTCATATTGAAACGAAGATGGCCCCCTGGATTACATAAAAAAAATCAACAACCGCATAAGTTAAGAGCTCGTCACAATATTTATGATTTGGTGGTGGATACAACAATTGTAAAAAAACCGAATCTGGAAGTAGTTTTAACCTCATTCGTTGAAGGGATTGGTGACAAAGGAGATATTGTTTCTCTTAAAGAATCAGTTGCGTATAATCAATTATTACTGCCAGGACTAGCTGTTTACAAAACTGAAGAGAATGTAAAAAAATATGCAAAAAATGAAGATGAAAAATCAAAGAAGTTGCATAGTTCACCGTTTGCACAACGGACAGTCAATATGTTAAACACATTAATATTAGCTGTTGTTATGAATAAAGATGAACCGTGGGTAATGGAACCGTGGCATATTAAAGCATCATTACGAAAGGTTGGATATTATGCACCTGTTGAAGCTATAACATTACCAGATACACCAATTTCTGGGCCAGATTTAAGACTTCAAAATAAAGAATTTTTTGTTACGGTAACTGTTAATAATTTAGAAAAAGCAACGGTTAGATGTAGAATTCATCATTGGAGTACAGATCCGAGTGAAAGGTTACCATATCTTTTTGAACATTGGAAAGAACCATCTGAGCCAATATTTAAAGAAGAAAAATAAAATTGTTAGGTTTTTTGTAGAAATATGAGTTATGCTAATATACATTTATATTATTACGAAGTAGAATAGATTTCTTTGAAATAATTTATACGTGACGGTTATTCACCTAAGACATTGATTTTCCAATTCATTTTTTTGTTCAAGCTACGCGATACACAACATGGCCTGCACGTATTCCTACATGATTGGTAATAGAAGCTAATCTAAAAGGTTATCGATAAATGATAGATGAGATCAGTTTATATGGTTTTGAATGTTCAATCACTTTACTTGGTTTTAGTATTGGCATCACTCGACCAACATTTTATAGGCTGGAAATGACTATACTTGTAAGGGAGTCGTTTAACAGGTATGTAAAATATGCCTTCACCTTTATTTTTGTGACGATTGGAGTAACTGGTGTTATCTACATAGACATTTATTTTGGAGCTGTTTTGTCTCTTGCATGATTGCTGCTTTAAAGTTCTATTTTTCCATAAAATGTCAGTTTTCAATTCCTCACCTAACAACATTACAGTTTAGCTGTAATATTCGGCACCGAGATGGGTCTGGTTGTGTTTGAGGTATGTTGTGAATTGTTAATGTACTGTTCCGTGTTTTGTTGTTGGCCAAATTACTTGTCGGAAGCGTAGAATTTCACATAGATTAGGTTTTCTAAAATATAGAAAATAAAAGTAGTAAGGATCAAGCTGAAACTTCAATAAGTGCTGGTGACGAGCATTTACTGGACTTCTTTTCGTCCAAACAACTATTATAATTCTTTATAATTTAATAAAACGAAAAATTGGTTTATAATTTAAAAATGACTAATATAAATTTTTGACTTATATAAAAAAGACTAGTCATTTAATATTTCAACATAAATTATATAGAAATATAATGTAAAACCTTCTTCTAAATAACAAAAATATATTAAAATTTCAATACGTTAGTTTAGCCTTTGCTACATCTATATGCAGTATGGTGCTCCTTTTTAACCCAAAATTCATCTATAACAGATCCACCTTTGTCGACAGAGACTTGTTCAAAGTGAATATGTGTATTATTATACGCCTTCATTCGAGTATATCCATAATCTGAACTTTGAAATGCACTCCAATCTGGTTTTGGTTTAAAATTATCACGCCCTTCTTTACAGCCCGCAGATCCTGTTACTATATGTACCGGTGCTCCTGGATTTGTATAAGGTTCTTTGAGCGAACCATTATAGACCTATATAAATTTTTTTTTAAATAAATGGATCACTACTGCTACTATTTGACTGTCTTACTTTATAATCAAAAATGGGCCATAACCTTTCATACGAATGTTCATGGGCCCAGATTTCAATATCCACACCATATTTGTAAAAAAGATTTTCTAACCCAAAGAAGTGCGTAAATGGTAATCCAACCCTAACTAAAGTTTCACCATGTGAACAATCATCATTATCATTATTACTGCAGTACATAGGACGATGTCCAAATGTTATGATCCATGGACGTTCTTTCCTATATATTCGATAATATAATATTGTAAAACAAAAGCGGTAAATAGATTTTTTAAAAGTATTACCTATTTTCTGGTTTAGTTGCTAAAATTAAATCTTTTTCAAGCCATTCATATTGTCTCACCAACATCTTAATGCCATAATTCATGAAATAATAAACTTCTGTCGAAAATCCAATGAAATGAACTGGACCTAAATTAAAGCTATAAACAAGATTTTCATTTCCTCCAGGCATACTAAATCTTGCTCGATAATTCGAAAAATTGCTGTAATATAGAACAATGAAGAACAAATCTAAAATAAACTTATAAAAAATTACTATTTTTCTTCATGATTCCCAGCACACACCATATACGGTGCATAAGCTGCAACTGATTGAATTTGATTCATAAATTGATCCCCAACTTTAGCATCATCGGTATTCATATCATAAGCAAAATCCCCTACATGTATTATCGCATCATACAAATTTCTTTGTGTTTCCTCTTGCAAATAAGCTAATGATTGTGCATTTTCATTCCCCATATCACCAAAAATTGCTAAATGTGGTGACCAGTTTGATGTATTTTTTGGGGTTTTAAAGAAAAATTCTGGAGACCAACCCAACTTGCCACCACAATGATAAACATATCTAGTGTCGGATTGGAGATTAGATAACGCAACTTTATGGATATATTGTGATCGTTTAGCACGACCTCCGTCTACAAATATTTTTGGTTTTCCATACGCTTTAAGGTTGAGACCATTTTTACCATATTCAACTACAGATTTTCCAGCATCGTCTCTTGTTGACCATGTTATTACAAATTCGTTGGAGTGTTCTACAACAACAAGAACAAAATACATCCAATTGAATATCTTCTCAAATTAAGCAATAACAAAGGAAGCCAAACAACAGCTATGATTCATTAAACCGATGATAAGCCACAATATATATTTTTGTTATCTCTAAAATATATCACTTACCTCCAAATGCAATGTGTACTTGTTCTGGCTGATATTCAAAAATTTTGCCCAGTGTTAAATTGATGTACAAAATCAAAGCATAGAACCTCCACTTCAAAAACATTTTATCACAAACAATTGTTACTCCTATTAAAAATGATAACTACTAAACAATAGAACTGATAATGATAAAACAACATACAAAATAAATATTGATAGTGTTGGTTTGTTTTGTTTACTTGCAAAAAATGCAAAATCATAAACAATTCAATGTCAAAGAATGAATTAAAGTAATATTTATTGAATCAACATTTGTGCTTGAAAACTTTTGCTCACATTTTTAAATATTATTATCGATTTCAATAATATAAATAATAAATAATTTTAATTAAATTAAATAATTAATAAAAATAAATACAATGTTGTCACATTTATCGATTTTTTTAATTCAGCAAAACCCGCTTTATTATATTTTTATGTGGACTGTCAAAACTGTAATTAAACGCTAGATTTTATGTTGTTGTTAGTTTAGTAAAATAATCAATTAAAATTAAAATCAGAAAACGATATTATAATGGAACCATCAATCAAAACGAATGATAAACTAAAAATATTGTGCTTACATGGCTATCGACAAAATGCGAATGCTTTTAAATCAAAACTTGGATCGTTTCGTAAATTTTTAAGTAAATACGCTGATTTTGAATTTGTAGACGCTCCACATGTAGCGCCCGGAGTTATTGAAGTTGATGCTAATGTTCAGGATGAAAAACAAAATATAGATAATAGAAGTTGGTGGTTTAATAAAGATGATGGAACGTTTAAAGGTACTAATAGAAGTGGGCCTGCTTTTGGGTTTGAAAAAAGTTTAAAAATAATTGAAAAAGAATGGAAGGAAAATGGTCCCTATCAAGGATTATTGGGGTTCTCACAGGGGGCTTGCTTAGCTGGGTTAATATGTCATTTAAGTGCTGAAGGAAGTATGGTTTTATAGTTTTGAATCAATTTTATGCGATATTAATTTTGAATTTTTTGGTGGTATAGAGACTTTAGTAAATCCTGAGTTTGCGATCATTGCGTCTGGATTTCGTTCAGGTAGTCTAGTCCACCTAAACTTTTACGAATCTACAATTGATATTCCATCATTACATATATTTGGAACAATTGATGAAATTATTACAAGTGGTAAGTAATTATTTTTCGTATTTCATGTACTAAAAATGTTTATGATAAGCTTTCCAGCACAAATCAATATCGTTTATTTATTTATATAGATGAAATGGTTTCTAGATAAATTCATATCTCCGATGTTTACATTTCATTGAAGGATTTTGTTTGCCGTTTGCACAATTCCATTCATTTTATTAGCTTTCGTTCATTCATCTTCAATTTATAGAAAACAACGAGATATAATAGTTTTACTTATTTCCTATATATATATATATATCTCTCGTGAAAGATTGGAAGAATTTGCCTTTCACTGATATGAGTTCTAGCTAAATGATCTGTTCATTGCCTTTTTATCAAACGGTTGGTTTTCCATTTTGTTTAGCGAAACTGTTCCATTTTTTAAATCTGAATCTACAGTGGGAGGCCTACCTGTGTTTTCTCATTTCTTTCTCCTTAAGACTTTTGCTGAGGCATGTCTAACCCATACATAATCAGTTTGCGCGCTTTGGGTGTTCCTTGTTAAACCATTTTTCATTGTAAGGCATTGTTAAACCATTTTTCATTGTTCCTTTTTAATGTCTTCCACATCTTTACATCTATACAATTTCTCTCGACTTGCCTTTTTCTCTTTCCATGCCCTTTTTAATGAATACACAACTTCCCACACTCCTCCTCAACACCCGGCAGCGTTCATTAGTAAGATGTTTTCACTTACTTTCGCCTCCCTTTTGAACTAATCTGAGCTCACCGTACGCTACATTACTCTAGTTATTCTCTGCACATACGTGTGGCATTTTCTATCCCAGGACGAGTGATTGTAGTCAACGTTGAACTTTGTTTTCACAGCAGCGTGCCCGCAATTAATATATAAGCTTATTGTCACATGTACTTGGTTAGGTAGGCGATTCTTTTCTTCAAACTTTCAACACATTATCTTTTCTTTCTTGGTGCAGTATCTAGGTATGTATATGCCGGTTCCTTGACCAAGGAAAGCACCGATTAACAAATGCATATCCCTGGAACTTGGCATAACTTTATTTACTGTACATCTCTCCCTTACTTAACATCCACTTGTTCGTCTACGGGTCTAATTCGGCAAGATGGGTGCCGCGTTTGCTCAGTGTCAAACAAAACCGAGTTCAAGAGACCACTTCACACCAGTGTTTGGACATGATAAAGCGTAATCCTGTTGATTTGGCGTCGATTAATAACTGTTGATGAAACGTGGCTCCACCACTACACACCTGAAACCAAAAATCAATCGAAACAATGGGTGGAAGCTGGTGGAAGTGCTCGGAAGAAGGCAAAGGCAGTGAAATCGGCTGGCAAGGTTATATCCACTGTATTTTGGGATGCACTCGGAATATTGCTCATCGATTATCTTGAAAAAGGATCCACAATCACAGGAAAGTATTATCGTGCATTATTGGATCAATTGAATGATGCAATCAAGGAAAAACTACCACATTTAAAGAAAAAAATGGTCTTTCTTCAAGACAACGCATCGGTTCACACAGCATTAGATACGATGCTAATATTACGTGAATTACACTTCGAATTGGTTGATCATCCACCTTATAGTCCAGATTTAGCTCCTAGTGACTTTTTCCTGTTTCCAAACTTGAAAAAATGGCTCACAGAAGTTTTTGAAAAAAAAAATGTTTTTTTCAAACTTAGGTAGCCTCATTATCAATCCGCCCTCGTACATATTATAAATTCTTCTTTTTATTTTATTATCTTTCTCATGACGTCACGCTTGGTGAAAAAAAATTATAGACAATGAAAAATTAATAAGCCCGCCTTACTTTTTTTGTTTTATCTCACAGAAATAAACGCATATACAATAGAGATCAAATTAAACACAAATGCATGTGGATAAGTATTATACAACAAAAACATTGCTCTTCGATTTTCTTTTATCAACTTTCGTATGACGCTACGTTTGAAGTTTTTTTTATCCGCCTCCTCTTCATACTCAATATTCACGCATGCGAATTACGTCACAAGTATGTCACGTTCAGCGATTTTCGAGGCCTATAAAAAACTACTAGTTTTTGAGCTAGAACCCGCATATTTTATCTACTAATTTCTAAGAAATATCCAAATATAGATTTCAGAACAGATTATTTATTAGCTAAAACAATTTTTCGTGAAGAAACTAAGGACAAATCAACTTAACGTTAGAGCCATTGTCCACAGAAAATAAAGATTTGGCACCAACATTTAGAGAAAAATTCACGCCAATTTATAAAGAAATTAGTGCCTCATTACGAGTAAAATCGAGGATTTATGAGAGTATAATAAAAACCAGAGAAGACAATGAATACACAATGGCGTCTTTTGAAATAAGCTCTATATCCAAAGCTATTTCAAGGTGACCAAAAGTTCCTAAATAACTTTCATGGACTTAATCAAATTTTTGTATAAAAATCTGAACTTCGAAGGTAAGACTCCTAATAAAATTCATTCTGAAAACAAAGATTTCAGATAAGGTTAGGTTAAAGCGGTTGATGCTTAAAAGCATCCTCGACATAGATAAATAGCCTACAAGGACAAGGTGAAGATAGTAAGGCAGTTATAACGAACTTCAATGATAAGCTAGATTTAAACGCCTTTAAGAATGCGTTCAATGATAGCATAAAAACTACGATCTTAGTTTCAAGATTTAAGACGCTAAAAGAAGCGATAGAAATCCAATGGCTCCATCCAGATCCTATAGCTTATCAGTTTGACAGAGTAACTATATGTAATTTAATTTCGAAAAGTAATGAGAATTAGACCCGGAGGACCCAGTTCGACTTTCATCTAGGTCGAAGTGTTTTTACCCAAAATATTAACAACCATCAACACTCTCATTTTCAAATAAACCGAAAGTCAAACAATATAGTTGATAAATTGGAATTATTCTCTATGTGCTGACTGCTGATCACCCCTATAGAACTAATCGAATAAATCGGGCCTTCAAGTGAAACTCGACCATAAAATCGAGTGCATTGTAATTAATACAAAAAATTAGTGTAGTTCCAATTATAAATAATTTTGCATTACACAAATTAAAATGTTATTGTGATATTGTTTTAAAATTTCTTAGAGTTGCTTTTTAGAATAAGCATGAAACGTTGTCATCATTTCGTCTTATCATTTTCAGACAAGACATATTAATTGTACAATTTTTTTTATTTATTTCAGACATGAGTGAATTATTATCATCGTCATTTAAAAACAAAGAAATAATCAAACATTCGGGCGGCCATTATTTTCCATCATCAGCCAATTTGAAACAAACTTATATTAATTTCCTACAAGATCGCTTACAAGAGTTTTTGGAGAAAAAAGAAATTGAAAATGCAACTGAAGGTAATACAATTGCAGTGACTGCAGCAGAAAATTCAAGTGATTCTGAATAAAAAATAATCCTAATTTTGTAAATTTAAGCAAAAGTCAAAAATAATTTTAAAAAAATGTTTTTTTTTTCACTTGAAAATACATACTAAAAATATGATTTACGTCCCAATCGAATAGAGAGCTCAGGCCTCATTGAAAGGAATTAGCAAAACAAACAAATCAAACAACAAATCGTTTCAAGTTTATCCCCCAACTTTGTAATCGAAATTAAAATATTTATCTTATCCAACCATGTTTGGCTTAAAGTATTTATGGAAAATTTATAAATATAATATGAAAAAAAAACATACAAATACATGTACAGTTTGTCAGATTTATCAAAATAATTAAAATATTTTAATATTAAAAAAAAATTTGAAAAAATATATTAGTTTATTTTTTGTGATGATGACCACCTCCTGATTGACCTCAAATTTTATACAACTATAAACAAAATTAATTTAATTTTTTCTAAAATTTACTTTTTAAATTTTTTTTTTATATGTATTTATAAATAATTATTTTAACTGTAACGCAACTGCACTGCATTACAATTACATATTGTAAAATAAAACAATAAATGTTAGATTAGTTTAACAAAGAAACCACTTCATTGCAATAATAATTTTCAAAGGTCCAATATACAAATAATGCAATATCAAACATAATAGCAAAAAAAAATAACTTAATTATATAGCGTTTTTTGATGTAGTTGTAAAATTGTATTATTTTTTGGGCAAAAAAAATGTGAAATATGCAATAAATTTGCTATTTAATAAAACGTATTCCAAGAATTAGAATTTTATTTTATTAATGTTATCAATTTGCATTTTTCATAAACCACAAATAGCATAAGGAGTAGCTATTTTTTTTTTCATTTTTAAATTAAACAAAATTATTAGGCAACAGATTTTGAACATGTTTTTTTTTTAAATAACTTAATCTGAAGATGATTATTTTGTAAAAAATATTGTTTTTTGTTTTCATAAATTTATTTAAGACACTAGTTCTTGTCCATTTGCTGCTTCTTGGTTTTTCATAACATCGGGCAGGTCTGGCGGTGATGAATATGGTGTAATTTCCAAATGTTCCATGTCACCAGAATCCGTTCTAAAATTCAAAAAATGACGTTATTCGTTAAAAGATTAAAAGCAAAACAAATGTTTGATGATATTTAGATTTTACCTAATAGAAAGACCTAATTGTGCTGGTGCTTGTGCTTTAGCTGTTGAAACTGTTATCCCATAATCTTGCAAAGGTTTATCATCTTCCATCAAAACATTATCTTTATTAAAAATAAACTGGTCTCTGGGCACTATTTTTAAAATTCCTGAAAATTAAAGAATGATAGTAATCAAAATGTCATACTAATTTACTCTAAAAGACATTTAGACTATTTTTAAATGAGTTTGTAGGATAAAACACATACATACACATAAATAATAAAAGAGAACTGATACAAAGTAGCACCTAGCATCCAACATAGTTCGGTCTTTTGACTCAAACAAATCGTTACGGCAATAAGACCGAAAAATTAGATTGACACAAATATGTGAATTGAAGGTAAACAAATATAACGACCAATTTTTTCTTGCTTCTCAAGATGGACGGGTCTAAGCCCCAGAAGTACTCGGAACCCAATTCCGACCAAGGTACACTCCGACCAGTTGCAAATCTACGGCTCCACTTTTTGGGTTAGGATGCAGCTTTCACTGGCCTCAATGCTTCAAATACTCCTCGTCATGGCTGGTATAGAAAGAAATACGGGACCAACTATAACATGGCATTGTTCAATATGTAAAAACATGTTAAGGGTAAACATAACATCCATGCAGTGCAACACCTGTAAAGAATGGTGTCACCTCAAAAACTGCTCAGGTTTAGCCACACATAAACAATGGACCAAACACTACATAGCTCCATGTTGTCAATTATCGAGTCAACATTCCAACACGAGCTCGCTGCAAAACACAAAGGGAATTAACACGCATCCGGAAACTACGAGTGATGTCAAAATTATGCAATTGAATTGCAACGGTTTCACCAACAAGATAGATGATATTATTAATTATATGTGCAATAACAATATTCTATTCACGGTTCTTCAAGAAACCAAATTAAATGTTAAGCAAGCTACAGACCTACAATCAATTTGTCAATCAATTCGAAAACGAAAATAAACGAAACAAAATTTAGTGTAAAAATCCCCTAAATTTTATTTCGTTTATATTCGTTTTCAGTTGATTGACAAATTGATTGTAGGTCTGTAGCTTGCTTCAGATCTAAGCTTAGTGATAATTACTGTGATTACAAAATTATATGGCTGGATAGAGGGAAGGACAAAGGTGGTGGCCTTGCCTTCATCATTCACAAAACCGTTATCTACCGTACAACCACATTACCTGTAGTACCGAGAACTGATAAACATCTAGAACAACTGGGCATTATAATAAAATCCGGCAACACGGAGATAACTCTAGTCAATATCTATATTCCACCAATAAGCAGCTGTGATACCGGTTATGAACCATCCATAGGACATCTATTTTATACAAAAGACTGTCAGATTCTCGGCGATGTGAATGCTCATCATGATCTATGGCACTCGCACCTAAACACTGATTCACAAGGTGAAAACATTGCTGATCAAATGGACGGCTTCAATTTTGGCGTCCTCAACGAACCACATCCAACAAGGGTCACAAATAACTCGTATTGTTCTCCAGATGTTTCCCTTGCCAGCATGTCACTAATGCCAATTGTAGAATTGAGAACTGATATTGCATTGGGATCAGACCACGTGCCGATCATAATCAACATAAGCCGCTCCATTAACATAATAAAATCTGAGAAGAAGACTTATACTAATTTTAACAAAGCAGACTGGGAAAATTTTACTAATTTTACTGAAATGGAATTCAGTAAACAATTTTTACCACTTGACTTAAATTTCAGAAATTTTTGTAATACAGCAAGATCTCGCTTCATTCCATCCGGCAGAATACAAAAGATGAAACCAAACATCCCACAGGAAGCTTGTGTACTCTCCACCCAAAGAGACGACATCCGCAAAGCAGATCCAGCTGATACTAGATTTCCAGACCTTAATAAGAAAATCAATAAGTTAGTTGCGGAACACAAACGTGAAAAATGGAAAAAACTAGTGAGTGATTCAAGTTTTGGCACAAGTAAGTCTCTGGAAGGTCATAAAAGGTTTAATCCATCCTGGACAACCAGGTAACAATTGCATGATCTCCTTTGATGATGTCCCAACTGAAAACCACAGAAAATGCGCAACAAAATTCAACACACAGTGTTAATGCTGATATTAAAGGCCTTACAAATGTTTAATTGAATTTATATTAATGCTAATACCATACAAATGTTTTAAAATCAAAACTTTACAAATGTAAATTAAGGAATTAGAGGAGTATTGATAGAATAGCCATACTCTTCTAACATTAGTATATAAGCGATGAAAATTATAAACAAAATCCTATTCAAATAAAGCTTCAACAGAAGAAACAACTAAAAGGAGTAAGCATTTTATTTATGAAATTATTCTACAAATTGGTGATTTTGCACGCTCCAGTGCAAATATTATAATTACAAAGAGTTCGTGGGGTAAATACGTTCTAGGGCTACAAGAGCGTAAACACACAGTTTACAGAAAAGCCACGTAAACATGAAAAGCAAACTAGGTCAGTATTGAGACATCTACGCAAACTCAATACTGAACATTTAGAGGAAATCATATTTTCGGAAGAAGAGGTTGAGAATGCCATAAAGAAGATTAAGCCATCCAAAGCTATTGGACCCGACGGCATCTCAGCCATCATGCTAAAATATATTGGACCCAAAGGGCTGAAATATCTCACTACCACACTCAACTCATCGCTAAATACGTTACAAATACCAAATATCTGGAAAACGGCAAGAATAAGTACAGACCGATCTCTATCCTTTCATCGGTCGCAAAACTGATTGAAGCGCTTCTATTACCTCGGTTAACCGGATCCTTCAATTTGGCGGCACACCAACATGGCTTTAGAACAGCACATAGTACAACCACCGCTCTTCACAGAATACAAAATCAGATCAGTGATGGTCTGAACCAAAAACAACCCTGTGCTAGAACAATTTTAGTTGCACTCGACCTATCAATAGCGTTCGAAACAGTGTCGCACGCCGCACTAATAGATGGCATCCTAAAGACCAATTTGCCAGGTCTTATAAAGCGCTGGCTGTGCAACTATCTTAGAGGACGCCAAACATATGTCGAGTTTACGACTACGACAAGGAGTTCCACAAGGCGGAGTTCTCTCACCTTCATTGTTTAATCTCCACTTAAGCAGCTTATCTGCCCCGCCCAAAGGAATAACCATCACGTCATATGCAGACGATTGCACAGTGCTTGAAACAGGCAACAACCTAGAACAACTCAAAAATATCCTAAACACCCAGTGATGAGAAATAGAAATAAAATTTTTGGTTTACTTCTATTTCCATTCTATACTTTAACGTTCAAACAAAATAAAAAGAAAAAAAAGCAACAAAATTATTATTGTTATTATCTTCAAGGAAACCAGTTGCAAATTCTCTTCGAGAAGGATGACCACTTCAGTATAAAGAATGACTATAATCTTGTTTTACGATTATTGGCTGTCTAAATACTTGCAGAGCAATGATATATATCCTATATCTTTCAGTCTCTGTTGCTAGAACTCTTGAGAGGATCAGGAGCACTCAGACTGTACACGTTCTATTTCTTCTTCGAAATTGTTGATGGTCCTTGGTCGGAATTGAGTTCCTAGTGCTTTTGGGGCGTAGACCCGCCCATCTTGGGAAGCTAGGAAAACCTATTATTGATTATGCTGCACCTATATGGACCCCCCAAGTTGCCAACACTCACTGGAATAAGTTACTAACAACACAAGATGCTGCCTCGCGAACCGCAACCGGATGTCACTTGATGGTCCACTTGCACGAGGAATGTAACATATTGCCGGTCCGTGAACGTAATGAAATGCTAACCAAACAATCTCTAGTGGCCTGTCACAAAGAGCAACATCCTTGCAATGACACCTTAACTACGATCGAACCACCTAGAGACTTAAGGAGGACAGCAAGATGCATTCTCCAAGATGTCCGAGATAGCCAGGTTACTGTTAACATTGACGAATCTACATATAGAACTGGCTTAAAAGTACTCCACACCAAAACGGTTGAAAACGCAATAAGGAACTATATCCCAAATCGTGTTCTAATTGGAAAGTCACCAAAAGTCGCTGCCGAAGAGGTCCAACTACCCCGTAGCACCAGATCCATCCTACCTCAACTAAGACCCGGTTGGTCACGCATTATAAACAACTACATGAGCAGAATTGAACCTGAAACTATTGACAAGTGTTCCGCATGTGAGGCCACGCCGCAGAATGTAGACCACCGATTCAATTGTCATGAAAATATAACCAACCTGACGAAGGAAGATTTGTGGTACCCCCAAGGACAGTAGCAGAGTTCCAGAACCTGAACATGGAGTCGAAGAATTAGCACCAAACCCGTCGCTACAACAATAACGTTCTATTTTCTTGGTAGTCTGGTCCTTTTTCACGTCCAGGAAAATTCGACTTTCCGACACTACTATTCTCTTTCTGATTCCTAATTTTAACAATTCGAGATTTCGCCGTCAATACTTAGCTTGAAATAAATGTTAGCTACCAGAGGTCATTGACGAGAAGATGTATTGAGAACTTGGTGGCAGTTGCCAGTGAACTGTTGAAAGAACGAAGAGGCCATTTATCAGCTAAACACTTACTAGTTATCACCTTGATCATACAGTCTTCTCCGAAACAAGTTGAACGATTAAAGCGCGCTACAATTTTTGTAATTTGTATCATGTCATCTACTGCTACTTTTATCATGTTGAAACATTGACTGAAATACAATCAACTGCCATTGATCTATAAAAACATTTGTTATCACAAGATATACCCAATTTATAATATATAATTTCTATGACAATAATTATGTTATCACCAAATCGATTAGTAAATCGATCACTCAATAAATTTATTTAGGAAAAGAGACCAAAGTAAACATTTGAAATGTTACATAAATAAATTGTTGTTTCACTGAATTTTGTTTTCGTTATTAAAAATTAAGGAGCGTTGCAGGTATGAACTGCAAAACTCAACTGAAATTTTAGTTATTCTAAAGTCTATAACACATATAAAGTATAAACAACAAACCTATTTTGAAGGGGCAGAATTTTTTTGACATCGCCATTATATGATCGTTCCAGAGTAGGTAATTGGGAATTGAGACTCCTAATAAACGAAAGCTATCACATTCGTCTATTTGGTCGTCACTCATGCTGATTGAAATATCATTGGGAACTCTGTCTTTAATCTGGAAACATTCATTAGCTGTGTTTTGGTGGAATTGAAATTGACCAAGTTTGTGTGACCCCAATCGGCGACCTTTTCTATGTCTTCGTTTACGTCTTCAAGATTTATTCGTTCGTGCATTTTACCCTTTGAAGATAGAGGAACGAATGACTTGTGCAGTGTTCTATCATCTGCCAAACAATTTATCGGATTACTGGTGATTTTCAACAGTTCGTTGATATAAATTAAAAATAAGGTGGGAGATAAAACTGAGCCTTGGGGTACACCAGCGTTAATTAATTTAGACTCAGAAGAAAAGACATCGATAGATATCGAAATGTATCTGTCGATGAAAATTTTGTATCAGCTTTATGATAGCGGGATGGAATCCGTACGCAACGAGTTTGTTGATCAGCAGGTTGGCATGACAGATTTAATAAAATCCTTGAGATGTCTAATGCGATATCTATAAATTTCAAATTATGATTGATATAATATTCTGGCCTATTAGGTAAATAAATATCATAATTTTTCCCGTACACAAAATTGCCGTTATCTTTGCTTTTCGACCGGTATTTTTCGATTCTCATTTTAATAACATAATATTAGATTTAAATCAGTTTTGAATTTGAACAGGATCTAAAATCACTGATATCAAATAAATAATTAAAACTTTAGATTATAAAATTGCTTACTAAAATATAAACAAATAAATCAATTACATAATTTTTTCATAGCATCTATTTACGGGCAAAATAATATATTTGTAGAAAAGAAACAAAAAAAAATATTTTCATACAACAAACCTTCTATCATTTTTTTTAATTCAAAAACAGTTGTATTATCTTTGGCGTCTGTGAAAATTGTGGTTTTTTTCCTCCTGATCATTAAATATACATCCTGAAAAAGCCCAAAAATATTCATTTCACTTTTATGATAAAAATAGTTTATATATAAAATTGCAAGAAGAATAAATTTTGTGGTTATGTTGCCGTGTCATTTTTGTTTTGTGGGACAAAGTTCATTAATTTCTTTACAATATTACATATATTTCCAATATTTACTTACCATTTTTGAATTAATAAACTTTAAAATTAGACTAGAGAGCTACTGCTTTATTTTATAATGTTTATTTATATTGCAATTTAATTATTACCAAAAACTAAGAATAAATTTATGAATAAAAAAAAATTTTGACGATGACTTTTTCGATTTTCGTTTTTATTTTTTCTACTATCGGTGGTTGTCAGAAAAGTCTCCATAAAAATGGAATAGCTTTATTGGTATAAAATTTAATAAATTATACGAAATGAACTCAAGTTAAAAACCCATTATAGTTAAAACTTTGTGATGCATATTTTTCATTAATTTTACAATCCTAGTGTTCGGTCGAGACAACGTGATTAAAAAATCATGATTTTTTGAAGTACTATACGCAGCCGTTTATCACGAAAAAAATCAGAATTTTTGCTGGTTTTAAATGTCAAAATGTTTTGAATTTAGGTGACTTAATAAAAATATTTTATTTTGGTTGTTAACGATTTTGGTTTTTTGTTTTATTTATTCTTACATTTTTGGGTTCACTATTCTTGATAAAAATGGTTATGTGGCTTTCGGGCTAAATTTATCTTTTGTGATAAAATTAGTTGAAATAAAAATGACCTGTAAATGTTGACGTATAAAATCCATCTTTTTATCTTTTGACTGTTCGGTCCAGTTTGACGTAATATTCAACGAAGTGAAGTTAAAAGAAAAAAATTTGACGTAAAATACCTTGATATTTATTATGATATTTTACACGACCGAACACTACCATTAAAGCCTCGTTGACACTATGATAGTTTACAATCTACTATCCAGCGAGTTTACAATCTGATTGTAAACTCGCACAGTGTCAACATGTTCGCTATCCAACTAGCAGATTGTAAACAATCTTATGAAAAATTTGAAAGCCGGGCTACTTTACACGCTGGCTTGTGCGATTGTTGGCTTGTAAACTAGCCGTATATAATCGTTGCTGCTAGTAGTATGATTGTAAAATTTTACTTTTTAGTGTGAATCACCAAACTTTGTAAGATAATTTTCCAAGTAAGCTAGTTGACTTTTGAGCAAGCAAACCATTGTGTGTGTCATCGACGCTATCTAACAAGCGAACTCGCCCGCTTTTAAAGTCGCCAACTAGCAGATTGTAAACTATCTTAGTGGCAACTAACCTTAATGGTGCCAATCGCTTTAAACTGGGTTCCACTGATAACAAAATATAATAGATAGTAGATGTTATAGTTGTTTTAATGTTATAGTTGTTATAGATGTTATAGTTGTTTTAATCATCAAAGTATTACAATTCGTTGGAAAAAAGTTTTTATATTTAACAAATATAATTTCATTCATTAATAATGGATCACTCACGTCACTCCGAAATTGATATTGAATATATTATATTATATTTTTTTATTTATATTAACTATATTAGACAAATTTAACTTATTTCATATATGATATTTTTTTATAATTTAAATATTTAATTATATCTATGTGCAATTTAATTAACTGAAATTCAATCTTAAACTATTTGTGGTGAATAAAATGTTTTTTTTTGTTAACTTTTTGCCCTCTTTTTTGTTTTTGAAAATATGGTCACCTTAGTAAAATGGCTGTATCTGATAAAGCATTAGCCTCAAAACAAGTTCAATGTTTCTTTGATGTATCACTTGGAGGTTTATCATTGGGAAGAATAATATTTGAGTTGTATGGTCATGTTCCTCCTAAAAGAGTAGAAAATTTTCGTTCTCTCTGTACCGGTGCACGTGGCTTGGGCAAAACGACTGGAAAAAAATTACATTACACGGTATGCGATTAAATTTTATTAAGGTTTTTCCAACTAGCTTTCTGAAACTGAAATAAGTCTTTCCTAATTTTAGGGATGTATATTTTACCGTGTGGTCAAAAATTTCATGATACAATATGTCGATTTTTCAAACGGCAATAGAACCGACGGGGATTTCATGGCTAAACGAGGGAAAAATAGAAATGGTTCCCAATATTGTATGTATGAAAAGATATAAAATATTTTTTTCGGCAAACGGCTGTAAAATTGTTTTTACTACTACAACAATTTATGTCAAAAACTGTCCGACAAACCAGGTCTGTTATGACACATTCAAAAATGGCCAAAATATGTCATAAAGTCCGGATATTGAAAGTCTGATACCACCAGGAGGTCTTGTATAGACAACGTACAAGGCAAACCTGAAAGTGTTACATAGAAAGGCCAGCTACCGCTTTTCTATGTAGTTTATTTGGGCCTTGTATGATTTGTCTAGATAAGATAGAGTTAATTCATATGAAAAAAATATAGTGCTTGATGAGCGGTCACCACCAGTTTTCACTTTTACCAAAAACGACAAAAACGGCACTTACCCTAGACCAAGGTGTCGTTTGCGAAATAGTTATTTAAGTAAGATAGACAACAGCATTGTTGTGGTCCACCACACCAGTCCCTTTGTCATGTACAATTCTAAAGTTCTTTACACATTATACACCCGGTGTATAAACATACATTGTATAAGGTATTCACCTAAATCAAATTTCGTTAATTAAACAATTTCATATTTAAGATTTCTTAATTCAAATAATAAACAAGAATTCAATTTCTTAGTAGTTCAAAAATGCTTAGTTGCAATTTTAAGCACGTAATCAAACTTATTTTATAAAACGAAATATGAGTTCACCTGACCGCTGATTGGTCAAACATTTAAAATTGATTTTGCTGAAGCTAATCAGAGTCAGTTGTGGTGTGGTTTTGTGTGAGCTAAGAAGCTCTAATTTTTGGTTTTTATTATTAAAGGTTGTAACAGGAATTTAAGAAATTTGTTATTCAAGTAATTACTAAAATCAAATTGTGAAATCTTGGAATATTCAATAAATGATTTTATGGAAGTTTAAGTTTCTGAGTGTTATTAATTACATCTACAACTCATCTGAACATCTCCAACATTTTGGCGATTTAACATTTGGGGAAGTTTAAATATAACTGAGGATTCAACATTTTTGGCGACCTTGCCAGGAGCGCAGTATAAAACCACACCACAACTCAACAATTGGACTGGGTGGTTGCCAGACTAACAAGGAAGTAATATAAGGTAACCAACCAATCACCAAAAATTCCATGAGAATTTGTTGAGGGTTGGAGCTTAAATAATAATAAAGTAAAGTTCATAAATTGAATTGGAAAATTTTAATTATCAATTTAGTGAAGTTTTGTAATGGTAATTTTTAATTGTCAAATTAGTGAAAAATAATTTAATAGTTAGAAAAGAAAGAAGAAAGAAAATTTTTGGTATAAATAACGAATAATGATAATGATAATAATAATGAATAAAATTAATTAAAAATTTTTCATGAATTAATCAAAAATTTTTCGGGTTTTAAGTAAATAAAAAAATAATTCAACGTGTCGTAAATTAGTTAATTAAAACTTTTTAACTATCGAATTGGTGGAAGGGAATTGGAATTTTTTTTTTGTAATAAGCTTTGCAACATTTTGGAATTTGGAAAGGAAGTTCGAGTTTTTGATTTTATTATAATTTTTTTTGGAATTTGAAAAGTTTAAATATTTAATGTCATCTATAAAGTGGTAAGCTTTTAAGTAAAGTTTTATGAATTAGATTGAGAAAAATTTTTTTTAATTGCCTATTTAGTGAAAATTATTAGTAGAAAGTTTTATAATGGTAATTTCCCATTGTCAAATTGGTGAAAAATAATTTAATAGTTTGAAAAGAAAGAAGAAAGAAAATTTTTATTATAAATAATGAATAATGATAATGATAATAATAATGAATAATAATTAATTAAAAGTAGTTCATGAATTAATCAAAAAATTTTGGGGTTTTAAGTAAATAATAAATAATTCGATGTGTCTTAAATTAGTTAATTAAAACTTTTTAACTATCGAATTGGTGGAAGGGAATTGGAAATTTTTCTGTAATAAGCGTTGCAATATTTTGGAATTGGGAAAGGAAGTTTGAATTTTTGATCTATTATAATTTTTTTTGGAATTTTGAAAAGTTTAAATATTTAATGTCATGTATAAGGTGGCAAGCTTTTAAGTAAAGTTTCATGAATTAGATTGGAAAAAATTTTTTTTTATTATCAATTTGGTGAAATATTAATAGTCCTTAATAATCAAATAATCGTCATTAATAATCAAATAACAATAATCAAATTGGTGAAAATTAATTTAATTTGTTTTATTATAAATAATGGCTTAAGAATTGGTTGTCAATTGTCGGTTTCATTGGTGGAAGTGGAAAAATTTTAAGAATTTGTTCCATTAAAGGAGTTGAGTTTAGTAAATAAATATTACATTCAGTTTTGGGTTCATTTTGGGAAAAAAAGGGTTTGGGGTTGATAATAATTATTATAATTGATTCAGAATTTGGGTTCATTTGAGAAATTGGTAATAAGGGTATCTGTATGGAATAATTATAGTTGCTGGGTTTCTCTTGCGTATGGTACGTTAATTGCAATCACTGCCGTGACATTGGATAGGATTGGATAGTATTGGATAGGATTGGATAGAATTGGATAGGATTGGATAGGATTGGATAGGATTGGATAGGATTGCATTGGATTGGATAGGATTGGATAGGATTGCATTGGATTGGATAGGATTGGATAGGATTGGATAGGATTGGATAGGATTGGATAGGATTGGATAGGATTGGATAGGATTGGATAGAATTGGATAGGATGGGATAGTATTGGATAGGATTGGATAGGATTGGATAGGATTGGATAGAATTGGATAGGATTGGATAGGATTGGATAGGATTGGATAGGATTGGATAGGATTGGATAGAATTGGATAGGATTGGATAGTATTGGATAGGATTGGATAGGATTGGATAGGATTGGATAGGATTGGATAGGATTGGATAGAATTGGATAGGATTGGATAGTATTGGATAGGATTGGATAGGATTGGATAGGATTGGATAGGATTGGATAGGATTGGATAGAATTGGATAGGATTGGATAGTATTGGATAGGATTGGATAGGATCGGATAGGATTGGATAGGATTGGATAAGATTGGATAGGATTGGATAGGATTGGATAGGATTGGATAGGATTGGATAGGATTGGATAGGATTGGATAGGATTGGATAGGATTGGATAGGATTGGATAGGATTGGATAGGATTGGAAAGGATTGGTCACATTTAATGCATCTGGAAAGGCTAAAAAAATTGAAGATGTTAACATTTACCTATGAAAAAAAAAGAGTGAGCTATTTTATCATATATAAGGGTTCAATGTCATCACTCTAATACACACAGATTGGTTAATTCTGTTCTCTTTGACACTTAACCTTGTCAAGACTTAATCCTGTTATCAATGTTAGCTTGCTCAAAGAGAATATATACTTAGATAATAAGCCGAATGTGTTTTTCGAAGTGATACAAGTCCCCACAGAAGTTACTTCTACATTGTGGATTAAGGGCAAAAGGAAAACAATCCACAACAACAGGTTGAAACCATACTTTACTTAAACTCACTAACCTACCTCTTGCTTATACACGTGCTAAAGCTTGTGTCACGTTAAAATTTCGTGTAATTACCAGAATTTATTTATCTTACATAGGTATTCCGGAGCATTTATTTTAAATTGGGATTCATTATGGGAAACCAAAGTACTAAAGACAAGGAGGTAATCATTGCACCTCAGTCGGTGAGCAATAATCAGTTAACAAATAGTCCCGTCGAAGGAGGACGTTTCACTGCATACACTCTAATGGGGATATTCCTATGTTTGATGTTCTTAGGACTCGCTTATTTTTTTATAAAATATTTAAAACAAAGATTTGTTAAAGCCACTGTAACCCATTTGAAAGCTCAAAATATAGTATAGATTATAGTAGTCTCAGTGAAGAAAAGGGAATAAGATGAATAAATGAAAGAACCTTTTGCTTAATTGATGGTTTTATTGTTGTTATTTGACTTACTATTATCTGAAATGAATAATTAAATAATAATATTTGATAATTACATAAAATCTTATTGTACTTAGATTTAAGAATAAACATTGTATTTTAAGGTAATATTTTATGATACTGAATTTTAATATTAATCCCTGTGAAATTTTTATGTAAATTCAAGGGAGGCAAAAGAATTTTGTAAACGCTACAACTGACCAACCAGCAATTAAAATGTCTAAAATGAAATAGTGCTATCTATAAGATATTCCTTAGCATAATTGTAAGGAATATCTTTTTATAATAACGGGGTAATGTTGTGGTCCACCACACCAGTCCCTTTGTCATGTACAATTCTAAAGTTCTTTACACATTATACACCCGGTGTATAAACATACATTGTATAAGGTATTCACCTAAATCAAATTTCGTTAATTAAACAATTTCATATTTAAGATTTCTTAATTCAAATAATAAACAAGAATTCAATTTCTTAGTAGTTCAAAAATGCTTAGTTGCAATTTTAAGCACGTAATCAAACTTATTTTATAAAACGAAATATGAGTTCACCTGACCGCTGATTGGTCAAACATTTAAAATTGATTTTGCTGAAGCTAATCAGAGTCAGTTGTGGTGTGGTTTTGTGTGAGCTAAGAAGCTCTAATTTTTGGTTTTTATTATTAAAGGTTGTAACAGGAATTTAAGAAATTTGTTATTCAAGTAATTACTAAAATCAAATTGTGAAATCTTGGAATATTCAATAAATGATTTTATGGAAGTTTAAGTTTCTGAGTGTTATTAATTACATCTACAACTCATCTGAACATCTCCAACATTTTGGCGATTTAACATTTGGGGAAGTTTAAATATAACTGAGGATCCAACATTGATGTCTGCCGTAGCTGTAAATTAGGACCACATGACACTGGGCTTTTTTTTAAAACCCCCTAAGAATTGTACAGCTCTGGGAACTATAAAACTATGGACAAACCAAAACGGACGGACGACTGCTTTTTGTCGGGTCAGCGGGTCAACGATCAATGCGTTACATTGTATAATTTCATATTTTGTTTACAATTAAATCAAAACAATTTTTTGTTTATACAGAAAAGAGCTAACACCTAAACATTCTGAAGAAGATGAAATTGAGGAAAGGAAAATTTTCCTGAATATCCGTTTATTCTACAGTTTTGGTTGGTTATTCAACAGTCGCCTGCAACTTTGGCACAACGATAGATTTGTGTTATTATATTCAAATTACATCAAATATTTATATTAATAAATTATTGTTAAACAATTCCACAAAACAATCATTATTGTGTATACATATATTAAATTTATTTGATGCGTTTCGTATGATAAAAATTCATTATCGTAATCGTTATATTCTCCAAAATCATGGTTCATCTCTTTTTCGACTAAAATCAAGAAAATTCCCCTACAAAGCTGTCAACAATCTGATTTAATATCTTAAATGCTCAAGATTTTCCAGTAATTTGGAGTTGGAACTTCTTTATAGACTAGAACCCTAATAGATTTTTCATTCACAACACCAGGTGTATGCTATGGATTGTCATCGATAGAGTATAAAGTCTAGTATAGTTACATGTAACATGTGTATTGAAGAAATGGAGTGATGAATTTAAAATGTCAAGTATAAATCACTGACATTCATCACTGACATTCATGTTGCAGGTCTCAACCAGAAAATTGGTGTTATTACAGCTTTTTAGTCTCTAAATCGACGTTTCTATAGAAAAAAATGTTGACACTAAGATTGTTTACAAGCTGTTAGCTGGCGAGTTTAAAAGTTGGCGAGTAGATTGTAAAGTAGCCAACCTATCAACTTTTTCGGTAGATTTGCTAGTTAGATTGTAATCATGATTACACTACATAGGCGAGGCTAGTAAATAGTAGAGTAGTAGATTGTAACTATCTTAGTGTCAACGAAGCTATACAAACTAATTACAAACCGTCAACTTTGGAACAAGCATTCTCCAAATTAAATGGTATAAAATGCTTGGACTGATTATAAATTGTTCTACTACATATTTGTTATGTAGTACTAGTTTAACACTAACAATGGCTGCAAATGCTGTCAAACCAATAATTGATTATTAGGAAATACTAGTGTTATTTATACAAATTAAATAATAAATTGGATTTATTTTGAGTTCAAACATACGTGTTTGGCTAACTGAATATTACTTATAGTAATTTGTTTGGAATATATCTATTTTTGTTCGATTCTAATTAGATAAGCAACACAAGATTATTGTACATTTATATGGTTTTAAAAAAATGACTGTATCTGATATAGCATTAGCCTCAAAACAAGTTCGATGTTTCTTTGATGTATCACTTGGAGGTTTATCATTGGGAAGAATAATATTTGAGTTGTATGGTAATGTTGCTCCTAAGACAGTGGAAAATTTTCGTTCTCTCTGCACCGGTGAACGTGGCTTAGGCAAAACGACTGGAAAACCATTACATTACAAGGTATACGAATAAATTTTGTTAAGGTCTTCCTAACTAGCGTTATAAAACTGAAATAAGTTTTTTTCTAATTTTAGGGATGTATATTTCACCGTGTGGTCAAGGATTTTATGATACAATGTGGCGATTTTTCCAATGGCAATGGGACCGGAGGAGAATCAATTTATGGTGGAACGTTTGATGGTAAAAACTCATATTGAAAATTGGTTTTTGCTTACACATAATTATTTATTTTTCTATCCAAATTATATAGACGAAGAATTTACATTACAACATGATAAACCATTTTTGCTTTCTATGGCTAACCGAGGAAAAAATACAAATGGTTCCCAATTTTTTATGTAAGTATAAAACCAAAAACATCAAATGATATAAAATATTTTTTATAATTATAATACATTTTTACTATATCGTAAATATATTTTATATTTTGTTATATTTTGTACGGTTCCCTCATTAATTATTTTATATAGCGGCTGAATGAGTTTTGTTCGCTCCATTATCAATTATTTCTTTCAAATAAAGAAAATAAGATGTTGAGAAAACGTTCTGCATAAAAATTTAAAAAATATCAACATCCTTATGCTCATGATCGCTGATCAAAATGTTCTTGTTCTTGTTTTTTTCCTTATAGTACTACGCAGCCTGCCCCTCATCTCGATAAGTAAGTTTAAACGATATGTCTTTCCCTAAGAAATAGTTTATACAAATATTTTTTCCTTTTGTTCCAGTGTTCATGTTGTGTTTGGTAATGTGGTTTCTGGTGAAGATCTTGTACGCCAACTAGAAGCTTTACCCGTTGATAGAAATTCTAGACCTTTGGAAGATGCTGTTATTGCAAATTGTGGTGAACTAATACGTCAAGTTAAAAGTAAGTGCTGTACCCAACTAAAGTAAGTTTATCTTATAAAATTGTTTCTTTTCAGCAAAACGTGAAAAGAAGAAAAAGAAACAAAGCGGTTCTGAAGACAACTCTGAATCTGAAGTTGATGAAAAAAGAAGAAAAAAAGAAAAGAAGAAGAAAAAGGATAAAAAGCGGGCGAAATCTGAAGAGTAATTTTTTTAAATTTTTTGTTGTCCTAGTTTTAATACGTTTTGTCCACAGAGTTTTTAATTTGAATGCATAGATTTTCCTCTATTTGAAAAAAAAACAATAATTAGGTTTTCATATATATTCTGTATTAAATTCCAAGAACTGTAAAAAGGGTTTCAAAGACGATGGATTCTCAGTACCCACGGTGTAAATTACACGATGCCATCGACTACATCGTTTCGTCCAAGCGTTTTTTTTTCAGGTTCACACAATACTGCACTGCTCGATATGCAAACCTTCCTCACGGCATCTGTGTGATGCAACGACTGCAATGAATGGTGTTACCTAAGGAAATGCTGGGAACCCACTGGCTCTGAAATCAAACAATTAAATACAACGTACATAGCTTCAGGCTATCCTTATATAGCCATCAAAACATCAACCAACAATAAATAAAACAAGCTATCGCCATAATGCCTGGAAAAATCACAATCATGCTGTATTACTCCTTATCATCACGGTATTCAACACCAAATTTTCGAAAGTCGATTGGAATCTGTAATTAAACAGACAAGCTGGCTAAATCACAAATGCTATGCAATTCTATGCTATCTTGAAGAAAGTTACAAGGACATTCATTCCATCAGGCAGCTCTTCGGATATTAGATTCCAAATTTCTTCACTGACGCAGCTTCTTTGTCAGATGAAAGAGACGAATAACGGGTAACAAATCAGAGTAACCCACAAACCCAAGAAATGTCAACAAAAAAACAAGAAAATGATAAATGAGCAAATACTTGATAAGTCGAGGGATCATCTACAGTCTGGTTGGCACTAAAAACTTTCGGAAACTATTATACGACTGTCCAATCTGCAGCGCAAAACAAGCAATATTGTTATATCATTCAACGGCGTGCCAAAGACAAACAACAAGAAATGTGGAAATAAATTCAATAGACTGTTCACTCCACACCCACAAGCAAAACAAAGTGTTTAGTAACAATTTAAAAAGAATCCATAAGTTCCAAAATAATAACTACATAGTTCACAGATGATGATATTGCGAGACCAATATATTGTGATATTGCGAGACCATTATTGACCAAAATATTCTACCAATCCTACAAATCTGGTATATTTCCCTCGTGCTGGAAGTTGGCCAATGTCCAGCCCGTCCCCAAAAAGGGACCAAAATCCGATATCTCAAATTATCTAAAGTGTACGAGCATTATATTAATACACACATTTCAAAATTTCTGGAAGTAAATCATTTAATAGCCGACAGCCAATACGGTTTTCGGAACAAAAGATCAACCACCAATCTATTAAACTATGTAGCGCATTGTTGGAACAGCATACTTGACAACAGCTTTTCGCTCTGTTCTGGTCGACCTGGCTCTTTCACAACCTTTCATTAACATCAGTCACAGTTAATTATTGTTGGATATACTCAACTACCACAAACGATGAAAAAATGTCTACATACCACTCGACGTCTCCCATATGTCACAACAACCGGCAGAAGTAAAAATGGTTTCCTATAATGACGATATCACATTATCATCAACTTGTGTTACTGTACGAGAGGCTTGTGACCAAATAAATAAATGACTTAACCCTATATAAAGAGCCGGCTGTGTAGCTACCTCAGAGGTCGCCAAACATGTGTTGAGTTCCGTAACAACAAATTCAATATGAGAGTGGTTAGACAAGGAGTTTCACAAGGTGGATTTCTCTCACCTTCATTATTCAATCTCTACCTGATTAGTCACCTACTCCGTCAAAAAAAAAAAAATAACCATTATGTCATGTGCAGACGACTTCACGGTACTTTCTTCAGGAAACATTGACAACTTTGTATTTAAACCTTTTCCAAAAACACCACATAATGTTGCTGAAAACGTAATATGGAACTACGCTCAAATCGAGTTCTCTCTCAATGTAAACTCACCACAAATCGCTATCGAAGAAATTCAATTACCTCGCAGGACCAGATCTATTCTAGTGCAATTTAGATCCGCTTGATCACGATTCTCAAACTACTATATCAATAGACTTGAGCCTGAAATTATTGATAAGAGTTCCCGCACGACGGGTGTCTCACATTGGAGTTCTTGAATTTAGATATGGAACCGAAATATTATGTTGCTACAACAACAATTCATGCAAATAACTGGCCAACACACCAGCGGCGCTAGAAAATTACCTAAATAGGTCATATAGTCCGGATATGGAGTCTGATACCATCAGGAGGTCTTATCCTGGCAACGCACAAGGGACACCTGAAAGAGTTACATAGAAAATTCAGCTACCGCTTTGGAGTAATTAAATGTGAATAAGTAAATGTGAACCTTGTATGATTTGCCTGGATAAGATACAGTTAGTTCATATGGAAAAAACATAGTGCTTGATGAGCAGCCATCACTGAAAAACATTTACCCGAATCTATGTCTGCCGTAGCTGTGATTTAGTACCACACGACACTGCATTGATTTAAAAGCTCATAAAAATTTTACAACTCTGGAAGCTATAGAACTATAGACAAACCAAAACGGGTGGATGACTGCTTTTCTTGGCCCAAAATCCGTCGACGGGTTAACGATGAATGCGTTACTTTATATAATTCATACATATTTTGTTTCCTATTAAATTTTTAATAATCATCACAAAATATAATCAAAACAATTAATTTCTTATATATACAGAAAAGAATTAACACCTAAGCATCCTGAAGAAGAAGAAATTGAGGAAGGGGAAATACATCCGATGGTTACTGTAACTAAAATCGATCCAGATGAAATTCCTGAGGTATTAGAATATTGTACTGATGAATAGTATTAGATTTTTAATTATTTTGTAAATGTAATTTGATTAGGTTTCCAATAAGTTTTTAATGCGAAATACAAACGAAAAAAGTGATGAAGAGGAAACAAAAGAATATACAGAAAAAGAGACACGAAGAGAACGAGATAGAAACCGTGAAAGACCAGATTCAAGAAAAAAGTATAACTAACAAAAATTAATTTGTTTTTTTCTGAATATATATTTTTTTTTTTACAGTTTTGGTTGGTCTAAAAGTCGTTTTCCAACGTCACGAAGTGGTCGAGTAGTTAAGGGTCGTGGTGTATTCGTATGTGTTTGACTTTTTACCTTATAAAGTTATGTATTAATTTTAAACTGAAATTTTTTCAGAGATATCGAACTCCATCAAAATCAAGGAGTCGTTCCAGAAGCTATACGCCGCCACATTGGAAGCAAGCTCAAAAACGTACCATTAAATTATCAGATTTTGAGGTAAATGTAAACTGATCGTCTATTGAATTTTTTTTTGCTTTCTTTACGCTATTCCTTCGGGGCCAATAGACAGAAGAGCAAGATTACTATTGTCTCCTCAGCATGATTGCGGTTAATGTCTTATCATGTTGCCAAGAAAAATGAGTTTTTTAATGACATTAATGATTGTGCTAACATCACGATTCGTTTGGAAAAAGTTGAATATATACAATTGTCAAATGCAGGCATCACATTCTCTAGATATGTATACTTGGGGTACTTGGCAATAATTTCAGGTGCGATTGCGCTCACATAATTGTTTAAGATTCGTAATCAACTCGAGCTTAATGGGTGCAGCAAGTTAGTAGAATTTGCCTCCATAGGTTTGCTAGGTTTAAGTGTGAGGTATTCAAGCTGATTGACAGACATACGGTAACTTAGGTTAGACCTAAACACAATACCAACGGTTGGTTAACCTAAAATACTCGACGTTTTTTCGATAGTGTGTTGACATTCTCTACACAAAACAAATCTGCAGCAAACTACAGACTCGCAACTACGTGCTAAAATTGTTTGCAGGTACCCGTGAAGGTATAGATAAAGAGGTCTATACTACAACATACACATGGGTCATCTCATTTTAAATAATGCTGCTCCCATTTGGACATAGTTGTTTTATAGCGGATAGTTGGATAGTTGTTTTAATTAGCGATTAACATTTTCTTTATATGTTTGATAGATGATTTCATCGAGAAAACCAATGGAGCTTTTTGAATTCTGCAGTTTTGACTGTGACTTCTCGAAAAACGACTCCAAAAAATACGTCGGGGAAATTTTGCCCTTTTCGTTGTGTTTGATGTAATGCTTCTTGGTTGAAGGTTCGTTGTTCCTTGGGCGTAACTCGACCATCGTAAAAAGATCTTTGAAACCTGACCTTATTTGCTTCTTGTGGAAACACCTGTTTGAATGTACCGAACGATGTTCCCAAACCAGCCAAGTTTTCATATTTAGAATGTCGACCGCATTTACAAAAATGTATCTGATTACTTAGGTTTAAAGCTAATGTGCAATATTGACTTTAAGTCTCCATTCCCAGCTGATTATATTTTCTAATGTGTATAAATCTTTGTAATAGGTATTAACTGAAGATGCTAATATTACTGGCATCGCATTACAGAATTACAGAGAAATAATTAAAAATAGTTCTAAAGGTCACTCAGTTGGTTTGTCTCTTGGTTTTGTAGCACATATGTTTAGGAAATATATTCAACGTTAACTGAAAAAATTATTACATAACTTAATTAATATTTATTTCGTTTCTAGAAAAACGAAGAAGATAAACGACTTCGTGATGCAGAAATCAAAAGACGCGAAACTGAACGTAAAAAAAGACATGAAGAAATTGCTAGAGATTCAAAAAAATCATTTTTTGAACTTCAAAGATCGAGTAACAATGCTAATAAAAAAAATGATGTCGAAATAGATCGAAGAGAAAAATCTAATGGTTCTGAAAAAGAAGAAGGTGAATTAGATGATACGGTAATTCAGTCTCCACCACGTTTACCACCGCGACGAGAAAGACGCAAATCTCCATCAATTGATATGAATGCTCTTGATTATGAGGATCCTGGTTCTGAAAGAGATGAAAAAGAAACCGGGTCCAAAATAATGAATTTAAAAGAGAAAGGTAACAAATCTGCACATATGGCCATAGCATTTGGTGTGGAAGTCAAACCTAGTGATGTAACACCGCAACAAAACTCGATTAAAGAAAACATTAAAAAGACGAACAGTTCAAACAGAAGTGACAAGAGGCGTAATTATACTGATCGAGATCGTGACCGTGATCGTAGAAGTGACAGGGATCGTGTAGGAAGAGATCAGTCAGCTCGTGTGCGTAGATCTAGATCGCGTGTTAGACGACCCGAACGAGATGATAGAAATGTAGATCATCGAAGACGGTACAGTAGACCATCACCCACAAGAAACCAAACTAAAAGTTACGGTCGTTATGATCGTCGCAACCGATCTCGCAGCTCTGAACGAACTAAACGACGTGACAATTCGTCGAGAAAACGATCTCGTTCAAGGTCTCATGATCGTAAACGGTCTACATCTCAACGCCAAGCACGACGATCTCGTTCCCAAAAATCACGTTCTAAATCGCGTCCTAGAAATTCAGATTCCGTAACATCTACCACCATTCGACCAACTAAATCTGACAATAAACCAAAATCTAGATCACCATCTCCTAAAGAGAGAAAAAGGTCGGATTCGAGTGATGAAAGAGAAAAGGCCAGATTACAAAAAGAAAAAATGTTAAAACGAGCTGAAGCATTATTATTGTTGAAGAGTCATATGCAGAAAGAAATTGAAGAACAAAACAGAATAGCAATGGAAAAGAGAATTAAGGTACGTTGTTTGAATTTATAATTTTACAGTAGAATATATTTCTTATGACTGAAGACGGGCTTTGCCTGTTATAATTTTTTTTAATTCATCTCATGCTTCTCTATAGCAATGTTTGATATTAAATAAGTATTGTTATGTTTTTGCAACCTTACTTCGAAATGGCCTTACTCTCAATTCGATAAACGCAATTCCCAAATCTTCTTCTGAGTTCGATCACTGATTAGTAAGCAAAAACACCAGGTTTTATTAAGTCTTCAACTCCTTGAATGTTCCACAACAACAGGAAAACAATACAGCAAGACAATATTCCTGAGCTGTTGGAAGAATATTCTTCCAACAGCTTCAGAAACTCTAACGGTTGATTGTAGAAATTTCCAGTAACAAAACGTTCAAAATAATACACAAAATGTTTCTATTCAATAACACTTAAAACTTTATTCACAAAAACTAATTTAAATATCACTTTTATAATTTTAACTTCACTATCGCAGGTTTAAAATAAGACTAACTCCTATCTAGAATTGGCAATTGCTTACATACTATTCTACTTAAGTTCTAGAAAATTCGAGGTCACTTTTTAGAAACCTTGAGAAAATAGTAGAATGTTCGATTACTTTACGTTATGCTGACTTGATTGATAAAATCATTCAATTTTATTTATTGTTGCCCCAAATTCCACGAAATACATTCATTTAATTAATTTGTTGTTGTGTTTTGTTGTGATTTGATTTTTCTGAAAGTCTCTATAATCGTCTGGATTTTTCTGTAATCGTAACAGTATGTATTACAATTATGAAAAAATTTTATCCCTAGTTTTTTTGGCATTATTCAACATTTTGGATCAATAGGATTCTAAATAAACAAACAAGATTTTTATTAAACTTGGTACCAAACCTTTTAGTTCACATTCACTTAGATGTGAACCATTTCCACCTTCAAACAGATTTCAATACTTACTCACCTGTGTCGATCGTTTCGACCGCTGAACATAAGCGTACTGCATGACCAAAATGTCTGCAGCTACCATTGTCACATTTGTGAGCAACTATGTATCACAATTCGGTGTTTTGTATGTTAACTTGATGCTTGGCAACATGGCGCTATATAGTTTTTGGTCCATTGCTTATGTGTTGCAAGGCCTAGGCAGTTCTTGAGATGACACCGTTCCTTACAGCTGAATGTAGTGTTTGTCCTTAAAATGTTTTTGCATATTGCACGCCATGTTTTAGTTGGTACAGGATTTCTTTCAATACCAGCCATGACGAGGAGGATTTGCAGCAGTGAGGCCAGACACTGACAACTGTGACAACCACCCGAACCAGACACTGTGACAACTGCTTCTTTAACCAAAAAATGGAGCGACGGAGTAGAACTTTTCGTCGAAAGTTCGTCGAAAAAAAAAAACAAAAAACATACACACCAAAGTTGTTGAAGACATAATAAAGAACTACGCCCCGAATCGAGTTCTCAACAGCAAGCCACCACAAATTGCAGCCGAAGAAGTCAAACTCCAACGCAGCACCAGGGCCATCCTAGCCCAGATAAGATCCGGTAGGTCACGCATCTTTAATCGCTACATGAGTAGAATTGACAAAAAAATTGTTGACAAGTGTCCCGCATGTGAGTGCACAGATGCTAACCCCCTATTCAATTGTTCAGAAAACCCCAAGAGCAGTAGTAGTGTTCTTGAATTTGAACTTGAAGCCGGAAGAGTAGCACCACATTCTCGTCGCTACAACAACAATTCGGTGTTCCTCTCCATATTACCACTAATCAAGGAACACAATTCGAAAGCAAACTTTTCACATAATTAAAAAAACTCCTCGACTCTCATCGGATATGTACAACGGTTTACCATCCGCCAGCCAATGGCATGGTCCAACGGTCCCATCTACAGCTTAAAACTGCTCTTATGGCCCGAGGCAACGCTATCAATTGGAGTTTATTAATTGCAATTGTACTTCTCGGCATTCGGGCTACAGTGAAGGAAGATTTTAAGTTCTCACCAGCTAAAATGGTTTACGGACGAACCATCAAGCTACCCGGTGAGTTCTTTATCAAAAACATGTTACCTATAATCCAGTCATTTTAGCATAAAAAATGGGTCAACATCGGAATGAGAGATATAAGCTAATTTTTCGTATATACCTTCATTTTGGCGTTTTAAAAGTTGTCTCAAAAGTCTCATAAAATCTCGGTCTGCGTCGTAAGTTATTTAAGGTCAAAGATAACAAAAAACAGTTTTTCGCGATTATCTCGGTTTCTGTTGCTCCAATTATGTTAACATCTATAACAGAAATTGTAGACCATAAAATTTGTGACTAATTTTATTTGAAACATTTTTTCATGCGCTCAACCGTTTTTGCGATAGAGGGCGGTGAGCACACAGCGCTCAGTCATACGTACTGTAATGGAAGGTCAACCGTAAATATCTGTGAATATTGTCTTGAACGTCGATTGTCGATTATTCTCGTTTCCGATCTCGGCAACGACGGACGTAAAATTTTGAAAAGTAAGGCTAAATTTGTTTTATCTGTGAGAAACCACTTGCAGAAGGTGATTTTGATAATGTGATGTGTGGCTTGAAAACTTAAAAAACTGCAAGTATCGATTGAAATGATGGTGACATAGACTTCTTAAATATTTTATCTTTTGTGAATGTGCATGTTGTGTGTCGAAAAGTGTACATCAGTAAAAATTCCATAGCGGCATCGAAGCGAGGCTTAAAAGGAGATCAACCTTTATCATCACCCAGTGTACCTTGTATAAAGAGGAATGAAGTGTTTGATTTTAAAAAACTGTTTTTATTTTGTGGCCAAACAGCTGATGCAGCAGCAGAGTCAAGAAAAAAAGAAAACTACTTCACCGCCCTCTATCGCAAAAACGACTGAGCGCATGAGAAAATGTTTCAAATAGAATTTGTTACTAATTTTATGCTCTACATTCTCTATTATAAATGATAACGTCATTGGAGCAATGGAAACCGAGATAATCGTGAAAAACTGTTTTTTTTTGTTACCTTTGACCTTGAATAACTTACGACGCAGACACGAGATTTTATGAGACTTTTGAGGCAACTTTTAAAACGCCAAAATGAAGGTATATACGAAAAATCAGCTTATTATCTCTCATTCCTAGGTTGATCGCTAAAATTACTGGGCTACTATGCCAACAACAAATACAATTATCGATCAGCTGCGCAATACTATGCAAAACCTCATTCACACACTACCACGCTCTACAAAACAAAATGATATGTTTGTCCCTAAAACATTGGACATCTGCGAATACGTTTCGGTTAGGTCAGATATGGTGCGCATAAGTTTATCACTTCCATTCGAAGGTCCTTACAAAGTACTCCGCTAACACTTCATCATTTCAATCAAAGGTAAAAAATCAAAACGTTTCAATCAACAGGTTGAAAACAGCATGCAGATCCGCACCCGAACAGAATTCAGGAATCAAATCACGCAAAATCGTTCGTATTGCTCAATAGATCTTACTTATGGAAAACGTTACCCGCGGGGGAGTACTGTGGCTGTTTATTATCATTTAAGGTCACAAACCGTAACGATTAAAAATAATCCATCTACAACAAACTGCTCACTTTCGTTCAGTTAGTGTTATCCAACTTTCGTTTAAACCTCATCAGTGCTACATTATCATTGGCCGTCGAGTTTAGTAATAAATTAACATGAAAAAATAAATGTTCAGTGTTGATGGTTAACTTATGGTGCGACCAACTTTATCTTGACTGATGATCATCTAGCAGACACAAAATCGCTGCTGATCGATCATATAGTGGATTCCATAAAACCATTTAAATATATTTAATCCTTCGCATAATATAATCCCATACAAGATGGGGGGTTGCATTAAACTGCGTAGGGGCCTCTATATTTAATTGGGTTAAATTATGATCTGATCCCTCTAAAGGTTCTGACACTTGAATCTGTACTAAGCCAGGATTATTGGTCAGAAACATATCTAGTGAGTTACACGTTTGTCCAGGAGTGTCAGGCACTCTTGTAGGCACGTCTATTATCTGTGTGAAATTGTGATAAAGTGCAAACAGTTATGATTGTTTACCAAACTCATCTGTTTTAGAGCTGTATGTAAGCCATTCGCTATTGTGAGTGTCCAAGTACTATAAATGTGGCATTAGCTTACCTATCTATCTCTTCAGATAATAGATGGATACTCTCTGAAGAGTTAAGTGATCGATACCGCCCAAAAACAAACAGTGTTTGCTAAGAGCATCTTATCTTTAGGTGAACTTTGTGATGTTTTGAATTTAAGTCAAAATTTTTAATCCTCTCATATTTTTTTTTTTTTTTTTTTTTAATAAAATGTGTTGTGTAATAGGGTTTAGAATATCGATGGCGTTTTGTGAATAGGGCGTAAGTCGCATTTTGTAAACTTTACAGGAGAGTGAAAAAACTCAATATTTTAAATAATATTGCATTTATGCAGTAATAAATTATGGTAAAATTAATAAAAAACTCCATTTATTTCAAAAAACTAATTTAAACTAATATATTTCTTTTATTTCTGTATGGTTTGCTTGTTACGTCTTGTTATTGTTTGATTTTTTACTCTGTTACGGCCTATTAGGTAAAGGGTCAGTAATAAAATATCGATTTTCAAATTATTTCTACTTTATTCATCATTAATTCAGTTTTTTCAATTCAGTCTTAATTTGATTAATTACTGTTTATAACAGTTATCACATTAAAAAATATAATAAAATATAATAAAATAACATAAAAAAATATAATAAACAAGTAAAATAGGAAAGTTCTAAGTAAGTATAAAAAGTTATTTTTTTGACTTTGGTGGGTCAGCATGGAATTGAATGTTGTCATAAAAGGCGTGAGTATCACTGGGAATTAAAGCTTTTAAATCTTGAAGATGCTTATATTTGCTTTGTGAAATCGTTAAACGTTCACAATACATTCGTGTTGGTTCAAGGTTAGTAATAGTAGAACTACTGCGACGTTGCGGTAGCGGCTTGAACTCGTCATCAAAATTTAGTTTAAAGCTTATTCCTCCGTTTGGTGTGTATTTCAAACATCTTAATTGATTGACTGTCGGATCTCCTGTAAGTTTACCTACGAAAAATTATTCAGAATAAAATTATAATTTATAATGTTTTAAAATGGGGTAAATTATTACCTGGACGTATTGACTTCCACTTTTTGAGGCCCGCGACATCATAGTTTAAGAAATATTCGTAGTTCAAAAGATGGATTTCAAGTGGATGGGGTTTTTTACGAGCTTCTTTTGCTAGCGCCACAAATTCACTCGGAAGATTAATAATCTTCCCTTTAAGTTTTCTTTCAATTAGGGAATGCGTTGAATCACATTGATTCTGAGTGTGCCCCTTTTCTAAATATTTTTGTTCGATTATTATTTGATATTTGATGGATAGATTACAAAGGGCATTTGAAAGCACTTCGTTACGATTCTGGTACCCACACCCGTCAGAATAAATCACTATCGGCGTTTTTGAAGCATCCGATTCAGCTATGCGTTTGATGTGGCTGCAAATTATTGTTGTAAAGCAAGAAGCCACTAGGTGCCCTTGTGTTTCATCCCACATGTAGTTAGTTGAGTCATGCGTCACTACGTTATAAATCGTGAAATTATGAATTTGTAATTTCATTTTATAATATTGTGAGCTGGCGTCAAGTTGTGGGCATAATTTTACCGCTTGGACATCCATACATAGCATAATAATTTGGCCTTCAGCTGCCAATTTTCGGTCCGTCTCCATTTCTTTTCGCGCTTTTTCTACTCGCGCTCTGTGTTCATTATATAATGAGGAATCTAAATTTCCCACTTTATATTCTGTGCATGTGTCACATTGGTCTTTTCGTGGCTTAAAAATTGAATAATTCAATTCTTTTAAAAAAGTTTTAAACACAGTAATGGAAAGCGGTTGTATGTTACTCTTAATACATTCCTTTACGTATTCTTTATTGTAAAGAGCTGTTTTGCTGTCGCTCGCCGTCTGTAAGTAAATTTTTTTAGAATCTTTTCGACAATAGTGTGATTCGAGTTTTGGGTATAATTCGAAAAACTGCTTCATATGTGATTGACGTTTGTCAATATTTAAAAACTTTTCGCTAGCAATTAATTTAGTTTTCCTTGTGTTACTGGTTTCAACTGGATTAATTTGCAGACCATGTGGTAGGCTATTTTTAAGCCATATTCGCATCATTTTTTCTTTTATCCCAAGTGTATTTAAGAACATTTTTTGACACACCTGTAACATATCCCCGTTAGTTGCCTTCAAATAGTAGCAACGTGATGTGGTTCTTCTGGACGAACTTTCCGTGTATATTCTTTTTTTGGGCACCTCCTTAACTAGATTACAAACATACATTTGTTTTTGTTGCCAATTCATTTTCCAAAACTCTGTGAAAATGTTATCTCGAATTTTTTGGCTAAACTGGGAACATTTCCTCATCTTACTTTTTACACAATATTCGGATATGCACGTTTCACCAAGTTTTCGATTTGGTCTTTCAATACCAAAAGTTACATGGTTGGTTCTTGACCGTTTATAGCCTTGATATGCCGACCCATTCATACGATTTTGTTTAGATAATTTTTTTATTTTTGAGTAACTATGATCATTGTTATTTTCTTCCTCTGCCTCAATTCCTATTTCAGAGTTTAATTCGGATTGGACGTTGGATTCTGAGAGTTGAATTTCGTACTCCACATTTTCTGCCATCTCGCTCACACTCATAATTTCCTCAGATATTTGAAGATGTTCGTGAGCTTGGATGTTGGTGTTTGAAATCTCAAACTCGTATTCTACAATTTCTGGCATTTCATTCACATTTATTCTTTCCGTAGATGCTTGGGAGTGCACGTCGGTATGTACGATTGTTTCTGAAATTTCGATTGCATACTCTACGTCAGTCATTTTGTTTGCAGCCATTGTTTCTATTGGAGTTGAGTAAATTTTTCCGCTATTATCAAAGTTTTCTGCTGAAGGTTCAGAATTTTCTGCATTTACAGATGCAGTACTTTCGGCAATAAGTTTCATGGCTAGATCAATCATAATTTCCTTGCGAGTTTGATAACTAAAAAATTTAATTTGAAATTACCTCTAATTCAACAGGACGTAACAAACGATAATTATAAAGAAAAATGGACGTAACAACTTTCAAATATATTTTCCATGTCATTTTGCGTATCTCATTTTTACTTTAATAATATATTCTTAATATGAATGACTAAAGAATCACTAATTATTATAAAATGATTACTTTGCTAAAACTTACCGGGTTTTCGGCATTTTAACACAATTTAATAACTATTGCACTAGATCACAACTTACTCCACTAAAACTCTATTACATTGTGTTTGTTACGCCTTATTATTTTGAAGTTTAGCAATCGTGATGTTACGCCTTTTAAAAAAAGCGCCAAAACTACGATTTCCGATTGAAGCCCGATTCTTTTGTTTTGTTTTAATTATGTAAATCAAACAAAGGCACCACAATAAGTAAAAAACAAATTTTCAAAAAAATTGATGTTACGCCCTATTCACAATTTGCCATCGATATGTGTCACAACAACACATAAATACCTTTTAAGACCTAGGTCTAGACCTGGGTCCCACAACAACTGGCGTTCTGAGGTGTAGATTAACGCTTTTTTTAAACATCTGTGGGTTGAAGCCACCTGAGACTAAGTGTTCCGGCAAACTATTCCATTTGTACGCAGTTCGGACAAAGAAGTCTATCTGCGATCTGCCAGTATGACAGCGCGGGATCTTTACCGTTTCACTGGTTGCGGCAGCCGATTGCCGAGTGGAACGGGGGTAAGAATAAGTTTGAGGCATGATGCCGCTGATTTCATCTGAGCACTGCTGATGACGATATTTGTAAAAAACAACGAGGTCAGCAACAGTGCGACGATGTTGTAGGGAATCAAGTTTTGATGTCAAAGTTCGATCACCTACAATTCGTATAGCTCGCTTTTGAACAGAGTCCAAGAGGGCCAAGATGGAAACAGAGGCAGCACCCCAAACTTGACAGCAGTACTCCATACAGGGACGAATATAGGACTTATAAACATGGAGCAATTGGTATGGAGTAAAAAATTTTTTGCATCTATTTAGGAGGCCGAGTTTTTTAGACGCGCTTTTTGCCATCGCCATTACATGATCGTTCCAGAGTAGGTCATTTGAAACTGTGACACCCAATAAACGAATGTTTTTACATTCACCTATTGGTTCATCACACATACTGAATAAAATATCTTTGGGGAACTCGGTCTTTAACCTGGAAACAATCAACAGCTGTGTTTTGGTGGAGTTGAAATTGACAAGGTTTTGGTCACCCCAGTCGGCGACTTTATTCAGGTCTTTGTTCACGTTTATGGCAGCGTCTCTCCGGGCAGGATTAATTCGTTCGTGCATTTTACCTTTTGAAGGAAGGGGCTCGAACGACTTGTGCAGAGTACTATCATCTGCAAAACTATTTATTGGGTTGCTGGTGATTTTCAACAATTCGTTGATATAAATCAAAAATAGGGTTGGGGACAATACTGAGCCTTGGGGTACACCAGCGTTAATTAGTTTAGACTCAGAAGAATATCCGTCTAAGGTTACCGAAATGTATCGGTCGGATAGAAAATTTTGAATCAGCTTCACAACATTGGGATGAAAACCGTACGCAACGAGCTTGTTGATTAAGTTGGCATGCCAGACTCGATCTACGCACAAACACCATGCTTGAAGTAAAAAGATGATTCCAATTCATAATCATTCGTCCATTCCGTCAAAAAAAAGGATGTCTGACTCTCTCAAGGCAATGGTGAACTGAGTTTAGGTTTACGGACAAGCCTCTAATGTTGGAAAATTGATCGAGAATTTTGCCATTTCAAATTATAGTTAAAATTCAATAAAAACAAGTCAAAGGATTAGATTTTATTGAAACTCACTACATAAACTTTTGCTGGGCTGCCCATAATTTTAAAAGCTTTTGGACAAAAATAGACCACAGGAGGGAAGGGCGTTCCCATACAAATGTTTATTTGAAACTTTAATAACTCTAAGTTCTGTTACTTGATTTTGATAAAACGCTTTTGGAGAGATTTACTATAGTTTAAAAAGCTTTTGGACATATTGAGGGGAGACTTTCATACAAATTTTTATTTAAAAATTCAATAACTTTATTTCAAAATTTCACTGCTGTCACCAATGTTATGAATTTGCTATATCTTTCGTCGGTTATAAAACATCAGTTTCATCAGTACAATTTGTACTGTTTATTTTAATTTTTTAATATTTCTTTCTAGGAGGAAAAGGATAAGGAAGAGAAAGCCAAAGCTGCAAGAATTCTTGAATTAATACGTCTAAGGCAGCCTACGCAATATACAAAATCACATGAAGAAATAATACCGTTAGATGCCATCAAACGTAATCTTGAAACAGCCGCAAATAGTAATAAATTGAAGAAAAAATCAAGATCCAGTCGTGATTCATCTAGTTCTAGCAGCAGCAGCAGTGATAGTGAATATGAAAGAAGGCAGAAGAAAAAAAAGAAAAGCTCATACTAACAAATATTCTTTTTTTTTCAATTCTCTTGTTTATCTATTCCTTTTTTTCTCGGTTTAGTTTTTGACAAAAAAAATTAGTATCATTTTTTCTTTTAAAAAATGTCAACAATCAAAATTAGTTTTGGGAAAATATACAATATAATGAAATCATTGTTTTCCTGCGTTTCAATACATTTTCTTTGTAAAATTATATATTTCGTTTTTTACAATAAATGTAACAAACAGTTTATTAATGTTAATTATATTTTACTAAACGAATTTTTTTCTTTTTCTATTTTCATTATTACACACAAAGATAAGGGTATTTTCCCCATTGAAAACAACTTAAAATTTTGAATGCAGTTCCAATAATAAATTGATGCTAAAATATTCAATGATTAAATCATCAATAAAGAAACTAACTAAAAAATAAACTTTCCCTTTCCTCTTACTCTCTTTTTATCTTTGGTGATATATATTCCATGGAGGGATCCTAAAGACCGTGATTAAGTTCATCGCGCTAGTGTTGTCTGTCTATCTCCCTCCGACGAATACAGTTGGCACTAATCAATTAGTGACGGAATGATATCAATTGTGGTTGCACAGACAACAAATTATCTATGGAAACGACGCAGACAGATAAATAAAATTCTTGGCTCATTTCGCACTTTTATGCCGACATAACAAAAATCTATACTCAAATAGTCTCAGGAGTAATATTTGTATAGTAAATCATATGTCGATAGATAAGAAACCAAAAAAACTTCAGGAAGCAGTAAAAAACGCGTAAAATTGTATATACAATTGTTTTAGCACCATTTCATTTTCACACATATGTAGTACATATGTCTATTCAACAATAAACATCAAATCTAAATAACAATAACAATAAATCCTATCCATTCTCTAAAATCTAAATAATAATAATAATAAAAAATTCAAATAGAATACATATACTAATCCCACTCTCTGCAATTTTGCTTATATGTACAATCCAGTTTTCGATTTCATCCGAATTGTTTTTTGTGTTAATAAAAAAAAATTGGGTTTTTGTTCTGTTATTAGTTTAAGGGAAACAAAATTCGCATACAAGCAAATAAATCACTAATTCTAGTTTAGAATTTCAGGTTTCTTTTAATCATTTTTTTATGCTCGTGATTAATTTTTTGCAACTAATTTTTTTTTGGAAAATAAATGAATGGTCTATTTTTTATAGATGTAGTTTTGGTAGTTAAATATTTACAGTTGAGGGAAAATGTGAAGTGGAATTTATAATCTTAGATTGTAAAATACAGGGCCTACAAAAATTGTTTTTAAATTATAAAGGAAGCAACAATTTTGTAAGAAAATGTGATTATTGAAATATGTTTTTGAAACTTTATCGTTCATCATTTAAAGTCGTCAAATGTCCACCACGATTGCGATCTTTTATTATGTTTTGGATCATAAGAAGTCTGTGGCAAAAGTGTGTTTTTTTAACGTTCATCCGTTCGGAGAACGATAGTACTTAAACTTGCTGGATCGATTGTTTGCTCGTAAATTGATTAGTTTGCGTTTTCTAAAATTTGGTCACCATTATCCACCCACCAACTACATACTAATAGATATACACATTTTAATTCAGGGATGGCGAAAACAATAAAGAAAACCGATATGAGATATATGCAAAGCGCAAATAATCCCAGACTGATTGCATCAGCCCTTGATTATGTAAGTGTTGATTGTTGGCTGTTTGCTGCTAGTGGCGTTGTTCAACAGTATTGCTGACGGATTGTCTTGATGGTGTATTACAGCAACCTGTTCACCATTTTCTAAATACAATATTTTCTCTAAATTTCCACGGTATTTTTCTTTAAATGTTGAAATTAAATTGTATCGAAGTAATTCTGATCCATATGTTTTGACAATTATATTTAACAAATAAACCCATTTAATTTCATTGAAAACTTCGAGATGCTTCTGACTTTATAACAAATTATATTTTTTTTTTTTTTTAATAAAATGTGTTGTGTAGTAGGAATTACAATATGTGTCACAATAACACATAAAAACGTTTTAAGACCAAGGTCCCACAACAACATACGTTCAAAGGTGTTGATCGACGTATATCTTCCTTTTTTTCTTTTTTATATTTTTTGTTAAAGAATGGATAACTAAACAAAAAATCCCATCACTGACAAAATATGACATAGGCCAATATTTTATGATAGAATAGAGAAAATAAAAGTAAATTAAAAAGTAAATAGCAAATTTTTACAAAAATTTGCTGAAACAAAACTAAAATGTAATTGCCAATAATCCAGCCGGTTGCATATTCCTTGATCCTGTGACGCACCGTCTTTGTTGAAGATTAAAGCCCACACATAGTTATATTCAGGCTCGTTTCCTCAAGGAAGCAATAGCGTCTCATCATCAAGGATTATTTCACAGCTAAGATTGAGGGTGCTACCGTTGACTGAATACAGTTCATCCGCCACCACCCCTAAGATGTCACCTTAGCTAGTGATATCGCACTGCTATTGCCAGTGGTATGTGATATCTCACGTTAACTCGTATGTCAATAGCAGGGACTGGAGTACGCGGGGTTGTCACACCCGTAGATCAAAAATAAAAAAAAAATTTCAAAACAATAAAAACTGATCCCTGATTTTTATTTCCATAACATTGATTTAATAGCTGCACCAAATTATTATTATGTAAGAAAGTTTGTCACAATTTATAAATTGCACTCAAATTTAATCCTACACATTTATTTTTTTAAAACTCTAAATATGAAGTGACAAACGTAGTACAAACTAATCATTGGAGAATCTTTCCTTTATCAACAAAAGACAACAACTTAACAATTTTTTCAGGCAATTCTTCCAATTTACACCGAGAGTTTTGCGAGTGTCTTTCTTGTTATTGCCACAATGCTCCCCCCCTAGTTTCATCGAAGATGACACGATATAGATTATTGTGCTACAGCACGAAGGAAGCGAGTAGGGATACGAGTAGTTCTGCCTGCTCGTGTAATTTTGGATGCAGGGTGGAATAGTTGTTGTTGAGGAATGAGACTGAATCTAACCTCTTTAGTTAAAATAGTAGCTTTAGCGTCGCGTTTTCTCGCATCTTTAGAGGTAGAAGGGAAAGACGAGGATGTGTCCTTAAGTGTAGAATGGACTTTATCTGTAGAAGACGAAGTTTCGTCTGAGATCAGTTCTCAAAGTAGATGAGTTTTGAGTTAGGTCATCTTCAGATTGTTCCCTAAAGCAAGGTTTTAATCTGTCGATGCAAACTCGAATGTGTAGACCTTTACGGTCAATAACGAAATTTTTATCATCGCGACCTTCGTATAAAGGTTGAAGAGATTTACGTACTAAGTCATTACGTAAGAAGATATGCGAACAAGACTCGAGAGCTTTGGAGAAGAAAACATTAGGAGAAGTGTGTCTTGATGCAATAGAGGGACGAAGGTGGTTGAAATGTTGTTTCAATTGAGAAACGAAATCAGATTGAGGAGTAGAAGTAGAGTTTTCGGTAAAGAATTCACCAGGAAGACAAATGTTAGTACCGTAGACGAGCACTGCCGATGAAGATTGGAAGTCTTGACGGAAAGTGGTTCGTAAGCCGAGTATAATTGACGGTAATATACGTGTCCAGTCCGTTCTGTCATAGGCTATTATTGCGGATCTTAGAGTTCGGTGCCAACGTAAGATGAGGCCGTTATATTTAGGATTGTAACTTGTAGTTCGTTTGCGTTCGAAACCGATTAGTTTTGACAACTCGATGAAGAGATTGGATTCGAATTGAGAGCCCTGATCAGTGACGATTACTGAAGGTACTACGAAACGAGAAATCCAATTGGAGTAGAGTAGCGAGCTGATGATACCGTTTCAGAGATAGGAATGACGTCTGGCCATCGAGTATAGCGGCCAGTAATAGTGACACAATAGCGTTTGTCCTCAAAGGTAGGAAGTCGTTCAATAATGTCCATGTGAATCTCGAAAAATCTTTGAGAAGTGGAAGGACAGCTACCTAAAGGAGATTGAGTATGGGGAGAAACTTTTTCCTTTTGGCAAGCTAGGCAGTTCTGAGCCATTTGTCGTACATCCTTTTCAATTGATGGCCAAATGAATTTTAGTAAGGAGTTTGACAGAACTGTGGACTCCTGGGTGAGATAAATTGTGGAGACTATTGAAAACAGAATGAATTGCTTTGGAATAAAAGGTCGTGGATTACCAGAAGAGGTATCACATAAAATAGTTTTGGCATTAGAATTGCCAAACGATACTGGAAAGGATTTGAAGTGTGGGACTAGTGTCCACTAATTCCTTTAGTTCGTTATCGTTGAACTGAGCGTCAGCAATTTCATCGTAGTTAATGTTTTCTGGAATTGATATTTTCTCAACACGAGAAAGTGTGTCGGCGACTACATTATCGACTCCAGAAATGTGGCGAATATCAGTCGTGAATTGACTGATAAAATCTAGATGGGGGAATTTACGAGGACTAGCTTTGGCAGGGTTCTGCGACAAAGCGTAAATGAGTGGCCTATGATCGGTAAAGAGTGTGAAGGTTCTACCTTCAAGGAGATAACGGAATTGCAGAGTAGGCTGCAAGGAGTTTGTGATCATAAGCGCTGTATTTCTGTTGCGTTTCATTAAGTCGCACAGAGAAGAAACTAAGTGGTGTCCAACAATCGTCAATATTTTGTTGAACAACGGCGCCAAGTGCCTTGTCGGAAGCGTCGACCATAACGGCAAGTTGGGTAGAGTGTGAGGGGTGAGAAAGAGTTGTAGCCTCACTGAGTTGCCGCTTGCATAAGTCGAAGGTTTGAATGGCGTCTTCGGACCATTGAATGACACATTTGTCATTCTTTTTGGAACCTTTGAGGAAATCGTTGAGAATAGCTTGATTGCCACCAGCGTGAGGAATAAATAGGCGGTAAAAGTTAATCACTCCGAGAAAACGGCGGAGTTGCATGACTGTTTCAGGATGTTCGTAACGATTGATAGCACCGACACGTTCAGGAGTAGGTTTGATTCCAGATGAATCAATAGAATGGCCGAGAAAGTCAACGTTGGTTTTAGCAAAGTTGCATTTATCAACGTTGATAATGAGACCAGCGTCGGAAAGACGCCCAAAAGCTGTCCTAAGATGTTTGAGGTGATCCTCAAAGGTTTCAGAAGCAATAAAGAGGTCATCTATGTAGATGAAACAGAAATTTAAGTCCCAGAGAAGGGAATGCATGAACCGTTGGAAGGATTGTGCAGCGTTTCGCAATCCGAAACTCATTCGAACGAATTCGAAGAGTCCGAACGGAGTTGAAATTGCAGTTTTTGGAATATCGCGCTCATCAATAGGAATTTGATGATATGCGCGGACGAGGTCGATAGTGGAGAAAAATTTGCATCCATGAAGTTGAGGCGAAAAATGCTGAATATATGGAATAGGATATTTATCAGGAGTAGTTACGTTATTAAGAGAGCGGTAGTCATCGCAAGGTCTCCACTCGCCGTTCTTCTTTTTGACGATGTGGAGAGGAGAGGACCAAGGGCTGTTTGACGGTCGGCAAATGCCTTGCGACAACATAATGTTGAATTCTGTCTTTGCGATGGCCAGGTGGTCAGGAGCTAATCGTCGGTACTTACAACCAATCGGAGGACCGTGAGTCTCGATGACGTGAGTCACGTTGTGTTTGACCGGCTTAGCCAGGTCATGGGGAGAAGTGATACCCTTAAAATCGTTAAGTATACCTCTAATTTGAATACTATCCTTATCATTATTGATGGTTGTTAGCAAGAGCGTTGGAGAAGCGGAGATTTTGGCAAGCGTGAACAAGGATGTTAGTGGATCGACGAGGCGTTGATTTTTAACGTCCACTAGGAGACCATACTTGTTCAAGAAATCAGCTCCAAGAATAGGGATGGTAACATTGGTGATAACAAAGGTCTGACAGAACACGCTTCTGAGACCAATGTTTAGAGTTAGAGTTTTGTTACCATATGTGCTTACAGGAGTAGCGTTAGCAGCGTAGAGATTTCTTGAGAGTTTTTCCTCTGTTGTTGCGGGGAGAACCTGACAAGTGCCTGTGTCAACCAAGAATTGTCGACGGAAGTTGATATCAAATATCAAGAGACGTAGTTTAGAGAAGCTATCATCACACGCCGCCTCATGTGATGAGCTTAAGAGTTTTTTTGAGATGGAGAATTTTAGCGATGGAATTTGTAATCGGGGTCGCATTTGGGTGCGTTATCCCCGTGTGATGGTAATAACATATACCATCGAACATTTTTATGCGCTACTTGAAACGAGCTGGCGGGGAAGATTGGTTAGGGCGATTGGGGCGATTATGCCGAAAATTAATATAGTCGTTTCGATCCCTGGATCTACTCCGACTACTAGGGAAGGGTCGAGAAGAAGGTTTGTGCTGCAATTCATTCAGTAGCTGTGCGTGTTGGGTCTACAATTCCTGATATCGCATAGCCCAGACCCTGTCCTCGCTGGAGGAAGAAGAAGAAGGAGCGGCAGGATTATCTACCGCACTTAAGAGAGGGCCAACTATTGTGGCAAAAATTTTGTCGGCTATCACAGCAGTCTTTGGCAAGTCAGCCTGAACTACCGCGATAGCAGTACGCACAGCCTGTAGGAGTTTATCCTCCCAAATAATTTTTAGCATTTTCTCTGAAACGAGACGTTGGGATTCAGCAGTTATATCCCGAAGAAATTGTGATTGCTTTTTATCCCCAAGTTTCATACCGTGGAGCATGTTGCGCAAGCGATCAGAAGGGCTGCTTGATAAGCTGTCTAGAAGAGCCTCTTTAAGCCTATCATAAGGGTTAGCCGTGTCTGGTTGGAGCAAAATGTCTCTAACCAGTGATGCAAGAGTCGGCGTTATTACACCAAGTACAGAACCGTACTTGGCTTGCTGGGACTTGATGTTGCCCAGGCTGAATTGGCCCTCAAGCATGATAAACCAAAGTTCTGGTTTATCAAACCAAATGGGAGGGACTTTTGGGGTAATGGCGTTGATTTGGGGAGCGTTCCGCCGTTAATCACAAATCAACGCCGTTAATCACAGAAGTGATTAAGTGAAACGGTGTTGGCAGAATTCTTCTAATTCTTACCCAGTTTTATCCAAATTCGATTATCAGAGTTTAAAGCTGATCAAGAATTTACTCAGTTATCATGGATAAATTCTGTGCCGAAACAACGAAAAAGTTATACAAACTGCAATTGTATAAATAAAAATATTTGAAAAACAGAACTCTATTAAATAACTCGTTGCACCCCTTTTTATGATATTTTAACATTTTTTCTCTCAAATAAAACTTCGCGGGAAGATTTCGTATAATTTTATTATTATTATCATTAGGGCAACCAAAAATATGCACTATAAAAACAATTTTAAGCGCTTAAAATATGCTCTAAAAAAACTATTTTATGCATTTAAAATATGCTCTAAAAACCGAAAGAAACCATGGAAATATATGTGTTTTCAGAGTTTTGTTTTTAATTCGGTTCCTAAGAGGTCGCTGTGCTTTAATCATGGGGCTAGCTGGCCTGAGATAGTGAAGTATATATCTGAGCTTTTGTGCGCTATCATATACTGCTGACCCGAGATATTACGAGTGTCAGTAATGGTAGTACTGCAGATTTTGACAACTTTTAAATATTAATTACATCAGTTGATTAAATTTTTTTACTAAAATCTAAACTGCCAAAATCCCGTAAATTTTTTTTACTAAAATCTAAACTGCCAAAATTCTTTCGTTCTCAAAAATTGTTACCAAAAAAAATTTTCTAAATTTTTCGAAGTTATCCATTTCATTCGTTATTGTTCTTACAACGACGATGTAAATGTTTCTGCTCAAACATTACCGAAACCATTCTATTCGGAATTAATAAATTTGTTTTTCAAAAATGAAACCCCAACAAAAATATTTGCATTAAATTGACGCTGATATAATCGTCACTGGCCTTGCAATGAAAGATAATTTGTTAGCAAAACGCTGTGATTCGTACTAAAACTCCTAAAGAAGTACTCTAAATTTTGTCTTCAGGAGTTAATATGAAAGACCTTCTTTCAAACCGAAAAAGATTGAAAAACTTTTAAGGCGGTTTAAAATCACCAAAGTTCCCATACCATTATCCCACATATTATTCTAAAAACATTTTCAAAAGAATTTTCGCGACTTAAACTAAAATCTTCCACAAATTTTATAAATATGATATTTTTCTTTCATGCTATTGGTCAATTGAAAGTTGCTCGTAATCAAAAAAGGAATGGAATGTGATATTTCAAATTATACACCAATAGCCCAAGGTACAATTTTGTCTATCACTCTATTTTTAATTTATATCAACGAACTGTTGGAAATCAGCACTAAACCAATAAATAGTTTTGGGGACGATAGTACACTGCATAAGTCATTTTTCTCTTATTTTCAAATGGTAAATGCATGAACAAATAAATGGATAAATGCATGTCGTAAATAAAACGAGAACCTAAAAAATGTAGTGACCAAAATTTGGTCAATTTTAACTCCACCCAAACATAGTTACTGATTGTTTGCAGAACGAAGGCTCAACAACGATGGTTCAATTATTATGTGTAAGCATTTGTTTATTGGGAGTCACAATTTCCAATGAATTACTCTGTAACGACCTCAAAAGGCCGATAAAAAAGAGCGCTTCTTAAAAAACTGATCTCCGCAATAGATGTGAAAAAAATAAAAGTTCTCAAGTTCGGTACACTCCTGCCTGGCTCTTTATGAGTCCGTTAAAAAACATGCTATACGAATTGTATAGATGACGAAAAGTTAGGATCAAATCTTGATTTCCTACAACATGTTCACACTGTTGCTCATGGCCCCGAATGCCCCTTTGGACCTAAATGCTTTCTGCCCGAACTGCATATAAATGGTCTGCTCTAATTTTTTTCGCAAAACCATAGAATTCATATAATTTGCCGTAAGTTTCATCAAAATGTTTGAATGGAATCAAAGAAAATTTAAAAAATTTGCTACATCAAAAAACATATTTTCAATGATAAGAGTCTAATATCAGTTGAGAATTCAACTTGAGTAAATAGTGTAATTCTTGAAGATTCAACTTCGAAATATCATTTCATTCGTTGATAGCGCGACTGCCAAAGGATCTGAACTCATTGGCATTACTAAGGTTAAGAGTTCGAATCACAACCGAAATCCGCACAAGAGAAAAACCGCGTTTTTTCTGAAATAAATTCAACCACACATTTGAATTGAAAAAATTCCGATTATTTCCTAAGTTACTCGAGATCATAATAGCTCACAAAAATGCCAAACAGTTAAACTGTAGAGATCACTCACTGCCATAGCGAAAGAATGCAGAGAGATTTCTTTGTCCGTACAGCGTACAAATGGAATGCGTTCAAATGGAATGCTTTAAAATGGAATACTTTGCACAAATTAAAATCTTTAAAATATTAAACTATTCTTGACACTTAAACGAGTCAACGAAAATTTCGTTTTCCATTTGCAGTCTATAGCACATCAAAACACAGAGCAACAAATTGCAGAGAGGTGGTTTTCGTTTTGAAATTCAATTTACTTTTAGCGTGCATTTTATATAATTGTTGGTGAATTACGATCTGAGTTAAATCTGGTTCAGAATAAAAATAACGCATTTTCAGAAATATACGAAACCAAGGGTTATTCAAATTACATAAAAGAATTGTAATCTTCCTTAAAAAATATCAACCTTGTACATGACATTCCACTCAACCGGTTCCCACCCCTTGCCCCTCAAAACACAGAGCTCTAGCTCCAATTTCTAGGAGGTTACTATGTTTTTTTTATAGATGACATTGCTAGCATATTACTATATGTGTTATTATGGTTTTCCATATTATTCACTGTTTGTGTGCTTTTGTCACTTTTGAATTAAAATGCAATATTTAAAAATATACTTTTTACTGTTTATTTTTAAATTTATTTATAATAATAAAACTTCCTTATAGTAACAATTTGATTTTTATTTTTTTATTTTAAAGAATATCGATTTCGACTTACGTCATCCTCAGTTCTTAAATTATTATTGCTAGCATATTGCTTAAATTTTCTACAAATTTTGAAATTTACCAAATTCTATGCTTTCTAAGCCAAGGGGATGGGACGCATACAACCCAACACAAGCATTTCCAGGAATGTGTCAACAGCCAAAAAGCTCAACCTCTCATATGACACCTATCTGAATGCCATAATAAGCGGTAAGATTTTTATACGATTACTAAGCTGCTTAAAATAGGACAAAACAAAACTAGGATTAACAGCTTTTTATGGCCGTTCTAAGACCTTAGGTTGATAGGACCTATAGATGCTCAGAAAACGTATTGTAAAGGTCCAGTAAACACTAAAATCTTGGCACTAGCGTTCCATTTTCAAAAGACAGGACCCTAAATCTTAATGCCGCGATGGTAAAATGTGCCCAATCTTTAGATGCTCATATTTTTGTGCATATTGTCACCATCAATTTAGAAAAAAAAATGGTAGTTATTTAAAAATATGCAAAAATATGGACTTTGGGTGAAATATGGAATAATATTCCCTAAAAATATGTATTAAAGCTAAAAAAAGCTCATGATTTTGCAAAATATGCAAAAATATGCACTTTTGGTGAAATATGCATTTATATGCATTTTAGAGTAAAATATGCAAAAATATGCTCTAACAAGTAGGGCTCAAAAGTCTTAGTTTTACCTGAAACAGATTTCAAGCTTAATCATTTTTTAATTAAGTGCTGTTAAAAAAACATGCTAGTGCATATTTTTGGTTGCCCTAATTATCATCATACAATAGGAGTTTTTCACATTGTTTACGCTAAGTTAAGAAACGGTAATAATCGTATAGACTGTGACTAATAAATTATGTCCATATGATATTTCTTAACAAGGTGGATGATAATGTATTCTTTAGACATTAGAACTGGTTTTGAAGCAGTTTTTCTACACGATCATGAAAAACTCATACAATATCGGTTAACATTTATAATTTATAAGGATATAGGGATACTTATTTATGAAATATTAAAAATTAACATCAAATCTGTAGACATTTTTTTTAATTTTAAAGTAAAGGGTATATTGACGGATAAAGAATGGTTAATACTTCGTTGTCTGAACAGTTGTGAACAAAATGAACAGTTTTTTTATACTACATCACCCCACCCATCCCATTCTGTTCTTTAAATATCAATTAGATTTATCTTTTGCTGTCAAATCAAGCTGTGCAGATCAACAGTAATTGGAAACTGTATTTTCAGTGTATGTCAACTTCAGTACGAAAATAAGATCACACCTTTCTGCTATAAGTCATTATCAGCGCTTGCATTTGTAAAATATTGTCACTTTTTTCAACCTTACTCCGAATTGGCTTTCTTCGAGTGTGGTGTCATTTGGGTTTTACATTTCATCGTTTTTGAAATAATAATAAAAACGTTTTAGCGAATTTTAGATTGCACTTCATCGATTTTTTTAAATTGAAGAATGGACGGCCAAATTTTCAAATGATCGCAGTCGGGTAATGTGTTATGTGAGGTATACATATATATTATGTAAACTCTATATATATAAACTGACCATTCGTCCAGCATTGTGCTAAACTGGCCGCATTTGAAGAGCGTGTCCCGCATAGAAAATTGTCCGTCAAAACGTCCAGCATTTCAGAAAATATGAAACTTTTTAAAGTCTTATATGACTTGAAAATTTTTAATAAAAAACGGCAAACATCTTTCTGCCTGGAAACGGATAACAATGGCAGGTTGCTGATAATCAAAGATTTGTCTTTATCAACCTATTGACACGGATGCGCTTGATAATCAAAAGTTGATGAGAATGTCAATTTCAATTTTCACAACCAAAGCTTCAGATGATGGAATACACATCTAAAATTATTCAAAAACTGTTTGAATATACATTTTCTTGCGCAAAACCAAAGACTGATGCCACTGTCAAAAATGCGCTTGCACGTAAGCATTGGCTATCCCAAAACACGAATTGGAAAATACTTATTTTATTTCTTTATTCAGAGGATGGGTCAAACTATAAGGATGAAACCTTTTCATTCACTTACTCGATATTTTACACTCGAAAACGGTATAAAAGTAAAGCTTTTAGATTTTATTCTTTTACCTGGAGAAACGGTACCCCGACCAACGTTTTGTGAACGCTCTACCACCTGCCAGCGTTCGATCCCAAACCAATAACATGTTGTAACGATTAGCAGTGCAGGCTATGACCTCCAGATGGAAGCAGAGGTTGCACATGCTAGGGCTATAGATTTGTCCACCTGGCTGTGGATCCGGATATCGCTCTCGACTTCGCTCAGTCATTTGGGGTCATGGATTTTATCCGGCAACCAGGTAGTCCTAGTAATAAGCGGTATAAAAAAAAAATTCAGGAGGGCAACATTGCCTAGACATTCCTACTTACCTGACCTCTCCAAACCATGTGCTCTACTTTCTCAGTACCCTAATTTTTACTTATACTGTAAGTGAACATAACCACCCATCCCCTGGCTTGGGTTTCAACCAAAGCATTGTGGTTGTGACCCCTAAGAAAAGTTGTTCCGTGCCCAACACAAACCAGATACACCCGACATTTATATTTTAAAACAGATAACAAACTCACCAATTTTACTTCTGGCTTCAGCTCCGGGGGTAATACCTCAAGTAGAAATTTTTGAATACTCCACCACCTCCTCAGAAAAACAAAACACAATTTTAATCTTATAAATCACTAAGTTAATATATTTAGCTGATATATTTAACAGGCAATTTGCTTTTTCCGGAATCCTCAATTATTTCACGATAAGAACAAATTTTGATCAAATCGAAATGTGGATTTTTTTGTAATAATTTATTTTATCAATTCACAAATTTGAATCCACAGTTATTTCATATAATTTCTTATAATTTCTCATAATTTTCAATAAATTTCAATAATTTTTTCAATAATTTTTAATCAATTCAATTAATTTGAATACACAATTATTTCACAAAAAAAACAAAGTCACACTAAACCAAAAGAAAACCAAAAGAGAAAAAAAAACAATGATTAAAACTGAATGACCCAACTCCTCAACACTTCTTTCGCGAGTCAGTTACAGAGTCGCGAGTTGAATTGAAACAACTTATGCATTATATGAAAAGTAATCAAAAGAATTTTTTGTTCCATGACTTTATCCAAGTGCAAAACCTCCTGACCATACTGGTCAGGAGTTATTATCCGACTGCCCAGATCTTCGTTTGTTTTTTTCAAACGTTGATCTCAAAAAAGAAAAGAAAAACAAAATCCCACGGTTTAAAAGCCATTCGTCTACAAAAACGTTGAATTCCAAGATTTACATAAAAAATATATCTAATTTCAGATGACTGAATCTTAGACAGAGAAAAGTTAATGGAAAAACAAAAGAAAACCGTAATTTGATTAAAATTTATTTTAATCCAGAATGTTATGTTATGTTTTTGCAATATTTACAAAAACGTAACATGGGAACCGTTTAAATTTAAATTTAGGTAAATTTGCAATATTTGCACAATTAAACATGGAAAAGATTCTGAGAGTGGATATAATGTCACAATGCATCAAAATAAATGTTTCAGTAAATCTGGAGTTCGGAACCTTGGGACGAAGGAAAGTAAAAATAAATGTTTAACACAAAAGTGGTGTGTCCCAAAATATCCTTCGTCACAATGTGACCTACCAGTGGTCGATCTCAAACCATTCTCACGCGACCTACAAGCGTTTGATCACAAATCGTTCATCTGTGACCTAACAGCGATCGATCACAGGGCATTAACGTGTGCTGATCGTCAAACGTTCACATGTTACTTATCGGCGTTCAAAAAGAGTGAACGCACGGAGATTGCTTCAGTTTACGTGATGTTAACGTTAACAGGGCATAAAATGTGAACAGTCACATGTGATGTTCACAAAGTCATCGGGACGATCACATCGCCGCTAACAAAACGTTCGCAAAAGTCCCAAATGTTTGCCGGGGGTATAAATTATATGACATATGTGGTTTGGTATTAAATATTTAAGTAGACCGTCCTGATAATGCTAAAACGAATTTCGGTGGTGACTGGTGTTAATCGAAGAGGCAAAAAAAATATTTTTTCAAAATGAATTAGACAACTTATTCAAAATATGATTGGGGTGGGCCGCGTCACACGTATTGGAGACAATGCACATTGCTCTGAGGTGTGACAAAAATTTCTTCATAACCGAAACCAAGCATTCTTATTTTATAACGCAATACAAAACATAGGAAACACGGATACAATTATGAAATAAATTATTTAGCTTGAATAATATAGTTGGTTTTAAAATATAATCTGCAACATACCTATATTTTCCAGCTGTACCTATTAGTTATCAGTGACCAAAACTGGATTCACTCAAAAAACTCGTCACAATTAAGGTGATCATTTATTTTTTTCGTCTGAGGAGTATATAATGTGAAAGAGTGACCCCCCCTAATCCCATTTAAAAAATGTAACACAAAAATAAAAAATTGCTAAACATTAAACTAAAAAATTCAATTATCATTTATTACATTATTTGGTAATATGTAACAATTGAATAACAAAAAAAAAAAAAATAGAATCCAAACATAAAATATATTTACAAATTATTTGGTAATATCCTTATTATATTTCCGAGTAGAAGCAATTTCTTTTTGTAAGTCTTCATTTTCTTTTAATATTTTCATAAAATCTTCGCATTTCTATTGTAAATTTACTTTGCATACCACTCTAGCTGTGTGTCCTTCAATGCTCATCCTTGCCTTTTCTGGTGACCACAAATCGGTTATAATGGAAAACATCCGTTCAACATTTGCATTTGTGCCAGGAGGGCACAATGCAAATCCAACCACAATTTTTAATTTTTCGCAGGAAATATATAAAGTTTTGAAATACTTAAATATTTCAACCCATCTTTCCGCTGTGTTCGTGTTGGAATCATTCCACTGATTAAATTTATATTGCGTGCAAAAATTGTTTACATGGCGAACATCATCAAATAATTTGTTGTCGTCTATTTTACAACTTAGGTCCTTCATAATACCTGTTACTTCTGAAACACATATATCTGATTTTTCTGTTTGTTTTATTTTTTCATAAAAAATAGTAGCCTGGCTGTGCACAAAAAAAGGAGCAGTTCAGCAGATTCGTTTTGGAAAAAATTGTATAATAATTTTGGACATTTGTCAATACTAAGAAAATATTATTTTAAGGGATTAAACAGATTTAAAATCTATCTACGGCTGGAAGCAATGCCAGCCATCTAGTTTTTGAAAATCCCAGCATTTTCTTATATTTCATCGATGCTTTCTCACAAAACTCTTTTAGTTGAGTTACTCTTACTGTATATCTATAAAAACATCGATAAATCTGAGGAATCAACATCAATGCTCAAAAACTCTATAGGCAGTATTGATCGTGTTTGATATGACATGGGCATTGCAACCTATTCCTATAAGCTTTTTAGCCATCCAAAAAAACCAAAAAGCTCATTTTACATTAAAGGAGTATATGAGGAGTATATTATTTCAAAGGGGTATTTTGGAAGTATGGATATTTTGGGAAGTATAAACGATTTGAAAGGAGTATAATACTTCCCAAAGGAGTATAGATGATCACCTTAGTCACAATACTTTTCCGTTTTGCATAAATACATCTTATCACTTATTTCAAGTTTTGTAAAAACCAATATTTAATCTGCAACAACATGATATTTTCCAACTGTTTCTATTAGTTGGGAGTAGCTGAAGCTGGATATAGGACCATATTTCATGTCCTTTAAATAATTTTTATTTGTGAAATGTTTCTAATCCAAAATATTTTCAATTTTATGTTTGACAGAAAATTTACACTTAACACTTACACTTAGCACTTACACTTTACGGCACACTTAACGATTTTTTTTTGGCGTCGTGTTCTTATCGTTTTCATAATGACAGAATTTAGAAGGATTTTATTCCGAACTGCATAACAAGGGAATAATTGGTTTGAATATTTCTCGAGTAGTTCAATTCAATCCATACAGGTTTAAGAAAAGGACCATCGACATCTCAGAACGCGTGGTTTTTACCTTAGTCATAAAGTAATTAATCTGTTGTTAACTTGTTATGACACATATATTAATTGAGATAACCTATAAGCATTTTGTTGGAATATTAAATTTACAAAAACAGCAAGTATATGCAAAAAACGCGTTTACGCAACTAATTTAATATTGTTCGTATAAAATTATTTGGCGGTAACGTGAGATAAAATATACCACTTATAATAGCAGTCAGACATCACAAGCCGGAACAAATTTACAAATATATCTCCTATGAGATAGTTATATCTCAAATAACCTGAAATGTAGTATAGTATTCTTGAATTTACCACGTAACACTATAACACAGATTTTCTCATAAACTTAGATCCTGTCAATTTCATTTCAAAGTTCAGACGAATCTGTTTCGTTGTTTTGATGCTTATAACTCAAATGTTGTCCAAGGTCAATATATCCAAAGAATTTTTTAACAATTTTTTTAACATAATTTTTTCAGATAAGAACTTTAGACAAAAGAAGGACGAAAATACAAAACAAAATGTTTTTAAATGTTTTTAATATAAAATTTCAATATCAATTTACAACAATTTAAGTCGTCGTCATCAAACTGTGTCATCATACAAATAAAATATGCACATGCAAAACAATGACATCGTGTGCGTGTCGATGATTCTGAGAATTTATCAAACAATCTCTGTAAATACAATTAACAGCACGGATTTTGTGAAAGGTAGACAACGGGGGCAGGTATAAGTATCAAAGGCTAAACGAGGTTCATCAATTTGGAAGAATTATTTGGGAAAATTGAAAAAAAAAAAAAAGGTTCTGGGTCGCCCAGGTTGTACACAACCCATGGGTTAAAGAATTCAACAATGAAAACACACACGAAAAAGTCATTATTTTAAGAGGTCGTTCAAAAATTTCTAACATGACCAAAACTTGCATTTTTGTATGTCAAGTTGCGTTTTGTGCTTCACCCTATTCTTGAATACGTCGACTCAAAAACAAATAAAAAATTTCTTAATATTGTTACGTTTCTACATAATCTCAACGAAATACAAAACAAAATTGTATTTATTATACAATAATTCAAGCTCTATTAAGATAGCGGACTAAAAATGGCAGCTACAACCAGGACCTAGTCAGTCATTTGTAGCCAATTTGTTACGCCATCAAAAAATCTGTAGCCCTCTCCAATTTCGAAAAAATGAAGAAACCGTCATCTTAAATTTAAGCTAGCGGTTTTCAAAATTTCTCACGACCTATTCATTAAATTTTAATTCTGAATACATCAAAATTTGTAGCCCATGTGGAACCAATTTGTTACGTCATTAAAAAATTTGTAGCCCCTGCAATTTTGAAAAATTAAAAAACCGTTATCTTATATTCAAGCTAGCGGCTTTTACAATATCTCACGTTCTATTCATCTTACATTTTTTCTGAATACACCAAAATTTGTAAACAATGTCGAACCAATTTGTTACGTCATCAAAAAATTTTTAAGCCCTGCCAATTTTTAAAATTTCAGAGATCCGTTATCTTATATTTAACTATACGGTTCTCAAAATATCTCACGTTCTATTCATCTTACTTTTATTCTGAATACATCAAACTTTGTAGACAACGTGAAACCAATTTGTTACGTCATCAAAAATTTGTAGCCCCCCCCCAATTTTGAAAAATTCCATAAACCGTTATCTAATATTTAACTAGCGGTTTTCCAAATCTCTCAAGTTCTATCCATCTTATATTTCTGAATACATCAAAATTTGGAGCCAATGTGGAACCAATTTGTTACGTCATCAAAAAATTTGTAGCCCCTCCAATTTTGAAAAATTCACAAAACCGTTATTTTATATTTAAGCATGCGGTTTTCCAAATATCTCACGTTCTATTCATCTTACTGTTTTTACTGAATACATCAAAATTTGTAGCCAATGTGGAACCAATTTGTTACGCCAACAAAAAATTTGTAGCCACTGCCAATTTTGAAAAATTCAAAAAACTGTTATCTTATTTTTAAGCTAGCAGTTTTCAAAATATCTCACGTTCTATTCATCTAACTTTAATCCTGAATACATCAAAATTTGTAGCCAATGTGGAACCAATTTGTTACGTCATCAAAAAATTTGTAGCCCATGTCGATTTTGAAAAATTTAAGATACCGTTAACTTAAATTTAAACTAGCAGTTGTCACAGTGTTTTGATTTCTATTCTTCCAAATTTAATTCTGAATGCAACCCAGTTTGTACAGTAGCTGAAACCAATTTGTTGATATTTAAAAAATTTGTAGCTCATAACTCATAATTTCAAGAAACCGTTAACAAATAGCCTATGTGAATTTTGAAAAGTCCAAGAAACCGTTATCTTAAATTTATGCTAGCGGTTTTCAAAATATCTGACGTTCTATTCATCCAATTTTAATTCTGAATGCATCCAAATTTGTATTCAATATGTTGCGTCTTTAAAAAATGTGTAGCCCCTTCCAATTTTGAAAAATTCAAGAATCGCCAGCTTATGTTTAAGCTACGATTTTCAAAAAATCCAAAGTTTTGTTAATCCATTTATAATTTTAATTATGTAAAAATTTGTAGCCAAAATGCAGTAAATTTGTAACGTTATTAAGTAATTTGTAACCGGTTATGCATTAAGAGTATTGCGACTTCGTCTCGATATCTAAACATATATCCTTTATCGGTTAAACACTCTTATTGGTCTTCAAACTTAAATAACTATTGCAATTAATATTAATTAATCATTTTTTGGTGAATAATTGAAACTGCAGTAGTAAAACATTTTAAATTTGGTTTTAATTTAAAATTTGTGGTATTTAGAATGAGATGTGATGTGGAATATTTTTAGTAAAAAAAGTTAATTTTTAACAGTACAAAAAAAATTTATTTTTCTATGCTTTTATGTACAAAATGAGAATAGGATTAATTTTAAATGTTTCCTTTCTCTTTATTGGCTTTTTGAGCAATTTGTCATATTCGTACCATACATTAATGCCACGTCTATACACAATTGCAGTGTAGTGCCCTTGAACTGTATGGTCAATTATTTCTCTTACATTTTTTTTTAAATTTGGTTGGCACTTTAGTGCGCAAACACCTACTAAAAAGAAATTTCCGTCCTTTTTTTCGGCCAATCTTTTTGGAATATCTAATAAATGTATTTCATTAGCTGACTCATCATTATTAAAAATTTTGAAAAATATTAGATCGCTTAAAATAAATAATTTTAAAATAAATTTTATTATTATATTTAATAAAATAATATATGATATGAATTTAATAAACTCATAATACTATTTATTTACAATTAAAAAATATATTAAATAATATATATATAGGTTCCGCAATAATATATGTTCCCCCGGGCTCCGTTTTTCTCTCTACGGCCCTGCGACGAGTAGAAACGTAACATATTTATGCACCCGTAATATAGTTGGTGTTTACCTAAGGTGACCAGACGTCCCAAATCTTTACAATCGATACGGTTGTAGCAATAGAGAACAAATGTTTAGAAATATTTCATAATTTTGAAACAGACTGATTCCAAACAATAATCCACTAATACTGAAAGCGTTCTTTCTACGGTAAATAAAGTGTGGACAGCCGAAAATCACAATTAAGTGTTAAAACTTTGAGAGCCATTTTATGTGTGAGATATAATTCAACAAACTCTTTTGAAAAATTTTATGAATTTTTTAACACCCTGCTTAAACTGTCCTATTGAAAAACAAAGTTTAATGGGAAAATTGCATCGGAAATTTCCTATAAAATCCTATTAAACAATTTTTTTCCTTTTGAAATACATTGAATCCTTTTAATAGAAATGTAAACATTTTTATAGGATTATAAAGATTTCAATGGAATTTACTACATTTTAATTGAATTTTCTGCGACCGTCAAATTTTTATAAAATAATAAAGAATCCTAACTTTATTATAGGACCAAACACATTTTAAAAGGAGTTTGGTAGTCTCAGAATTTCAAATGGAATCCTTTTCAATTATTAATGGGATTGACTATGTTTTAATGGGAATTTCTAAAACCTTCAAATTACTTCGGTCTGAAAGACCTAAGTATTACATTCTCGAGCCAAAAGTGAAATTCTTGCCCCCACTTTTTTGGCATTTCACGACGTTTTAGGACCTACTGATTCTAAAAAAGCAAAAAAAATGTATGTCTGTCTGCCGGCAGGCCATCCGGCCGTCACAACCGACGAAATCTAGAAAACCACTGGAGGGATTTCAAAAATTTTTATTTCTAAAAATAGATATACTCAATGGAAAGAGTTAAAAGGACGATGTGTTGGATAGTTGTACCGGAAGGGTGTCAAAAAAATCGTCAAGTGTGTCAAAACAAGGAAATTTGCATATTTTTTGCTTAAAAACGTTCATTTTAAGTGATTACGAGTAGGAACATTGAATTTGGAGAAATATTGATGGTCGGGATTGGTATGTGATACCAAAAACTAGATTATTGCATTATAAGTTTGTTAAAAAAAACGTTGTCAAGTGTGTCAAAAGAAAGATTTTTATTTATTTTTTTACCCAATTTTTTGGAAAAAAATAAAATTAATTATTTGTTTGGAATGAAATTTTATTATTATTATTGAGAATTTTGGCATTATAAGTTTGTCAAAAAAATGTTGTCAAGTGTGTCAAGAGAAAGTTTTTATTTATTTTTTTACCCAATTTTTTGGAAAAAATAAAATTGTTTGTTTGAAATGAAATTTTATTATTATTATAGAGAATTATGGCATTATAAGTTTGTCAAAAAAATAATGTCAAGTGTGTCAAAAAATGATTTCATTTATTTTTTTACCCAATGTTTTGGAAAAAAAAATGTAGCATGTAGCATAAAAACATATGAAGTAAATGTAATTGAAAATGAAATTGGACATGGAAATATTTGAATTTGTTATAGTTTTTGAAATATTTTTGGAATTTTGAAAAAATTTCAATTTTTGATTTTTTAATAATTTTTGCAATATTTTTAGAATTTTGGAAAAAGTTTGAATTTTTAAGAATTTGTGGATTATTATTGGAATTTAGAAAAAGTTTAAATATTTGATTTCATTCTAATTTTTGGAATATTTTTGGAATTTTGAAAAAAGTTTCAATTTTTGATTTTGTTATAATTTTTGCAATATTTTTAGAATATTGAAAAAAGTTTTAATGTTTGATTTTGTAATAGTTTTTGCATTATTTTAAGAATTTTGGAAAAGTTTAAATTTTTAAGAATTTTTGGAATATTATCGGAATTTAAAAAAAGTTTAAATATTTGATTTTATTCTAATTTTTGGAATATTTTTGGAATTTTGAAAAAAGGTTGATTTTATTTAATTTAACAATAATTTTGGAATTTGGATTATAATTTTCCGGCAACGTATTGATGTTTCGTGTTAGTTTTGTAATAAATTTTTAAACAGAGATAAAAAATAATTGTACTTTAACAAAGAGTTATGTTTGATATACATCGCTGCCCAAAACTAAAAACCATGTCCTCATAAAAGTTTTTTGCCGAAAACTATATCAAAATCCTTAACCCAGACCGAAATCTTGATATATCAGAGCTGTGAGATTTCAGCCCCTCCATATTTTTTACTTGGTTTTGGATTTAATCGCAAAGTAATTTGTCGATTGAAAAAGTACGCATTATTTTATCTTCCATTTCACGCCACTTACAATGAATGTGCTCTCGATTGCGTTCGTGTGCCGGTAATTTTTCGTATAATTTTTTCCATGGTTGAGCTTTAGAATATCCTTCAGGACGACAGAGATGTGAACAATTTTTGTTTATATTCGTGCTAAATAATCGACACGGCAGGAAATAAAACGCTTCTTTATTGGAGCTCTAAACTAGCTAATCTCGTTCTATTTTTCTTCATTTGGTAAAATTTTGAATATGAGCAACTTAGGCAATGGTTCATCTAAATTCTAAACGATCACGAGGAAACAATGTAGGCATTTGCATATGCCCTCGTCGAATCACATTTTCAGTAATATGTGGCTTTATTATTTCATCTTCTAAGCTACCAACATAAAAATCATGGCAAAACCCTATTTGGATTGGTTGGTTTACTACTTGAAATGCACAAGCTAAAGGAATCGGGGATTCCAATGTACATACAGAAAAATCTTCTGTAGCTGACGAATCTGAAACTAAATTTGTTGATGTTTTGCAATTCATTCCTGTTTTTTCTGTTGTAGATACCAGCTGGGTTACTCGTATCAGTATCATTTAGGGTTTGTTTTTGACTCAAAGTTGAAGAGCTGCTTTCTAATGAACAAAAGTTTATAAGAGTCGATTGAACTTTTTTTGTACTTATGTCTTTCTCCTCGCGTGCTTTACGTTTTTAGGAACCAGATGTAAAACGATACATTTTTGCTGAAACCAAACAATATATGTGAAAAAGCAAACAACTTAGTAAAACAGCCCGAGCGGAAATTCAAATCTAAAACCCTGATCACGCTCTGGCTGTATCTTTCTCTAACTAATTTCTGCTCGGAAAGTTTATATTATTCAAAATATTACACCGAAATAAACACTGATATACACTATGTACTTATAATTTTGCTTAATAAATGGTCCACTCAAAACAGTTTTTATTCTTAAATCTCTAACAAAAACCGTTATTCAAACGGTAAGCAAACACTGAATGTAAATTTTTTTAAAATCAATTTAACACAAGTTTTTAATAATTGTTCATTTAAACCAAACACTTAAATGGAAAATATGGAGGGGCTGAAATCTCACAGCTCTGAGATATCAAGACTTCGGTCTGGGTTAAGGATTTTGATATAGTTTTCGGCAAAAAACTTTTATGAGGACATGGTTTTTAGTTTTGGGCAGCGATGTATATCAAACATAAGTCTTTGTTAAAGTACAAGTATTTTTTATCTCTGTTTAAAAATTTATTACAAAACTAACCCGAAACATCACTACGATGCCTGAAAATTATAACACATCATAAATTAACATAATTTAGCGAAACGATGATACACTCAGCAAACTACTCAAAAACCTCTCCATTTAGCGTTTCGAGAAAATATTACAAAATCACAAATTCATATTTCTTTCAAAATTCCAAAAATATTGTAAAAATTAAATAAAATCAAACTTTTTTCAAAATTCCAACAATATTCCAAAAATTAGAATAAAATCAAATATTTAAACATTTTCTAAATTCCAATAATATTCCACAAATTCCTTAAAAATTCAAACTTTTTTCAAAATCCTAAAATATTCCAAAACTTATTCCAAAATCAAATATTGAAACTGTTTTCAAAATTACAAAAATTATAATAAAAATAAAAATTTAAAATTTTTCAATATTCCAAAAATATTCCAAAAATTCTTACAAAATCAAAAATTAAAATTTTTTCTAAAATTCTAAAAATATTGCAAAAATTATTACAAAATCAAAAATTCAAACTTTTTTCAAAATTCTAAAAATATTTTAAAAACTATAACAAATTCAAAAATTTCCATGTCCAATTTCATTTTCAATTACATATACGTCATAAAAACAGCTACATTTTTTTTCTAAAAAATTGGCTAAAAAAATAAATGAAATCATTTTTTGACACTCTTGACATTATATTTTTGACAAACTTATAATGCCATAATTCTCTGTAATAATGATAAACTTTCATGTCTTTCAGATTATTAATTTTATTTTTTTCCAAAAAATTGTGTAAAAAATAAATAAAAATCTTTCTTTTGACACACTTGACAACATTTTTTTGACAAACTTATAATGCCAAAATTCTCAATAATAATAATAAAATTTCATTTCAAACAAATAATTAATTTAATTTTTTTCCAAAAAATTGGGTAAAAAAATAAATAGAAATCTTTCTTTTGACACACTTGACAACATTTTGTGAACAAACTTATAATGTAATAATCTAGATTTTGGTCTCACATACCAATCCCGACCATCAATATTTCTCCAAATTCAATGTTCCTACTCGTAATCACTTAAAATAAAAGTTTTTTAAGCAAAAATATGCAAATTTCCTTGTTTTTTTTTTTTTTTTTTAATAAAATGTGTTGTGTAATAGGGTTTAGAATATGTGTCACAACAACACATAAATACCTTTTAAGACCTAGGTCTAGACCTGGGTCCCACAACAACTGGCGTTCTGAGGTGTAGATTAACGCTTTTTTTAAACATCTGTGGGTTGAAGCCACCTGAGACTAAGTGTTCCGGCAAACTATTCCATTTGTACACAGTTCAGACAAAGAAGTCTCTCTGCGATCTGCCAGTATGACAGCGCGGGATCTTTACCGTTTCACTGGTTGCGGCAGCCGATTGCCGAGTGGAACGGGGGTAAGAATAAGTTTGAGGCATGATGCCGCTGATTTCATCTGAGCACTGCTGATGACGATATTTGTAAAAAACAACGAGGTCAGCAACAGTGCGACGATGTTGTAGGGAATCAAGTTTTGATGTCAAAGTTCGATCACCTACAATTCGTATAGCTCGCTTTTGAACAGAGTCCAAGAGGGCCAAGATGGAAACAGAGGCAGCACCCCAAACTTGACAGCAGTACTCCATACAGGGACGAATATAGGACTTATAAACATGGAGCAATTGGTATGGAGTGAAAAATTCTATTTAGGAGGCCGAGTTTTTTAGACGTGCCATCGCCATTACATGATCGTTCCAGAGTAGGTCATTTGAAACTGTGACACCCAATAAACTAATGTTTTTACATTCACCTATTGGTTCATCACACATACTGAATAAAATATCTTTGAGGAACTCGGTCTTTAATCTGGAAACAATCAACAGCTGTGTTTTGGTGGAGTTGAAATTGACAAGGTTTTGGTCTCCCCAGTCGGCGACTTTATTCAGGTCTTTGTTCACGTTTATGGCAGCGTTTCTCCGGGCAGGATTAATTCGTTCGTGCATTTTACCTTTTGAAGGAAGGGGCTCGAACGGCTTGTGCAAAGTACTATCATCTGCAAAACTATTTATTGGGTTGCTGGTAATTTTCAACAATTCGTTGATATAAATCAAAAATAGGGTTGGGGACAATACTGAGCCTTGGGGAACACCAGCGTTAATTAGTTTAGACTCAGAAGAATATCCGTCTAAGGTTACCGAAATGTATCGGTCGGATAGAAAATTTTGAATCAGCTTCACAACATTGGGATGAAAACCGTACGCAACGAGCTTGTTGATTAAGTTGGCATGCCAGACTCGATCGAATGCCTTGGAGATGTCTAAAGCGATAACGTATGTTTCACCACCTTTATCAAGTATGCTGTTCCAACAATGCGCAATGCGAACAAGTTAGCTTTTCTTGCGGGATCATTGATTGACGATTAAATCACCATCAATAATAGGGGGAATAGAAAATTTTGTACCAGAATATAAAGAATTAATAACACTGTAGAAATGGCACTCAGAAACAGACATAGACGTAAGTTTTGAGGCTTTCGCTCTGTCAATTTCGGACTTTTCGTTTGAGATAATCTGATTAGATATTTTGTTGGCCTTTAGATATTGGGATCGATTAGTGGGAGTTTTGTTATGAATCCAAATATTAAATGATCTACGTTTGATCATACGTTTGGGTTTTGGGTTTTACTATGGAGAAAGGGACAAATTTATTGATAGCAAATTGGATGGTTTCTGTAAAGTTTTGAGCAGAAACATTTACATTGTCAGTGTAAAAACAATGACGGTCGAAAGGGAAACCATGGAAAAAATTTTGAAGACCACTCTTATCCATTTTTGAGTAGTGAAATATTTTACGGGGTTTGGGAGCTGTAGTTTTAAGTAAATCAGTTTTGATAACTGATGAGATTAAATAATGATCAGAATTTCCAATACTACCTTTCGCAACATCGACACTCGTAATATCTGGCATTGTGGTAAGATAGAGATCTAAAAGAAAACTATTATCACCGCCATTACGGGGAGTGAAAGTCGGGCTTTTAACAATTTGGAATAGGCCCTGAGACGCGGCAAAAATTTCTGCCAGTTTTCCACTATTGTCAACATCGTCGGTCGATTTGGAGAATTCCAACCATGATTTGTTGTGGACGTTGAAGTCACCGGTAACGATAAGTTCACAATTAGGGGACTTTGCTCTAATCTCGTCCATAATTTTTGTCAGTATATTAAAAAAGTTTGGGTGACGTTTGTTGGGGGACCGGTATAAAGCTATTGTAAAAAAAGTCATTTCTGGAAGACAAATCTTTAAAACCATTGTATTGAAGCCGTCACCGTGTAGTTCAAATTTTGGAAAGCGCGTGGACGCAACACTCTCATGAATGAATGCGCATACGCCCTGATGGAGTTTGAAAGCTGATTCGAGCCTATATTTGGAATTAAGCGATTCTATAAAGAGAAAATTTTCAGAAACTTGTGTTTCTGTAAGGAATAGAATGTTCGGTTTGTCGTGCTCAAGATGATGTTGCACGTGGTCATGGTTAGCGTTAAATCCGCAGATGTTTTGAACATGTATTTTAAAATTTTTTATTGATTCATATATGTTTTGTCCCTGCAAATTCCGTGGACATGCCGCTTTATGGGCGGGTGGATTGCGCAAATTTGCTTTACCACTTGCAGACTTATTTTTTTTCGGTTGTACTGCCATATATATATCAAAATGTTTATTTTATTTTTTTGTGTTTTATTTTAAAATGCATCACTAAGTAAAAAATCCTATCATCCTACTACAAAATATGACATATGCCAATATTTCATGATAAGATGAAGAAATAATAACAAAATAATAAGTGAAAAACAAATTGTGAGAAATTTGCAGAAAACAAAACAAAACTAAATGCCAATAATCCAGCTGATGCAGCGCACCCCAGACGCACCGCCCACCACCTTAATCGAGGCACAAAGCCCACACATAATTACGTGTTGGTTCGATTCCTCGGAAGAGCTAATGAGCGGTACCGCTACGGAACGCTGCCCAGCTAAGACTGGAAGTGCTGCCGATGACTAATTAAAGTTCGTCCGCCAGCACCCTAAGATATCATCTTGGCTAATGACATCTCCTGCCATTGCCAGTGGTATGTGATATCTCACGCTAACTCATATGTCAATGGCAGGGACTGGAGTACGCAGGGTAGTCAGACCCGTAGATCAACATTGATCATAATCGATCAAAATCGATCCCTCCTGCGGTTTTGACACACATAATGATTTTTTTGACACACTTCTGGTACAGTTATCGAACACATCGTCCTTTCGGCTCTTCCCATTGAGTAAACCTATTTTTAGAAAAAAAATTTTCAAATCCGTCCAGCGGTTTTCTAGATTTCGTAGGTTGTGACGGCCGGCCGACTGGCCGGCAGACAAACATACATTTTTTTTTGCTTTTTTAGAATCAGTAGGTCCTAAAACGTCGGGAAATGCCAAAAATGTGGGGGTAAGAATTTCACTTTTAGCTCATGAATGTAACACTTAGGCCTTTCAGACTGAAGTATAACACAATTTATAATAAATTTATTACCTACATACCAGAAAAAGTCACTAACGTATACTTAAATAATAATCGACTGTCGATGTCTAATTGAACGTAATAGTGATGAAATATTATAAAACCCACATATAACGGGATATGTTTTTAGGGTTCCGTACTTTGAAAAAGTAAAAACGTTACCCTATTGGTGAGACTTCGGTATCCGTCCGAATTTCTACATAATCAATTTACTCACAAACTATAAGTGCTATCAGCTTGAAATTTTCTATAGTTATTAAATGTGTTGTCCCACACCTGATGATAACAAAAAAATTTGAAATATTTGTTTTTTTCTATATTTTATGGACATAGATAAGGAAAGGAGATAGTAAAACAAAAGTTTTTTTTAAGGAATCGAATTTGGTCTAGAAAAATCGTAAAAATTGAAGTATTTCAAAATACATTTTCATTGAATTTGCTTTGCGACTGCTTAGTTTTTGAGTTATTATATTACCAAAAACGAGTGGTTTTTTATCCCCCCCCCCTTACTTCGAACATTACAAAAGAAAAAATTTAAAAAAATTCATGGGTGTTTGGGATTTTGCTAAATCGAAACCAAAACTTTTTTTTGGTTGTTATAATTTCAAATGTTCATTAGAGGACGGGTTTAAAGTGGAAATTTTGAAAAAAAATTATTTTTGACCACATACCATGGTGTTTGTCATATGAAAGGTGATTTTTTTTGTACTGCAAGAGTTCTTTTTGTAATTTTTGAAAGCACAGTTTTCGTCTTATTTTCAAAAATGTAAAATTTTTTTTCCCCCCCTTTTTTGTACGTACAGTACATTAGAAAAGACAAAATTTTAAAAATTTATGGGTGTAGAGATTTCGCTAAATCGATACTAAAATTTTTTTCACTAGTTATAATTTCAAATAAACGTGAAACTATACTAACAAAAACTGTTTTTTTCTCAAATATTATATTCACGGAACCCTCAACGAGCGAATTATATTCGTACTTGCCTGACTTTTTTTGTTTTATGGCGCGTAATTATTTTGGCTTCAACTAGTTGTTTAAAACATTTTTAATTACTGGTTTTAGTAAACTATACTATATGAAAAAATATTGTTATTCTGTGTTTAAATTCGGTTAACTTTTTTACTAAGTCTCGGGATTTACTATTTTTTAATAAGTTTCGGGGTTTCATTGAGAGTCACGTCATAATTTGAACAATTTTTTTATCTATAGATGCAAATCTTGCCTGCCTTATCCAAAGTATGTGAGATCATCATAAAAGACCAAATAACCCATCACTTTGATCTTAACATTGGTCTCTTTGCAAATCAATCTGGCTTTAGAAAACACCCATAGCACAACGTCGACCATCTTAGATTTAACTGATTTCATTAGGAAAAATATGGATAAGAAATTTGTAACTTTTGTAATATTCTTGGACTTTAGCAAAGCATTTGATAGTATTAATCATTCCATACTCTTGTCTAAGTTAATAAACCACTTCATGTTTTCTAATACTGCGGCGAAATTAATTTTTTCTTACTTAGATAAACGATCACAGTGTGTGAGTGTAGGTGATAATAAGTCAAATTTCCTATATTTATTTAGAGGAGTACCTCAGGGTTCCATCCTTGGGCCTCTTCTATTCAGTCTCTTCATTAATGATTTGCCTTCTGCTCTCCTACACTCACTTATCCACTTATTCGCGGATGATGTGCAAATTGCGCATGCAGCACACTTTTCAGATTTGAATAATGGTATTACTAAAATAAATGAGGACCTTGCGTGCATCTCAAGATGGGCGCAGTCCAATCATCTTATACTTAATCCTACTAAGAGTCAAGCAGTTGCTTTTTACCGGCACTCAATCACTCAAGTTCTGCAACCAGTTATGTTAAATGGCTCTGTTATTGAATACGTTCAAAAGGCAAAAAGTCTTGGCTTTATCCTAGACGATAATCTATCGTGGGACTTACATATAAATCTAATTATTAGCAGAGTATGGAATATATTACGTAAATTATACATGATAAAAGATGTACTTCCTACTGCACTTAAAGCCAAACTGGTGAAATCTTTAACCATGCCATATTTTCTATATGGATGTGAAGTATTTATGGGTACGAGTGCTGGTACTTTTCGTCGACTTCAACTATGCTTTAATGCCTGCATCCGTTTTATTCATTCTCTTCGGTCTCGGGACCACATTTCAACGCTATCTTTTCAATTTCTGGAGAGTGAATTTGTAACCTTTTTCAAGAGTAGAGTTCTGATCTTTCTGTTTAAAATCATTAAATATAGACTTCCTACATACATCTTTGATAAACTTCATTATGCCAACTCATTAAGAACTAGACATCTTTTGATTCCCATACATTCCTCCAGCATTATGGAAAAATCATTTATTATCAGAGCTAGTCGACTATGGAATGAATTACCTAACCACATAAGAGATGTTGAATCTATTCTCTTATTCAAAAAAAAATGTTTGGAACACCTTAATACCGTGGCTTAAAAATTATAGCTCTGTAAGTAAAAGTTATATAAATAGTGCGAACCTGTTTGCTGTTCAAAGTAATATTTAATATAAAAATAAATAAAAAATTAAATTGATACTTGGATTGTGATTGTTATGGCGGGAAGTTTGGTGGACTGGGATTGAGAATAAATTGATAGAAATTAAAATTAACATAGAAAAATATATTATTGTTAAAGTTGTAAATGATTTTCTCATGCAAAATTTTGTAAAATATAATTAAATAATCTGTACAATTTGTATAAAAAAGACCTACTACATGGTCTTCAATTGTAAATTGAGTAAATAAATAAATAAATAAATAAATTACTAAACAAAATTTAAAAAGTGTAATTTATTACATAAGTGTAATTTAGGAGTAATTTAAAATAAAATTTATGTATAGTTTAGTTTGTGTTAATTGTTTTGTTTTTGTTAGAAAAAAAAATATTTGTCATGGGTTTGGGTATGCCAATAAAAGCGGTCAAAATAGGATTAATTTACGTTGTCTTTTGAGGGGTCCTTTTCCCGAACACATAAATGTGAATGTGGATAATATCGTGAGGTTCGTATTGGTCGAACGATATCGATTTTACGAAAAATAAAATATAATATTGTGAAAATTAAATTCAAACAAAATTTTGAAATTCGTTTTCCTTAAAATCGTTATCGTTACCGTTAAATCTTGTGCAATGCGAACTTCACAATATTGTCCAAATTCCCATTTATGTGTTCGGGAATAGGGCTTCTGGTCGTCCATAAACATATTATTTTTATTTTAGCTCAATACTTTGATTTTTTGTGTTAATTTTTTTTTAAACTAAACCTTTAATCCCAAATATTTAAATCATCGTGTATTTTATTAATGATAATTAGTGAATATAAATGGTAAATTAGTGAAAACTATAAATTTAATGCAAGATTAAATTTAATGAAATCCATATATGTACTTAAGTTTTAGTTTAAAACAAGTTTTCGCTTATATAACATTTTCATTTTGGTAGGCGTTCGGGCCCTTTCGAAAAGCCGGGCCCGGGGAACCCTCCTCCCCCTCTTGTCGGGCCTGACTCGTAGCAAACTGCAAATTTGATCTTTACCCACACCAATTTACCCACAACTTTAACCAAATCATGTTATTGAAGAAGGTTAATTAAAGCTCAATCATGAGTCAAACAAATAAGAATTTCTATTATGCCATTCATTTCCTTTTCCCACTGTATATTACATACCACCATACACATTCCGGAAAAAAGTCAAACAGAAAAAATTTCTACATAAATAATCTAAACTTACAAAACAACCCTCATAGATGGATTATGATAATGGTATGAAAAGAATGTCTATTTCGATTTTTTATTTCTCCGTATTTCTTCGTTTTATTCTTCGCATTTGTTTTATTTGTATATAAAAAAAATTGTATTTCATTTTTTTATGAATGTTGTGTATTCTCAGTAGTTTTTCAATGGCGTATGTTGCGTTAAGAAGTTTTGTAAAATCGTGTTGTCAAAAAAATGTGTAGTTTTGTTTTTTATTAATGTTTTGTTTTATTTTTATTGTTTTTATTAATCATTTCTTTAATTCTTATCATAAATCATTAACTATTGTTGATAGTTAAACTAAAAAATAGTTAAAAAGTGTTGTGAAGTTAATAATATATTATTTATATAACATAAATAAATATTGTATAAAATAATTATTGTGTATATAATATATGTATATAAAGGAAGAAGAAGAAGGAAAAAACATAAGTTTAGTTTTTTTGTTATAAGTTTCTTTCTGTAATTTATCTAATAATAGAGCGTTTTTGTGTTAGTGTTTTATTATTATTAATTCGAATCTCAAATGATTAAACATTTTTTATGGCGCTGTTATTACTCCGAATCGGTATCATACTTACGATTGGATTATATACTTTAAATGGACCTGTTTCAGGTGGGTTATCTTTTCTCAATTATTTTCTTATAAATCTCTTGTGTTATGGTGTCCCGGCCTAAGAGGGTGTTCTTGTATGATATAATTTATGATATTTATAACAATCATCAAATTTTTTTGTACTGCATTAATGAAAATACATATAGTAGCTGAAAAGCAAATAGAAGGCTTGACCATGTTAGAAAGAGGTGCCTATACAGTAGTGGTGTTATAATTTTTTTATTGTCAAATACACAAAACAAAATTTTATGATCATTTTTTTTTTAATAATCCTCTGTCAAAACAATCAAAATGGCGTGGTAATAGTGTAAAACTATTTATTATAAATATTATATTATTTATTTTTTTTTGTATATATTTACATGTAGGAGTTATTAATTAATTTGTCTATAATCCATGGAAAAAGTGTTTAAATTTGGGTGAATTTTTATTGTTGTTGTTTTGTTTATTTATCAAACATGTTTAGAAAATTTTATCCATGCATGTATTTGTGTTAACTTTTGTTGTGTTTAATTTGAAATAGTTTTTTTAAGCTTTTATATTTGTTCTGAGTCATTTTCGCTTGGGTAAAGAAGTTGCTTATCAATCCTTTGGGTTATCTTGGTTTTACTGAAGGTTTTCGTTATAACTAGTAAATTAAACCGGATATGAATACAGAATTCGATAGTATTTTTTATGAATAGTTTTTTCTACGTTAATAGATAGTACTTTTAACCGGATAATAATAGTAATTTATGTAACAAGTACGCAAAATATGGTTTTAGCGGACGAATCGTAATGTTTCCGGACGAGGCGCTAGCCTAGTCTGTAATATGAAGATGAGTCTTCTAAAGCCATTTGCGTACGTGTTGCATACAACGTTTTTTTGTATTAGCACTTAGGATTTTTTTTTTCTAATCTATTGCTTAATTTGTATTCTTGCGTACCTAAAAATTTGATTTTTGAACAAAACTTATCAAAGCAATTGTGATTATAATTTGAAAATAATTATAATATAAAATGAAAACAAATTTTAAATCCGCTAAAGTGTTGTCATAACGACTTTAAGTACTGGGCCGCTAAAATACAATTTTGCGAACTCTAAACAGTTCTAAAAGTAATCATTTTTCCGAGCTAATACTAAAAATAAGATTTATGCATCTTAATCCAAAGTTTTCTGCAATTAATTTAAAGATTGTTTCCAGATCAAAGACCGAGTTCCTCAAAGATATTTTATTCAGTATGTGTGATGAACCAATAGGTGAATGTAAAAACATTTGTTTATTGGGTGTCACAGTTTCAAATAACCTACTCTGGAACGATCATGTAATGGCGATGGCAAAAAGCGCGTCTAAAAAACTCGGCCTCCTAAATAGATGCAAAAAAATTTTCACTCCATACCAATTGCTCCATGTTTATAAGTCCTACATTCGTCGCTGTATAGAGTACTGTTGTCAAGTTTGGGGTGCTGCTTCTGTTTCAATCTTGACCCTCTTGGACTCTGTTCTAAAGCGGGCAATACGAATTGTGAGTGATCGAATTTTGACATCAAAACTTGATTTCCTTCAACATCATCGCACTGTTGCTGATCTCGTTGTTTTTAACAAATATCTGCAATCGGCTACCGCAACCAGTCAAAGCAACCGCAACCGGTCGAGATCCCGCGCTGTCATACTGGCAGATCGAAGAAAGACTTCTTTGTCTGAACTGCATACAAATGGAATAGTTTGCCGGAATTCATAGTCTCAGGTGGCTTCAATCCGCAGACGTTTTAAAAAGCGTTGATCAACAGCTTAGAACGCGAGTTGTTGTGGGACCTAGGTCGGACCTACTACCTAGGTCTTAAAAGGTATTTATGTGTTGTTGTGACACATATTCTAAACCCTAAAACTAATGTTTCCAATTATCCGTGATTTTAACTTCTAGGTCTTCAAAGCATCAAACAGCTTTTCTGGGTAAGGAGCGAGTGTTTTATTTATGCTTTTATAAATTAAATTCCTTGTCCAGTGAAGAATAATTATTTTAACGAATAACTTTACTATGTACAGTGGAAATCGGATCACACGAAATCAAAGGGAACAACAAATTATTTCGTGTTATCAGAATTTCGTCTTAAGCGATAAGTTCAGCTTCCATACATTCATTTGGTTAATAAAAAGAAGTAATTATAAACAAATTTATAGTACAAATTTATTTTCATACTTTTAAATTCACGTTACTACATACATATTCAAAAATCACATTGTGTATTTCAATTAAATAAAAACACTAATTCATTTTATGTAAAGAAAAATAAAATTCATAGAGGTAATGTCAAAAATTGCACATAGGTACCCAGTACCCACTCTTGAAAATAAATTATCAAAGAAATCTACTAATGGTTCAAATCAATTCAGTGCTGTTTCAAAAAAATCGGTAATTTTCGTTTGTACCGTTTTATTAATAATATTTTCCTCCAAAAAGTTTTCTAAATCACCAAGAATGTTCTACATTTTTTCTACATTTGGTTGGGCTTCGGCAAATCGACGAAAATCCACTATGCACTTAAGAACGGTTCCAACTAAAGGTACCGGAACTGGGGTATCATCTTCATCCTCTTTATCACTATCTTCATATTTTTCTACAGTTTTAGATTTTACTAAGTCACAAATTTTGCGATCACTTAGAAGTGGCGTGGTATCCATATTATTATCCACACTCAGGTAATCTTCGACCGTGATATTTTGAGGTAAATTTATGAGCACAGAAATACGATCAAAAATATTATGCACGACATCGTTTTCATTAGTGTAACAAATTATCTCCGGCTGATCGTCATCGGAAGGTGTTTTATTGTAAACCCAGAATGACGAAAGCAATTTTCTATAGTTACAGGTGTAACAAGTTTCCATGTGAGGCGTAACATGTACAAAGCATCTAAGACTGATACCTGTTTCATATCTTCCTTAAGCTAAATGCTTGCTAAATATTTTTGGAGAAGCTTTTTTTTGTAAAACACTTTTAAATTCTTAATGATTCCTTGATCACAAGACTGTAACACACTGGTAGTATTTGGAAACAGAAAAATTAATTTGGTGCGTTCTGGCTGGATGTTTGGATGTGATGGACAATTGTCTACAATTAAAACTACCTTCCTCTTCTCCTTCAAAAAGGTTTTATCTTACGATTTCAACTTACCTGAAAATAAGTCGGCTGTCATCCAGGCTTTTTTATTTGCCGTGTATTGAAGAGGTAGATTTTTGACGTTTTTAAGACATCTCGGATTTTTAGACTTTCTGATAGCAAAAAGTGGAAGTTTTTCCATTCCATCGGAATTACAACCAAAAAGCACTGTCAGACGTTTCTTTGATTTTTAACCACCAGAACAAGTTTCTCCTTTAAATGTTAATGTTTTGTCCGGCATGTACCGAAAAAATAAACCGAATTCATCCGCATTAAAAATATCTTTTTTGTCGTAATCCTTCAGAATTTTAGGTAAAGTTGAGGATATCCAATCGGATGTCATATCCGCAAATACTTGTGTCGCCTCTCCACTAATACATTTAAACACAATTCCGTGTCTCGTTTTGAAACGCTCTAGCCATCCAGGATTCCCATTTTGATCCCATTTTGATGGCTATTTTATCAGCCTTTTCCATTGATAGAGTTCCAGAAATAGGAGCATTTTGAGATCAGGCTTGCTTAAACCAAAGTAGCAATCCAGAATCTAAATCTTCATATTTTGGTAAGCGCAAACGTTTCCGACTTCCTTCGAAATCACCCGTTTCATACGTAGATTGAATTTTTAATCGATTTTTTATAATGGTTGATAAAGTAGAATTTGGAATCCCAAATTCTTTACAAATTTCTGTTTTTGAACGACCGCCCCGATTCACATTTTCCAGAATTTCAATTTTTTTTTAACCGGTTAAGCGTTTTGTTTTTTACTTCCGCTAGCCATGCTAATGTTTATCAATAACTGAAGAAGCAAAAATATTAACAACAATAACAATAACAACAATAAAAAGAATTTTATATCTCACTCACCAAAACTAAAGCAACACACATCAAATGACTCCAATAAATTCTATTTTAAGATTTCAAACGGAAAAAATTTTACGATTAACGACAATTATTTATTACTCATTACTAGAAAACAATACAAACTAAAACACTTTCTCCCTTACAAAACAAAATTTAATTTGAATGAATTTAATTTCGGGGAATCCCTTAAAAGTTTAAAACTGAACGATAGGTCTACATACAGTAGTAAACATAGAAAAAAGATTCAGTTTAGGTTATTAAAATCGTGTTTTACAAAAACAACAACTGCAAGAGAATTATTATACGCATAAGGATACAAAAAACTAATCCAAAACGAAAACAAATGTCTATACATAGTCTATACATTGTATTTGTGTTGATTTTGACTAATCACAAAAAATATATGTACATTTACATGTACAATATATGCATATACATAATTACATACATATCACATAAGTATTTGTTACGAAAACACGGGTGTTCAATAATAAATTTCGTGTTAAGCGAATATTTCTGTACGAATTTTATATAAAGGGTCTAAAAAATTTATTCGCGTTAAAAGAAAATTCGTGTTAATGACTTCGTCTTAAGCGAACAGTTTCATACTAAAATAATATGAAAAAACTGGGGACCAAAAAAAAGTTCTTGTTATCCGATATTTCGTGTTATCCGTTTTCGTGTTAAATGAATTCCACTGTATTTTCGATTGGTGAAATCGTATTTTTCGTAAATTCCAGGACTAAAGTACATTCGGTAAGTTCGGTCGGAGTTGGAGAATTTTCATTTTCCTTAACTTCTGGTTCCACCAAGGTTGGCAAATATCATGATGTTTATATAAATTAGGGTTGCACCGATTAATCGGTAGATAATCGGTAATCGGTTATATCGGCCAATATGCCGATTAATCGGTATCGGCATATTTGACCGATTAATTGGCCGATTATCAACATATTTTTTTTCCATCGGATATCATATTTTAAACACAACAAACTCTGAATTCTAAAACGCCATAATCAATTATAGTTGTATACAATTTAAAATTAAGGACTGCGACATTTCTGGTTACGATGAACTCTCCTAACTCGGCGAATTTTCTGAAATTATATTTATGAATACTAATTACTATATAAATTTCATTTGTATATTTCAGTGTAATTCATTATCTCAGTATCTTTATCACTATACACAATTTACATATCTTTAAATCTGGGATCCAGTCAATTCTGAGTTCGCTTTAACTTCATAAAAAACGCACGATTTTAATAAAATGTTATTCAAAAACGCTGCAGTGTAAAATACATAAAATGTATTGTTACTTAAATTGAATGTTCTTTCAAATGACGCCTTCCTCAACCGAGTATAAATATATTTTAATTCCCATCTCACCCGTACCCTACCCCTACATATATAGAACTGCGACCATTTATTCTTCGCATAGTTTCGCTTCGTTTGGTTTTTACCAATTTCTTTTTATAAATTTTTTCAAATTTTATCGCCCGTTTGGTTCGGAACCAAGAGGACATGGTTACAAAATAGAAACGCACGTTTTTGATAACATTTCAAAATCCGTGTTTTGTAAAATAGGCAAAAAATTGCAATCTTACTTAAATTACAAACCCGCGGGTTACAGACTCTGCTATTGAGTAGTGAACTATTTTTTTCAATATTTTTTTTGTGCTGTTGATGCTCCACATAGAAGTCTGGCTGTCCTCAAGGCTTAATCGATTGCTTTTTTATGGATGGTAAGCCCATAAAATGCTCTTTATGACAAATACTTTGATTTGAATGGGAATCGAAATAAAACTACTCCACCACTCGGCCACTAAACACCTCAACTGTTATATGGAGAGTAAAAATCATCAAGAAATATGGCATATATTTGAGAACTTATAACTCATAAGCTTATAATCTGCTCCGACACTGAAAAAGACGTTGAATTTGTGCGTTATAACGATAAACAACGATTATTGAACTTCTTTCATTGACTGATTTAACAATTTTGTTGGCTTATTGAACAATTTATTAATATTACGATTGTTTTGGTAATATTAATAAAATGTTCATTGAGCCAACGAATTGTTGGCTCAATGAACATTCATAATGCTATTTATGTTTATAAAAGTAGTTTATCGTTTTTTCAGTAGATGAAGGGCTTGCAAAGGACAAATTCATTGACTCATTTTCCATCGTTTATATACTACATTAAAACAAATCGAAAAAAAAAAACAAAAAAATCAAATCTCGATTTGCTGCACCAATCACTAAAGATGAAGTTAACGTGGTCATAAATAACCTGAAAACTGGCAAAGCCTGCGGAACCGATAACTTTTTCCTGAATTTTTCATCCACATGAAGGATAATGCTAAATTATGGCTATCAAAATTTTTCTCCGACTGCTATACAAGGTTGGCATGATATATATCAATGATATATATCCGATATATATCATTGATATATATCACGATATTTATTCCCTGATATATATCATGATATTTATAAAAAAAGTAATAATTGACTATTTCTACCTTAAAGTTGGAAAAACTGTTAACAGTCGCAGCACTACCCGCAAAACGCATGCCAAATCGAGGTAACCTGATTCAGCTATGCCAAGACCATAAAGATTTACATAGATCCTGACATAAGAAAATATTGAATATCATTAAATATATTATTAAATGAATGCGAAACATATACTTTGTTATCTAAAGACAAAAGCAGTCGCTTTAGATAGAACTCTAAGAGATAAAACGACTATTGCCGTTGTACTTGAAATTTGGCATAAACTGGAAGTCGATCTTAAAATATAGCAAACTTTAGATGTTAAGAAACTTTTTTATCGAAGGAGAGACTGTGACCATGGCTTTAAATGCACCTCATCACCTAATTTATGCTTGACTATCGATTTTTAGGTAAACTTTTGAAGAACCGCCAAAGAGAAGAAGCATTTACTTCCTTATTTAAATATAATTATTTCAGATTTCATTTAATTTGTAATGGCGCTTTCAACTGAATCTACACTATTTCCACAATATGTATTTCAATCTCAGTTTAAAAATACACACCACTGGTGTGTGTGGTGGAATGGAATAATTATACCCAACAGGGTTTTCCAGAATTTGAAATACGGTCAAGCACTGGTCCATGGTTAACAGTACTTGACTTTGTTATTGGGCCAGTACGAGAACCATTTATTGACAGATCTATATGATTAACATAAAAAAGCTATTATTAAGTTACCTTTGAATGACCAAGCATTGGCCCATAAATGGTAAACAATACTTGGCTAATGTTATTGGGCCATTACTGGAACCATGAATTGGTCAATGTACGGTTTATAGAAATTAATCAGAAAAGTTTACTTCAAATGGGTAAGCTATGGCACGTTAATGGTTAACATTAGTTGGCTATTGTTATTGGGCAACCATTTATCTCCGAAGTTTTTAATAAGTAAAATTATGTTAATGGCCGAGTCATAGTTGCCACTTGCCAGTGCATGACTCATAGTTGCCAGTACCCGAAAATTGTTGAATTACTGTTTGCCAGTAATTGACCGTTACTGAACCAGTTATATAACTTTGTATAGGGTATTGTTGGCTTTTTTCTCTGGCCCTTGAATGGCAGTTATTTATTGTTCGAAGTTATCATCCAGTTACATTATGTTTATGGTTCAGTTGCTTCCATTGCTGCATTACTGGTCGCCAGTTTATAGGCAAAGAGGTAAGAAACGAGGGTGTGATGCGTTGCACTGCATACAAGTGTGGAAAGGGCCATATATTGTATAATATGTAAGATAAACAACTTATTCAAAAATAAATATCAGAACTGGATATATATCGGATATATATCTGATATATATCAGATATTTTGATATTTATATAAATATCATGATATTTGCCAACCTTGCTGCTATAGCCGCGGAATTATTCCTAATGTGTGGAAATCTACCAAAGTTTCTGCAATCTTGAAACCAGGAAAGGATAAAAATCTGCCAGAAAATTATCGTCCAATCTCGCTGCTCTGTATATCATATAAATTGTTTGAACGAGTGATATACAATCGAATTTCAGCAACAATTGATGGAACTATTCCAACAGAACAAGCAGGATTTCGTCCTAAAAGAAACTGTTGTGACCAAGTGCTGTCATTAGTTACATTTGTTGAAGCTGGCTATCAGGATAAGAAACAAACTGGGATGGCCCTTATTGATTTAACTGTAGCATATGACACTGTCTGGAAGACTGCGCTTTTGTTAAAACTTTGTCCAATTATTAAATGTCGCAAAACACTTAATATTATATCAGCTTTATTGTCTGATAGAAATTTCATTGTACACCTAGCAAATAAAACCAGCAGACGTCGTCATTTGAATAATGGGCTACCACAAGGTTCAGTACTTGCACCAACTTTATTTAATGTATATATATCTGATTTACCAGAAACTTTTTCAAGGAAGCTTAGTTATGCAGGTGATCTGGCAATTGCCATACAATATCCGTATGATGCCGAATCTAAAACAAATGCCGAGTCAATATTGTCAAGAGATTTGGATCTTCTAGCAGATTATTATTCGAAATGGCGTCTGAGAATAAATCCAAATAAGAGTGAAGTTACAGTTTTTCATCTATCAAATTATAATGCCAGAGATGAACTCCATGTTTCCATGAAGAATCATATAATTAAATTTAATCCAACTCCAAAATATCTTGGAGTAATATTAGATCGATCGCTTACATGTAAACATCACTTAGAAAATCTGAGCAAGACAGTAAGATCTCGTGTGAATATAATTCAAATGTTATCTGGAACAAGCTGGGGTGCAGGTGCAAAAACTTTACGAATATCTGCGCTTTCATTGGTTTATTCAACTGCAGAATATTGCGCACCTGTTTGGAATCATAGCGTTCATACTCGACTTATTGATATCCAACTAAATTCATGTATGCGGATAATAACCGGTTCAATCAGATCTTGCCCTTTACCATGGCTTCCAATTTTATCAAATATTGCTCCACCATACATAAGAAGAGAAGCTATGCTTGTAAAAACTTGGAACAATATTATGGAGAATCAACAGCTACATATCCATGAAGATTTAAGGGACAGATCAGAAAATCGGCTAAAATCAAGAAAACCATTGTGGTCGAAAATCGAAACGTTGAGTCCAAATAATAATTATTCAATTTCTGAACGATGGCAACAATGCCATGATACTTCTGATTTTACAAATAAACATATTGTAGAAAATCCAAATCTGGAAGTTGCTGGAATGAGAGAAAATCGATCTATATGGAAAACCATTAATAGAACCAGGACCAATCATGGATGCACTAACTACGAATTTCATTTATATAATAATGAAGTTTGTCCGGCATGTGATTGTGGACATCCATTTCAAACGGTTTCTCATATTTATACTGATTGCCCTTTGAGACGGTTTGATGGTGATATACAAGAGCTTCATTCATTATCAGCTGCTGCCAAGCTTTGGATAGATTCCTTAGATATTGATTTGTAGTGTTCTTCTTCTAAATTTATAAATAAATAAAAAACATACGAATAATAATAATAATAATATACATTAAAACAGAAAATATTAGGCAAATGAGTTAGCCTAATAGAAGAGTTTATATCTCCTTAAATAATAATCGTAATGATTAATGAAGGAAACACCGTTAGACAACTGATGTAGTCTGATTTATTCAATAATATGAAATACCATCGAATTCAGCATAGAGCAAACTTTAACTTAATTTCAATTTTATTTTTCAATTCAAACGCTCATTTAGCTTTTTTAAAGAGTTTTCCTAATATCAGGGTTCGAGCTAGAAATCACTGAGTGAAAGCCTCAAAAAAGTTGGTCATTCTAAATACAACATAAAGTTGGCACATAAAATTTTTTTTAAAACGCAGTATGAACAAATAATCGGCAGCCGATTAATCGGTATCGGCCGATAATGTAAGCCGATTAATCGGTAATCGGTAATCGGTCGTTTTGCTTATCGGTGCAACCCTAATATAAATATCAAAATATCCGATATATATCAGATATATATCCGATATATATCAAGTTCTGATATTTATTTTTGAATTATTTTTGAGTATCAATAATAATCTGTCCAACTATGTTTTGAGATAAATCCGGGAAAAAATATTTTCAAAAAAAAATATAAAGAAAAAAATACAAAAACAGCAATGTTACTTTGCAAAGGAACAATTTGATAATTGATTAACTTTTATTATTAGAAATTACTAAAAATTACTGAAAATAGTTATTTGTTTAACTAGGCAGCAAAGTAGTAGATTGACTGCCGCGGCTGATAGTTCATAGCCGAGCGAGCGAGGCTAGGAATTCAGCCAAGGCAGTCAATCTACCTTGCTGCCGAGTTGAACATATAATTTTTTCTCCGATTAATTACAATGATATGTAATTTAATAAGTATTACTTTAAAAATAAAGCAAAATTTTAAAAATGAAAAAAAAATCGATTAAAAAAATTTTTTTTTAATCGCAATATCTGTTTATTTCTATGAAGTCTAATTATTTTGCTGCCTAGGCAGCAAAGTACTTGCTTTGCTGCCTAGGCAGGAAAAGTGCCACTTTGCTGACTGAAATAAGTCTGCAAAATTTATATTTGCTGTCTATCGGAGAAAAAAAATATTATTACTAAAATATTAATATGAAAAAATATTATTATTTATTAAATCACGTCTTTGTCGTCGGTAAACTCATCAAAACTGCCATCTTCAGCTATTTGGTCCACCTTGGTATCCGTTGTTTTGAACAAATTTGGCTTTACACGGGTATTTATCCACCTAACCTATTTTGTTTAAAAACTCTGTCATTCTGGATTTTGTTGAGAAACTCATAACTGACCATAATGACCATAACTCGAGCGCCAATGTTTTCAATTTTTAATACTCCTTTTTTGGTCGTCCAAATGTTGTTTATATGGGAAAATACTATCTCAGTGGGTGCATAACTTGCTGTAGATATATTCTACAAAATATAGTAGAGGGCGTTCTTACTTAAGCAATATTTCTATAATTTTAGGTCCCGACCTCTCTTGTATAAGCAAAAAGTTTTATAATTTTTTTATCTTACGATAAAGGTTAGATTTTTGATATTCCACCTCCCTTTGTTAGCAACAATGAGAAAAAAATCGAAGAATAGGTCCCCCTTCCCAAGCCATTTACGTAATATTGGAATTCCCGCTAGTCAAATCAGTAGCCTAGTTTTAATAAGAAGGGTTTGAAATCGGAGAGTATCGCAATATATTCTCACTTCAGACCACAATTGCGGTAAAAGAAAGTTTTAGAAATCCCAAATGAACTGATTGGGCTATGTACTGATTTCTTCTTAAATCTTAGCCAAATTTTTCTGGACATTGATTCATCGATCTACTGTATACAAGACAGACATTGACAATGTTCCGTATCGGATTCAAGAGTGTATGGTCAAGGCTTTTGAAGAATTTTTTATAGGGAAATTTTAAGGAAAGAGCTTACTAACTCTCCGGACCGAGCACCGCTGTGGAAAAAGGTACAGAACTAACGTTTATGCCCAAAAAAATTTTTCCATTAAAAAACATCACTTCGCCGCTTCACGGTTGCAGAATTTAGATGCAGCTTTAAAAATAATCATTCTGAATAATGTATAAGAAAGTGGCCTCCGCGAATCGCATCTGTGAGATAGTCGTTGCTTACCCGCCGATAAATAGGGTTTTCGTTTGGAAATTCGTCAACTGTTTGGTGACCTCATCTTATGACTTAATTTGACTATGGGTGACAGTATCGAAAGCGCGTAAAATGTCTAATGCAACCAAGACTGTGTATTGGTTTGTTTGGTCTCGTTTGGTTTAATCCTTTCTGTATTGCTATTGTATGTGTTATTATGCTGCAGTTATGAATTTCTGTATAGTTGGGAGGATGAATATTGAATAGTGTAGCGAGCTTTGGCAGCAGCGAATTATATGATTTTTTTTTTTTTTTTTTTTTTATTATTAGGATCGCTGGTAAAACCATTACAGATCCGTTCTATATTTATTTGATTACAAAATTAATGTACAGTATGTATTGTTACTTTTTTATTTATGTAAGTCCAAGCAGAACAATCAGGAAGCAGAGAGCAGCTATTGATTTTCTTTTAAATTAATCTACAATGTATACAAGTGGTAGTATGTGGCTTAAAGTATCTGTTTACGTTAAATATTAATATTACATTTTTTAAGGAATATAAAGATTTCCTTGCAAAATTATATGATTTGAATTGGACAAACTTGTTCAGGTTTAAATATGACTCGGACCAACTTTCCATCTAGGCATGGTATTTGCAGGCAGTTGATGAGGTGTGACTTAATTGAAGATCAAGCGTCAAGGTAAGATAAGCTGTTGCAGCTTAATTTTTTTTAACATAATATTTGACAGAGCGTTTCTCGTCCGAGTGCTTTGGAAGTTTTTGTAGATTTAATTGCGTGAGCGACGTCATCTTGTGTAAACTGCTTGAAGTTGTCTATTGGTAACTTTTATCACCCGTTTAATGGTACCCAGACCTATAATGGTTTGCCATAGATTTTTAATTTCTTTGTTAAAACTATTTTGTTTAAGATGGTTTCTTCACTTTTTTTGTTGACATTTCTTGAATCCGAGGGATACTTGGACCCTTGTTACGCAAATCATCTCCTTCATGTAATTGTTGTGCTGTATTTGTCGGGAAATTAGTTTTAGTTACAGATATGTAGCCAAATGGTATAAATCTTCATATAGCTTTCCTTTCATTGATGCGGACACAGTCTCTTTGGCATAGAACTAGTTATTTCTCAATTGGTGTGTGAAAGTCATCCCAGTCTGCAGGGAACCGAAAAGAGAAAAATAAAACTTTATTTATTTGGCTTAGTGAATCACAAAGTGAAGCGATTTGATAAATATTAGTGTATAGACCAGACCGTATGTTAACTGAACTTTGCTGGTTTTACTTAATGCTAGGTTTTCGTTAAGACACAATCTGTTTGCTATGTTTTTGTTTATTCTCAACATAAATATGAATCCTTCAAATTTTTGTTATTTTTATAATTTTTTATTTTCAGTTTATTATATTTTTGTGACAGATGTTGTCTTATGTGAGTTTTGCGAATTGCTCACAAACATTTTGAAAATTGATTTTCGAATCCTCGTTATCTCCAATAAGAAAAATTTTGTTTACAAATCAAAATATATACCTGCTGGATCTCTACAGCTTTCTTTAATAAATCAATATAATGTTATAATCGTATAATGTTATAATCTTATAAAGTGATGGGAGTCTACCGTAGAGTTTATCTTAAACTATAAAAAGAGAGAAAAGAAGAGTGAATACAAGTGAAAAGTGATACAAGTGAGTTCTAAGTTGGCGGTGACACAAGTTAGTTACAATATAAGGGGAATAAAATAGTATAAGAGATTATTATAAGTGAAGAACTACTGTGAATATAAGAACAATTACTTAAAGGGATTAATAATAGGAGAAATATTTTTATAAAAAAATAAAGTCTAAAGCGAATAAAAATTACAACTTTTAGAAGATCCATTTTTTTAATATCCTGATCTAGTGGTAGAATCAAATACTAGTAACTCGACCAATAAACATAATTTATAACTAGTATCGGAAGTGAAATTCGGTAGTAAAATGGATTAAAATGAATTAAAAGTTCAAGATCTGACGAGAGAATTGGAGAAGAGAAATTTTTCAACAACGGGAACCAAGAGTGAGTTGAAAGAAAGATTAATAAAAGCTATGGAAATAGACGCTTGGATCCTGATAAACACCTTTTTAGACGCGAAGGAGCAGATGATAACCTAGAAGCAGCAAGTGCTGAATATAAAGATGGTGATGTAGAAGCAACATGACAAGGCGTACCATCAAACAACGACTTTGCACAATTAATGTTTACGATGCAGAATATGAGTTTAGTATGAACGAAATAAAGAACGAGACAAAAGCAGATGAAAAGAAAAATACGGAGGAAAAAGTAAAATGCTAATATCTTTGCCACAACAAATGGCGGAAAATCGGGAACACATCGACTAGAAGTTTCTTTACAAATAACAGCAAGTCTACGTATTGAAGTGAAAAAATTTGTGAATGAGAAAGTCGATAAAGTACAGCAAAAAGTTAATCAATTTGAGTAGAAAGTTCTCGACGCAAATCAGAAAGTTCTGAAAATAGCAGACTTGACTTTAAAGTAGCAGTAAAAATAAGGTATCTTTAGCAACTTATAGAAGTTGTTAAACTAAAACATCACACAAAACAACAATTGCTAAAATCTCACATCCGGTACAACAAAAGTTTAAACCTCTACCATACGACGGGACAGCATCGTTTGGAATCTTCTAATTCCAATTTGAAACAGCTGATCAAAATAACTGTAACTAATCGTATCGTTTTGCAGATTCCATAGTGGCGCTAAAGGGTGAAGCAGCAGAAACAATCCAAGCAGTTCCAAAACAAGATTGACGGAACTACAAGGAAATCATAAAAGCTTTGGACCGCAATTATGGTAGTGGCCACAATCGGGAAATATACAGAATTGAATTAAAGGGTCGCAACTAGCGAATAGGAGAAAGTCTTCAAAAGTTTTATTCTACAATCGAGCGTTTGGTACACATGGCACATGGAAATACATCTCCAGACTACATAGAAAGAATCAAGATAAATGCTTTCACTGACGGAATTAGAGATCCTTAGACGCAAAAGTCAGTTATGGTAACATTAAAGGCACCATTCAATGAAACAGTTGCATGGGGAATGACATGTGAGGTGACACAAAATATCTTTAAGTCATCGGTATTCGGTAGCAACTAACAAATGGGACGAAAAGAACAACAACTACAGCGAGGTATCATAGAGGAAAGGTATCAGATGTTGGGTGTGTGACAAGGCTGGTCATATTGCACGAGAGTGTTGAAGGAATAAACAGGAATATGAATGTTCGCTAGTTTCTATTCGCAAAAGTTCAGTGGAAGAAGAAGAGCATGCATAGTTCAAAGATAGCAGGAGGTAATCCAGTGTTGAATATTTGATAATGATAACACGGTGCATATCTCATAGGATTGCTAGGACAAAATGCATGGCAGATCTTCTTTTCCTATTCAACGGAAGCAATATAAAGAACAAATGGTGGAACGAAGAAATGAAAAAGAAGTTACATACATCCCAAATTCGCGAGTGGTTGAAAAAAGATAAGACTTATGTGTCAAGGGAGAAATAGATGGCAAGAGTTATTTTATCGTTGTATACAGGACAGCTCGCATACTTGTTCGCAAAAATTTGATTAATGGAGATATACAACCAATGGTGAGCATAAAACTACAGACAGTATCGGAAAGATGCGCAGACGTAAAAGGCAAGAGTATGGTCAAAATAAAAGAACGGAAATAAAAGAAATCATATAACTGGACTTCATGAAGCCGAATTTTGGATGGAGTGTACTAAATTTTAATAATGTCACTACTGTTGATATAAGCAGAATGAATCAGCAAAGTATGCAAATCAAGCAATGATCAAATTTAATGAACATGTGAAGAGAAGAAGTATGTGGAAAATTCAAGAAACTAAATGATGTTTCTGGAAGGCAAGTGCCAAATAAAAACAATGATCAAAAATTTAAAAGGAATGTTTGCGCAACCAATCCAAAAGAAGAGGATCACTCTGAGGAAAAACACAAACAGGGTTCCAGAAGTGATCAAAGGAAGGATCTAGACAATATTCGAACAAACGAAAAAGAATATGAAGAAGGACAACCCGTGTGGCTACACAATTCACAACGTAGAAAAAGGATTATCTCCAAAATTACAAACATCTTGGAAAGGACCTTGTACCATCATAACAAAAATAAACGGTATCGTTTATTAGATAAAGAAAGATCAACACCGGAACCAAAAGTTGTGCAACTAGAAAGATTAGAAGTCTACGAGGGAGGATATTTAGATGCTGTTCGGGCCGAACAGATTTATGTGATGAAGAATTTGACGGTTATGGAGTACGATGTCCAAAAGAACATCGTTCTGGAAAAATGCTCTTTAGAGAAAATAGTTCCACTAAATGAATATAAAACACCTGAATTATAATGAAGATAACAAAAAAAAATAACACGCAACAGGAAATTGTTGTTTATCTTATAAGGAAATAAATGCAGTCTATTAGAGAAGAGGAATATAAACAAATTAAAAAGGATAGATTTTACACTGCTATTGACAGTGATATCTCACTGCTATTGCTAGTGGTATGTGATATCTCACGTTAACTCGTATGTCAATAGCAGGATTGGAGTACGCGGCGTTGTCACACCCGTAGATCAAAAGTAAACAAATTTACAAATCACCGAACACCAAGACCCTCCTCATGTAAATTTAGTAAAAAATTTTGTTAGATGAATGTGTTCGTGATACTTAAACAACGTTTGTGTTTTTTCTGCAATTATTTCGCTTGATCGAAGCTAACCATAGTTCTCTTAGATTTTTTGTGATTTGTTGACATATGCGAAAGTGGTGAACTTTGTTTAACTCAATCACAAACTTATTCAATTGAAAACTATATCAACAATAAAATGAATGAAAATGAACTACCAATTATATATATGCATACATATTTACTTATAGTAAATTATGCGGACACCATATTTTAATTCATTACAAATATCATCAAGTGGTGGTTCAAGACCCTTTTTTATTACAAACAGATAGTAATAAAAAGAAACTTATTTTTAAAACAATTAACCTGTTGCATAAAACTAAATATAAGTATTTCTATTTTTATAAAAAAATGTTTCAAAAAGAAAATATAATTTGTATACCAAAAATATGTAAAAAAAAGTCCGAGCGGCAAGATTTCCGCTAGAAATAGGTAGATTTCGAGATCAGACAGTTTTGTGTACAAGTAAAACTTGTTTAAACAAAACAAACTAATTACAAACAGATATCGAACAAAGTTTTAAATAGAAAATTAGCTACATTTAAGCAAAACTACATCTATGCAATTTTGCAACAAACAAATATCAAATCTACATATGTGTGACAATGTATGACACTATATGAAAAACACACGGCAAACATACTCTATATCATACGTCGTGCAATTACTGCGAAATATCATAATAGTTTATTTCTAAGAAAAATAAATTAATTTCTTCTATTCAAATCTTTTTATTTTTTTTTTCATTGACTGTTATAAGGTTTTTACAAATTGTTGTTGTTGGGGATTGTTGCAAACTTTTTTTGTTGAAGCCGACAAGTCAAAAACCTCTAACTGCAGAGGTTTATATTTATAAGAAACGGATCAACGTGTTTCCACAGATTCTAAATTTATAAAGTTTTTAAAAATATTAGTATTCAAACAGCCGTTATAACGGATTTAAAAACCCTTTTTTTTCTAGTATAAAGCCTCTAGTTCCGGGAGCGAAGCCCGCGGGATACCCCCTAGTTTAAAAATATAATAATTTATATTATTATATTTAAAAAAAATTCTACTTGAAGTCGTATTTTTCATTTATCAAAGGCTATCTATAAACTAAAAATAAACTAAATTAAAAAGGGTCGAGTCCAAATGTCGCAAAATTTTGCTGAACTTGACTGAAATTGCTTTTTAAAAAGTTCATTTAAAATAAAATATTTGATATTTAACATAAAAAAAAATCTAAATCTAAAAATCGCCATTTTTATAATTTTCCTTCAGAACAAAAAAAACTGATTCTCGACAGTTATATGCACAACGAATTTTATCTTTAAAACAGAAAAAAACGCGTGTCCTAAACTTGCACAAGTGGTTAGATATAAAATAAGCTTCAATTTAGTTAAAAAAAAAGGCTATGCCATCTTTTTTTCAATTACACCGTTTTTTTCTTATGTTACACCGTTAACAATTATTTCAAAAAATTAACAGTGTACATTTTTAAAAACTTTGTTCTAATACCTATTCAACGACATATCATTTATGAAAATCGATTCAGTAGTTTTTCTACAATCGCTCGTCAAAATGCACTCACTTCACAAAATAACAAAAAATTGAGGGGCACCCTGTGAAGACCCCTGGTCGAAAAAAAACATTCTAAGAGAACTTGTCTTTTTTATTTATGAAAGACTATCTATAAACAAAAAATAATCAAAATTAAAAGGGGTCAAGTCAAAATTTCCCAAAAATTTGCTGAACTTGCGTGAAATTGCTCATATAAAGTCGTTTGGCACTAAAATTTTTCCGAAATTCCGACATGAGGCACATTGCAATAGGTAGATTTTTATATGAAATCTACCTAAAACGCAAATAAACTGTTAACGGTCATGAACTTTTTATTTTATTTTTTTGAAGTTTTAGTACCAACCACATAGTTCAAATAAAAATTTTTTCTTTAGTTTATATTTAAATATTTATTTACGTATTATTTTTAAATTTTTTGTACATATGTACTCGTATAATCTTTTATTTTATGTAAGCACATACGAGCATATTCTTGTTCGCCTATACCAACATACATGTACGCAACGCATTCATACTAACAATTTGATTATTGAATTTCTATTGAAATATTGCGTAAACTATTTTTATTTTTGAAATATTTGCTATCAGTGGGGAAGGAACAGCGCTGTAGTTACGCAAGTGCAACAGGAGCAATCGCACTGGGCCCCTTATTTTTTGGGGCCCCCCAAATAGTAAATACATACATGGCTAAAAAATTTTTATTGGTATTTTATATCAAGAAAAAAGAGATACGTGTTCGAGGATTTTATTTTTTCTTTTGGAAAATATAGCGATTCTAAATTTCGAGAATTTCGTGATTTTTGGCTTGACGATTTATTTTCAAATATTCATAACTTCGGTTCTATTAAAGATAGAAACTTTAAATTAATTTAATTAATTAATTAATTAATTTTAAAGTTAAAAGATGGTAGTTTAAAAAATATACAAAATTAATAAAAGTTATTAACAAATTCCTATTGTTATAAACAAATAAAATGTCCAAATCAATCTTTAGTCGTTGCCCTACCCACGAAACGAGTTTTTAGTATGACCATCGTATTCAGCGTTTCATTTTCTATAAAAAACATATTTTTAATTAATGGAGAAAATAGTTTTACTGTTAGAAATAAATTTATTTACCAAGCGCGGGACGAAAATAAATTCCAGAATGACCCATATTCTTTTACATACAGATTAAAAGATATGCTTGTTCGAGGATTTTTTCTTTTTTTTTTAGAGGAAATAGAGCGGATCTAAATTTCGAGAAGTCCGTGATTTTTGATTTGAAGACTTATTTTAAAAGATTCATTACTTTGGTTCTGGTAGCCTATCTTTACATTTTGTCTGTTTTATTTTAAAGTATAAAAATTATTATACATAAATAAAATTTATTAACAAATTGCTATTGTTATACACAAATAAAATGTTAAAAACGACTTTTAGTAATTATCTAGCAAAAATAAAGAGTGTTTAGTATGAGCATCATATTCTACGTTCAATTTATGATAAAAAACGAATATTTAATTAATGAAAAAATGAGTTTTGAGTTTTAACACTATTCTAGTAAACCATTACTTAAAAATGAGTAAATTTTTTGCTGTTTTGATTTCAATCCTTTGGTTTCTAATATAATAATTTATCATAAATTTCGTTTAAAAATTTGTTATCATAAAAAAATTGCATTTCCTACGCGAGATTAAAACATTTTACGTGAGTGAAAATTTGTTCACGAGACGCGTTAGCGTCGAGTGGGACACTTTCAGGGAAAAGCAGCGTTTTCATCTCTTTTTGCAAAAAGTAATATTACTAATTTTCACGACTGTATTTGAAAATATTTTTCAAGTTACTCGCTTTAAAATAACGGATTCAAGGAGTCATATAAGGAGCGTTTTAAATTCTGGTTTAAATTTAATTCCGTTAATATTAGTACAATACTACAAATTAATTTTAGACTAAACGATTCGTTTGTATATTGAATTTTCAATTATAATTTTCACTTTTCGAATTAAATTTGTGTTGCTGGTTGCGCGGATATTGTTTGAAAACATATATATTGGGGAGAATGCAGTTAGCGTGGTTCATATTTTTCACCGATGGTTCGAATGAAATTATCTCACAACTAGCTTCTAGAATTTTACATATACATATTAGTAAGCAATATAAAATCATCGAAGTACTTATTCGTAATGATAGATTCTACACCGGATGTTTGCAAAAAAAACCAGTTGTTCATTATTATTCGGTGTGTTAAAATAGCGGACCAAAAGCCAAGTGTACAAGAAAGTTTCTTAAGCTTTGTAAATATATTGACCTCAACTGGCGAAAATTTAGCAAACATCCTTATTGAGCAATTAAACTATTAGGAATCGAAATTTCTGATTGTCGTGGTCAGCCGTATGACAACGCAAGCAATATGAAAGAAGAATATAAGAGACTGAAATGTCGAATTTTAGAAATTACTCACAAAGCAAGGTATACGCATGGTATACGTGGTGGACACAAAATCATTCTAGTGACAGGAGATAGTGTTGAAAACACTATTAAAAGTCAAAATTATTTCACTATATTAAATAATTTTATAAGAGTTTTGCTGCATCGATAGAGCGATGGGCCATTCAAGCAAAATATTTCAATGGGAATATCGCTTTAACAGTATAAAAGCCGTGAAATATCTCTAGATAAAAGAAATTAGTCTTGCATTAGATGAACTTAAGAATAGCTATATCCAGATTGTAAAACTCTTGTTGTATCTTTAAGAAAACAAATAAATTCCTATGAATTTATTGTATTGACAACAATTTGGTATCGCTTGTTATCAAAGCTTCACATATTCAGCCAATTGCTTCAACGAAAAGATATTTCAATCAATGTTACATTACAATACAAGGGCTATGTTACTATAGCTTGCTGACTTAAAAAACTTTTTCCAAGAAGTTATAAAAGAAAAGCACAAGAAACATCGTTAGCAATAAATGTAATAGCACAGTTTATCGAACGGCCTGCACGTAATACCCAAATATTATCATTTAGAAACAGAGAATGTTTTGATAAATCACCAGAACCTAGCCGAGTACGTAATCTCAAAAGATTAGCTGAAAAAAAATAAAGGAAATGATAAATATGACGTTATAGAATCTATTAGTGCAGATGATATACCAAATGACGGAATTGAACTCCCTCAAGAACTAATTCAATGCTGTGATGATATTGATATAGGTGAGCTCATTCCTGAAATTGATGATAAGTGTAGTCATCTAATAGACCAGGGTAGAAGCCATTAAAAATAATAAAAAGTGAAAAAAAATAACAGTAGGATGAAACCCATTAGAAAAGGAGGAGAATATTATAAAAATGAAAGGAAAAATAATTTACGGGCGATCTGAGGTCGGGAAGGGGAAGGGGTGAGTTTTTAAGGGTAAAAAACGGTTTAACTCGATTTCCGGCAAAACTAAAAGTCCCATGGAAAAAATTTGAACGGCAAAGTTGTAGGTAATAAAAAGATGTAAAACTTTGATGCAGGCACTTTTTTCACATCACTTCAAAATTTATGTGAAAAATTCAAAAAACCAAGTTTTTGGTTTTTTATTTTTATCTTTTACAAAAATTTTTTTTTTTTTTCACGAAATTTGGTGAAAACTTACCTTTTTATGTCCCAAATACGCTGTTATTTATTTGATTTGAAATATGTATTTTTTCACCTTATTTTGAATTAATATCGAAAAAGTACCCTAATTTTCAATCGAAAATTCACCCGTCAAAATATCAACTTTTTTCAAAAAGTTGGTATGTTTTCTGTTCGTTGAAATTTTTACTTTCCGATGGTGAAAAAAAAATAATTTAATACTATAGTAAATCTTCTCAGAAAATGCAAAAAATGAATTGAATTTTCGATTCAAAAAACCAAGTTTTTGGGTTTTTTATTTTTATCTTTTACAAAAAAAAATTTTTTCACGAAATGTGAAACCTTTTTATGTCCCAAATACGCTGTAGTTGATTTGAAATATTTATTTTTCACCTTATTTTGAATTAATATCGAAAAAGCACCCTAATTTTCAATCGAAAATTCATTTCATTTTTTACATTTTCTGAGAAGATTTACTATAGTAATATATTTTTTTTTTCATCATCGGAAAGTAGAGATTTCAACGAACAGAAAGCATACCAACCTTTTGAAAAAAGCTGATATTTTGACGGGTGAATTTTCGATTGAAAATTAGGGTGCTTTTTCGATATTAATTCAAAATAAGGGGAGAAAATACATATTTCAAATCAAATAAATTACAGCGTATTTGGGACATAAAAAGGTAAGTTTTCACCAAATTTCGTGAAAAAAAAATTTTTTTGTAAAAGATAAGAATAAAAAACCAAAACCTTGGTTTTTTGAATTTTTCACATAAATTTTGAGGTTATGTGAAAAAAGTGCCTAAATCAAAGTTTTAGATCTTTTTATTACCTACAACTTTGCCGTTCAAATTTTTTCCATGGGACTTTTAGTTTTGCCGGAAATCGAGTTAAACCGTTTTTTACCCTTAAAAACTCACCCCTTCCCCTTCCCGACCTCAGATCGCCCGTAAATTATTTTTCCTTTTATTTTTATAATATTCTCCTCCTTTTCTAATGGGTTTGATCCTACTATTATTTATTTTGTTTACAAAAATTATCGACCCTGGTCTATAAATCATACTGCTAAAAATAAATTTACACAGTCTTATTTTAATAAATTAATCGTTACTGTGATAAATTCATTGCAAGAACGATTTGAAGCTAAAAGCTATGAATACAAATGAATTCAATACTAGCTGTGCAAATCTGGTCAAACACTTAGGAATGGATATTGAAGAATTCACGTTCAAAAATGATCTTTCTATTTTAAGATATATTTTAGCAGATAATTATACTATTATGGAGAATTTGGAATTTATTTTAGAAAGGAATTTGGAAGAATTATGTATGTATCTAAATGTATGCATCGTTTAGAGAATAATTTTAACAATACCAATTACGTACGCTCATTGTGAACGGTCGTTTTCAAAACTGAAATTAATTGAAAATTATCTATGGTCTACAATGTCACAAGAAAGGCTTTCTGGATTATCAATACTGACAATTGACAATGCAACAGCCAGAACAATTAATTATACTTACATAATTGATGAATTTGCCAGCAAAAAGCTAGGAAAATTCCTTTATAATTTCTACATATTTTTTAAGTAAAAAACAATAAAAATGAATTCAATAACATTTAAAAAAAAAATTTTTTAGTGTCCGCATAGGGCCTCTTAAATATACAATACGATGTTGTGCACAGGGCCTCTAAAAGTTACACTACGGCGCTGGGAAGGAATATATCATATGACCTCTAAATAATTATCGATTAATCTTTAATGATATATTTTGAAAAAAAAAAAAAAATGAAGTTTCGCAGTGAGCTGGAGGAAACATTAAAAGTTATTATTATACATAAAATAAATCGAATTATGGTCATGGATGTGAAATCAATGAAATATATAGAAATAATAAAAATTATGTTATGTAATCGCATATTGTTTTTGAGTGGACTATATATAGCCGGAAGCTTTACATTTGCTTTACATATGATCTGGATTAGTTTTCTATTTGCATCTTATCTAATTTAAAAATCGTAGTGATTTTGCTTAGTTGCTGTTTTGATGTATAGGTTATTAACCCGTAATCTAATTTTTGTGATTTCGATGAAATACCGGTTTGTGAATGAATAGTGATTGCCAGAAATTTTTGTTCAAATTCTTGTTAAGTTTTACTTGAAAACTTAATTAAATCGATTATTTTAAATATCAACCCATAGAGCGTTTTTCCAGTTAATCAGTCATATTGACTGACCAACGATTAATTAGAAAACCATGAGAATGAGTTTTACAACTTCAAATTCAGTAGCCTTACCAGTCGGTCACCTAACACGCATGCATTGTGGCTGATTTGTGACCAAATCCATGTTCAAAATTATTTCAGCAATCTTTGTTTAATATTTTATAAACTGATCCTGTTGTCATATGCTAAGATTTAAATAAATGCTGATTTTAATTTTTAAATTGTGCGTACTAACGCACACGCTGATTGTTATTTTGTGTATAAATTTCAGAAGGTTAACTGTTAATTTAATGTGATTATATTAAGTTTTTTATGCGAATTTCTAAAAAAAAAATTGGCAGTATAAATTTTAAATATTTAAAAAAATACTGCCAATATTTTTGTTAGATGTTTATCTACGCATAATTTTACAAGATGGGGTGGGGAGTAAAAGTGTTTGAGATTAAAAACTTATTTGATAGTTAATTTTATGGATAAATTTTCAATATTGTTTTATGTTGGAAGTTATAAAATGAGTAGAATAGATTAACTACAGTTATTTTGGTCGATAGAGATAGGTTAGCAAACGGGTTTTTTTTTCTATTTTTTCTTGAAAAATCACAGTGTTATCTTTAATTACTGAGCTATTTTTGGTTTGTTATAGATTCACTTTCACTTTGAAGAATAGATGCCTGAGATTTAGTTTAAATTTTGTAGTTTTACGTGAACTATTGTGAATTGAGGGTGAACATATTGGGAAACCCTCTTGTGTCTTTATTGTTCTATTAGTAGTCTTTGTCCTAATCTTAATCAAGTAAGCTTTGCAAAAGCAACAACATCATAAAAAAATTAATTCCGGCTAACTTTTATTGAAATAAATTATTTGTTGCCTTCTACAAAACGAATTAGGCCATCGTGTAGAAGTACGGCCTTTACTTCCCAAAAATGTACAGGAAATCCAACAGAAAAACGAGCCAACCTTCAAAATTTTTCATCTCCACATTTAATGCACAAAGTATTTCGAATGACATGACAGTTACATCGCCGAATTTAAAAATGCATTAAAGGATGTCAAATATGACATAATTGATCTATCAGAAGTGAAACGGAATGGCGAAGAAATCAAAAAAATGAACGGTTGTGTCTTCTATTACAATGGAATTGAAAGAAGAAGACGAACTGTCGGTTTCATCATGCACAACAAATGGAAGAAAAACATCTCAGGAGTCATTCTGATCGTGTAATCTCAGTCAAAATGAAATTCGACAAGAATACGCTTGGTATTGTTCAATGCTATGCTCCAACAACAACATACACCGATGCCGATATATTAAAATTCTACAACGATGTATCAACGGCGATCGAAGATCTAAAGAAATATACTTGGCTAATCGTCATGGGAGACATGAACGCTAAAATTGGTATTCCATCAGCAAATGAAAGGTCATAGGAGAATACGGTATAGGAATCAGAAATGATAGAGGCTCAATGTTAATCAATTTTGTCAGAAATCATCAACTACTTGTTGCCAATACAATTTTTAAAAAACGCAAAGAAAGAAAATCGACATGGTCATTGGGAAGAGCAAAGAACGAAATTGACTACATTATGATTAGAAATAATCAAAAACATTTGGCAAAAGATGTTGACGTTGTAAATGGTTTCAAATTCAATTCAGATCATAGAATGGTAAGGATGACAATACATCAAAAAATACATTCCAAAGATCAATGTTCAATTTGATGACAATTTAATAGAAAAATTCAATGAAAATCTGCAAAAGAAGTTGAAGAATCTAAGCGAATAGCAATTGTATTCTACACAGGAACAATACGACCAATTTTGCTCTGATATACTCAGCTGTGCAGAACCATTCAGAAACAACAGACAGACAGATTCCGTATTATCAACAGTAACGAAACAAGAGATTGAGATTGAGAAAAGAGAGATTGATAAAAATTAAAAGCACATTATCAGAGGAAGAACGAAACGAACTCAATCCAGACCTGAATGATAACACCGAAATCGATGAAATTTCTATCCGTGAAATAAACCAATCGATAAAAATGATGAAAAAATCAAAAGCAACAGGATCAGATGAAATCTCCTCGGATTTATTCAAAATTTGTGATATTCTCGGATTAGAACACTTACAATTCCTTTTCAATGAAATTTTATCAACAGAAAACATTCCAGAATAATTGCTCGAATCAATGATCTTTCTAATTTATAAAACGAAAGGCGATAGAAAAAAAATAAAGAATTATCGACCGATAATGTTGACATCGTATCTGTACAAATTGTTCATGAGAATTCTACTAAATCGATTGCAAACCAATCTGGATAAATATCAATCACCCAATCAAGCTGGATTTCGTTCTGGATATTCGACTACAGATCATATCTTCGTTATAAACCAGCTCATTGAAAAGTCGAACGAATACAACAAACAGCTGTTCATGAGATTTATTGACTTTGAAAAAGCCTTCGATAGCATAGAGCATCCGTTCCATAGTAAAAAAATTTCATAAATTGCACACCATATTTTGTTAGATTCAGTCTTATTATTCATGATGGGATAACTTCCATCGCAATGATGTAATATCACAAATAATACATTGAATTAATTGTAGATAATGTGTCGATAGACACAAGTGAATATGGTCATCTTCTTCTCGCCGATACAAGTTTGTTATCCAATTCTAACTTGGTTAGAGTATATAACAACAATAGTGATCAACTAGAGAAATAAATTGACTAAACCTGAATCTAATAAATATATATTTATGAAAGTTTTTTGTTTTCTTATACTTCGCTAGAGTAGTAGACCAATTTTGGTTTATATAGCATTAAATTTTTTTGGTAGTGTATCTAGTCGGCTAGCCCTGATGAGAATGATATACTTTTTTTAAAGTGTGTTAAAAAATTCTTATCGATTCGAAACTAGATCGATCGACAATTTTGTGGATAGCAAAAAAAATTTCATAAATTGCACACCATATTTTATTAGATTCAGTCTTATTATACCAACTAATCTTTGCCAATTTGCATTGTTCAATACTTATTCTTCAATACTGGAACTAACCATTAAAAAATAATCACGTCGAGGTTACCAATATAGATACCGGGTGTTGACTCCAAGTTGTTGTAAATGATAACACAATAGCCATTTTATTGTTATTAATATAACTTCTTTTATTCAATTTAAAATAAAAATATATAAATGTTCACTAGTTGGCGATTTCTTTTGATCTTCCTAACCAAAATTTTTTAGTAGCTTTAAAACATAATTATGAACTATATTATAATCAAAAAAAGAGAAATATATTGTTACGTTTTTCTAACCTTACTTCGAAGTGGCCTAACTCACAATTCGATAAACGCAATTCCCAAATCTTCCGAATTCGATCACTGATTAGTAAGCACAAACACCAGGTTTTATTAAGTATTTAACTCCCTAATTGCTCCACAACAACAGGTAACAATACATCAAACAATATTCCTAACTAGAATATTCTTCCAACAGCTTCAGAAACTCCAACGGTTTATTGTAGAAATTTCCAGTACACCACGAAATTTCCAGTACACCAAATAATACACAAATAATTTCTACTCAATAACACTTATAACTTTATTCACAAAAACTAATTTATAAATCACTTTTATAATTTTAACTTTACCGTCGCAGGTTTAAAATAAAACTAATTCATTCCACAAGAGGTAAATTGCTTATATACGATTCTGCAAAACTTCTAGATAATTCGAGGTCACTTTATAGAAACCTTGAGAAAACATTAGAATATTCGATTATTTTACGTTATGATGATTTGATTCATAAAGTAATTTTATGTTGACCTAAGTTCTAAGAAAGAATACAACAACAAAACTATTCATTTCTGTAACCGGAAGTGACTGCTCAACGATAATCGTAAAGGTTTATTGAGTTTGATCCAATATACAGGCATAGTATATCTTGTGTTTAACACACGGTACATCTCAGTTATGATATTACTTATTTTATTACTTATTTATCAATATGAAGAGAAAATTTAGACAATTAAGTTTGTGGGCACCAAAATAAATATTGAATTTTGGTTGCCACATTCACTCCTCCCTTAGTAAGAACGTTACAAAGTTTAACATTTACCCGTCATCTAATGATACCAGTTGATACAAGTGAATTATTTTTGCGCAAAGAGGCTGTCATATATGCTGGTTTCAATCGGTCTATAGACGTTCTTAGCATTCATATCTATCACAAAATACTGAAGGAGTCATGCCGGTTTTAACTCTATCCAGTCGTACAAAAACAAAGCTACAGGTCGTCAAATCTTTATATACAAAAATATTGTTCTCAAGGGTACTTAGAGCATTTTGTAGTACGAAATTGAGACTAACTTAAGCGATCCACCAGTAAAGAAAGATTTGTCGATGATACAGATGAGGGATGCATTACAAGTTCTCCAGGAACCTTTAATCTCGAGATATGCTGGTTAATGAAGGCGTGCATAACAGTAACAGTTTGCATATCTACCAAAGGAATGGTTTATGGCCAACGCGTAAATTGATCAATTATGGTCAGAGAGTACGTGTAGCGATTTGATGGCGGCAAGTGCCCAACGAGGTCGATGTGTACATGTTCAAATCTGACTGAGGGTATTTCAAAACCACCAGTTTCAGAGCGCGTATGACGATTTATCTTAGATTTCTTGCACGCAGTGCAAGTGTTGAACTAATAGCTCATGTCCACGTTCATACTAAGTCAAAAATATTTTGTTGGTACCAATTTAGGTGATGTCCGTGCACACGGATGAAATAATGAAATAGACAGAGTATCAGCTATCACGGTACTTCCTCCTTTAATGTATCTTATTTTTGATGTAAATTGCGAAATGTTGTCTAAGTGATAAACCTGGCGAAAACTTCTTTCTGACTTTGATGACATGGCAGTAGTCAACAGTTTGTGGTCAGTAAGGATGATAAAAGCCCTACAACGAAGCACCTAAAATGCTTTATAGCACAATACATTGTAAGCAATTCGCGGTCGAAAGCAGAACATTTTCGTTCAGGTATGGACAACTTTTTGGAAACGAATCCCAGTGGTTGCCAAAATCCATTACTGTGCTGCTCCAATACCGCCCCGAGTGCAGTGTTGGAGTCGTCAGTAGTTATTCGGAACTCTCAACGCTCAAGAGATGTGCGAGAAGTATTGTTGACTTAGAGCATGCTTGGTTTTATTCACAGCCTGTTGACATTCCAGTGACCAAACAAACATCTTCTTTTTCGTCTTTAATTTTTTAAGTTTGGAAAGGAGCGCATGTATTAGAGCGAGCAGTTCGGTTAAGTGAGGAAGGAAACGATGATAATAATTTATTTTCCCGATGAAACGCTGAACTTGCCGAATCGATGTTGCTTGTGTGAAATCTTTTATAGCCACGATTCTCTCTGAAGATGGTCGAATTTCATCCTTAGACATCTCGGAGTCGTGACTGAGACACTTTAACGAAGTGGCGTCTAATACACACTTTGAAAGTTTAAAAATAAGTCTAAAATCTGTAAGGCGTTGGAATAGAATGTGAAGGTGTTCTAAATGTTCGGACTGACTTTGTTCTTATACGTTAGTTCGTTCTTACTCATAAGAGTGAAATTTTTTTTTTTTTTTTCACTCCTTTTGAGACGAGTTCCATATACAGAGGGAGTAAATTAGGACTTGTTCGCACAATATATAAAAACTAGTTTTACCAAAATACTTGCATAATTGAACAAAAAATTCAGACAAATAATTTATTTTGATTTTTAAAACGAAGGCAATCATCAAATTTTGTTATTGCTCATCCTGATGCAGTATCGGCAATATAAAAATCGTGTCAAAATCGTGTCTCAATTTCGACAACTTTCTTTGTTAACAATCGTCAATCAATGAAACATTTTTAGATAATTAAATATGCAATGGGTTTTTATTGTTTAGGACCACTGATATGAATTTATTAGGACCACTGATATGATCACGAATTTCACAAAATATAGTTCTTATATAAAATACCAAATGTTTCCTGGTCATCCCGTCGCTTTTTTGATCTTTTGGCAATTTTGAAGATTTTTGTTGGTCTTCCCCTCTTATTTAATTCAAACACTGTTGTTAATAACAATAGGCCATATCGTGGGTCAGTTTGTGTTTTTTTTGCCGTTGATAAACCAAGACAGAATTCGACCCATACAGCTCTCTCACCATGTCCAAGGAAACAATGTTGAAGTGATGAATAAGTATATATTCCTTTGAGGTGTCTATTCCTAATTTGTACTATCCACTATTGGACAGTAATCAGTCCAGCTTTCGAGTGCAATGTTACAAATTAAGTTGTTGCACTTCTTGGTTGTTAAATGCTATCATAAATATGATTGTTGCTTACATCTTCTAAACCGATTCGTATATTCTTCCAATAATCACATAATCGCATAAGCATAATTTAATTTCTTAACTCAATACAACTATGATAAACTAAATACAAAACATCAACCAGCAAAACCGCGGTTATCTTTATCACGATTCACAATTCCGCAAACACTAAACTTCTACGAAAATTCGTAAACACATTATTATTTTATTTTATTTTTTTTTTTCGTTGTATTAATATCCGATTAAAATACAAGCATTTGTTTAAATATACTTGTACTTTTATCAATATGCAATAATGCAATGACCGTTTAAAAAAATGTAAACACAGAACCAACACGTGCTTATAAAATCTAAAAAAAATAAATTGAAGTATTTTTTATATAATTTTTTATCAAAATACGAATTTTAATTTCCATTATTATTATTAATATTTTATGATTGTTGTTAATTTCATTAAATTAAAAATATGCATACATAGGTGTGTTTAGAAAGTGTAAATTTAAATTTTTAGTTTTTAGTTTTTGTTGTTAATAAAATGTCAAGGTTAGCTAGTGTTCTACCATGTCAATTATTGTTTGTAAAATGTGTAGTTGATTATGGTTTGTATAGCTGATTATGGGTTGTGCGTGTATGGTGAGATATAAGAACGGGTCTAATAGTGAATTAGACTCCAAAAAAGAGAAGTGTTTACTGAGAGAGAAGGGAAGTGTTCAGTGTTCACATTACTGTTCTCTTTTGATTGAACGATCCAATGAACTCCTTGGACATTCCGTCATAACTACTTACATCATCCTTTCGTGGATCGCTTTTGTTATTTGTCCCAATCCACAAAAGGGTTCCGGACCGATAAAAGATGTTACTATAACTCGCCTTGCCAATTTTTCGACTTCTTCATTACCTGCGATACCCGCATAACTAGGAATTTAGTAAATTGTAACTTTGTTACTGGGATGGTGTATGAGCTTAACGCAGTAACTACTGCTTGGCTATCCGACAAGATGGCAATTCTCTTGTTCTTAGAGTTTCTTGCTAAGCTATAGCCTGCGCACATTTAGCACATAGCACATATTTCGGCCTGGAGGACGCTTAGGTAGGTGCCCAAAGGGCTCAAATTATTTAGTTTTGTGTCCAAATGCTCCTACACCGACATTTGCCTCGGTCTTTGAACCATCCGCGTACCATTTGATTACATCGTTACTTAGATGGTTCGTAGATGGATTCACTGTTCCTCTCCTTTTTTTGCACAGTTGCGATGATATTTCCTGTCGAAGTTGAACTGATTAATCACTCCGTCCTTAGGTAAAGTAAGCAGGGGACTTGAAGGAGTTTCTGGATATTTAGACTCGATGATCTTTCTCTAACCCATACTATGGTGGCTGAATCTCAGTACGGTTTCCCTGGCTACGCTGTTAACCTGCAAAATAGAGAGGAACAAGTCCTAACAGCATTTCTTTTGACGCGGTAGGATATGTTTCCATTATCCCCGATATGCAGATAGAGGCCAGAGTTTGCACCTTTTCCAACTCTGTCTTCCCAACGTTAACCTGAGCTCTTTTGTTCTTTGCGACTGCTCCGTAAGTAATGACTGGTCTCACTATCATTGTATCCATCCACCATAGGATAATTGTGCTGAACTCCCACGTTTTACCTGCAAGTGTTTTGCATACTATCAGAGCTTTTTGCTTACCACTGCTTTCATGTAATTTCTTTACAGGAGTTTGCTATCGAGAACTACTCCCAGTTCAAATATGGAGCCTCGTGATGATGGGTTTTATGCTAATTTTTCTTTTCTTGATGAACGGGTCTAACGTAGTTTTGAGTGATTAAGAAGTCAGATTGTGTTTTAGTCCTACAGAAGTGCAATAGGTCTACCAGATTCAGTCTCCTCCGAACAATATTACAAAGTGTTTTTTCGAACTTACCGCTGACAATAATGACAATGTCATCCACCCCAAGACGTTAAATGCCCTGGTTACTCAATAAAGCCAGAATTTCATCCGCCACCAGACTCCACGCGAGGCGTGATGACCTTGTGTACAGTTCCTAGTGATGCCAAGGCTGGTTTTACAATCATCAACCTTGGTTTCTCCTACTCTAGTTCACAGCATCTTGCACATCCCAGTCAGTTGTGAACTTGTGGTGCTGTTTTAACCTTTTTTTCGCTTAGAGCCTTTTTGACCGCTCCATGTGAGGTGTTATCAAAAACTCCTTCAATGTCTAGAAAAGAACACTCAGCCACTTCTTTGTTGTCTACTACCTCCCCCAATTCTTTTTTCAACCTGAACGGCATGGTTTTCGTTGATCTGCACGTTCTGTACGCTTGTTGACTATCTTGCAAAGGTGATCTCGCCAATTGCAATTGGTATTAAAGTTTCCAAGAATAGCCAGTTTTGTCTTGGAGTATAGTCTGTGGTAATTTTAATATAATTTAATTTTTTTATGAACATGGTTTCGTCAACATCTGAGATCTTTAATGGCAGAGAATTATGGTGCTTCGAGTTCAACTTGTAAGCCTTAATTCTCATACATAAGCTGAAATACCCAGACACCATGTTTGTTATAAAAGAAATGTCAGAAAAACAGATTGGGTAGCTAGGTATTCGGTATTTATCGAGATCCAATTTTGTTGCTTTGCCACTGACAATTGTTTAAGTAAGAAACAGGTTTATTTTTTTCGATGTATAGTGATGAACCTCGTTTGAATTCGAATTGAGACCTTTTATGTTCATGAAATCAATGCTAAGCCATTGGTGTCCTCTATTGCGATTTTGTTGAGACAGAGACTTACCCTTTGACATTGTAGGTACAGCTATTGAAATTTGAACAGCCCTAAATTTTATCACTACTATAAAAAAAATCTGGATATCTCTGTCACAAAAGCACGGTAGCAGGTTTCATGCAATAGCACGATAACGGAAAAGCAAAAAAAATGGAGACACTAAAGACTCCAACTAAAAGGGTAAATAAAAAGGCTAATTCAAGTCGAAGTAAGACTAAGGGGCGATTGTGTGAACGTGAATAGAAGATGTATCCTCGGATAAATCGTCGTTTGTATTGTATGAATCAGGATAGCACAAAAAATTAATTCGGGAATAAAATTCTATTCTCTGTTTTATTCTTTCTTTTTCTTGTATAAAACAAAAGATAAAACATTTGTTTTTTTTATTGACTTGCGCATAGCAGAATAATTACTTCGGTCTGAAAGACATTCATGTATTCAAATATTACATTCATGAGCCAAAAGTGAAATTCTTACCCCCACTTTTTTGGCATTTCTCGACCTACTATTGCTAAAAAAGCAAAAAACAATGCATATCTGTCTGTCGGCCAGCCTGCCGTCACAACCGACGAAATCTAGAAAATAGAAAACGGCTGAAGGGATTTTAAAAATTTTGGTTTCTAAAAATAAGCACACTCAATGGTAAGAGCCGAAAGGACGATGTGTTTGATAACTGTACCGGAAGTGGGTCAAAAAAATAGTCAAGTGTGAACAAGGGAATATGCATATTTTTTGCTTAAAAAACGTTCATTTTAAGTGATAATGAGTAGGAACAAAGAATGTGGAGAAATCTGGATGGTCGGGATTGGTATGTGAAATCAAAAACTAGATTATTGCATTATAAGTTTGTCAAAAAAATGTTGTCAAGTGTGTCAAATGAATGATTTTTGTTTATTATTTACCCAATTTTTTGTAAAGTAAAAGGAAAAGTATTGCCACTTATAAACTGCAATAAAAACAAAAATAAAAAAAATTCTATCCGTGTTTATACAGTCGACGAAAAATAAAATCCTCCGATGAAGATATAACTATATTCTCGGATTTTTTTCTATCCATCCTTGTTCATACATACAAACGGCCCTTAAAGAAGAAATTCTTACTAACAATTAAAACTAAATTTACTTGTTAAACCTTAATTACCAGGCAATACAAAAAAAATTTTACCTATCTGCCGCCTGGTAACAGTAAACATTTTCTGTTTTTTTTTAATATTTTAAATCCAACCTTCTGCTTCTAACTGGTTGATTAATAACCTGGAAAATATTTGAATTCCTATCCATCATCGTATCTAACACATTCCGCATTGTGGAGAATTTGTTCATTCTCGGTAAGTTGCGTTTTTTTTAATTATCTTGCTTATTTTTACAGCTGCCTCCTTTTTTCCTTTAATTCCTACTTTTCATTTTTACTTTTCCAGTTTTTCTTTTTGTTCGTTATATTTTATCCAAGGGTTAATTTTGGAAGTTGATCCTTTGTCCTAACCAGACCTCTTAAAGTCTTAATGTAAAAATAAGGAAATTTTGTGATTGTAGTTACAGCCTGGGTTGCTCATGGGGTTGATGATCCGAAACGCTATTATATTTTGATTATTTATTTATTGATTCTGTTCTGAATTAAACGAAAAATCTATTTCGTATTCTTTTCTTTGGAATCGTTCGCAACGATTCGTTATTATTTTCGATTCTTTTTCCAAACGCACATTTTCACCGTTCGACGTAAGACAAAGGCGGTTGTATTGCAGTTTTTAATTTCAACAATGACAGTTGACCTATATTTTTGTCAAGTTTTTGAGAGACACTGTTATACTTATGGGATATTTCGGTATGCATGTTGCAAGTTTAATTGTTATTTTTGCCGACTTTAAAGTTAAGCCAATCCAGTCGTAATTTGTTTAAAAAATGAACAGAGGACAGAACAGCAAAGACGAATCCTTGTAAAATTAAAAGTTGAATATTTTTTAAAACTCTTTCTACTAGTACCTGAGCCTACGTCGATTTCATGTGATGATTACCACATATTTTGTACTTTGTGAGGCGTCTGTCCTTGACGAGTCCGAAAACTTTTGTTCTGCCATTTTTCTCGATTCGGCCGCTTTTTCGTTCGGCAAGCTGCGAAAAATGCCGATAGTCCGGGATCTTGTAATTTTTTTTTTTTAACTATAAGGGTTGAAATTTGTTTTAGAACACAAGAGTAAACTTGTCCGACAAAAATTTGTCTGCTATTGTCTAGTCCGACAACCCAAACATACCAAAATGTCAGTTGTCGGACTCGACAATAGCAGACACATTATGGTCGGACAAGCTTACCCTCGTGTTCTAAAACAAATTTCCAACCCCCACAGTTAAAAAAAATGTGGTAGCAAATTTACAAGATCGGGGGCAGTTAGCGGCCAATTAGCGGCCGATTTGAGAAAAATGGCAGAATAAAAGTTTTCGGGCTCGTCAAGGACAGGCGCCTCACAAAGTATAAAGTATGTAAGCACGGATAGCAAGGGCGGAAGTACGCGCGGTTATCACACACATAGATGCAATAACCTTCAATTTAATTAAAACTTATTTACTAAGTAACATTCGGGTTTGTTAGTTTTGGTGATTTTTTTTTATATATTTTTATGTTAGTTTGTAGCACAAATTAACACGGCTCACGAGATAGAATAAAAGTAACAAGTTTTGTACGGTATTGGAAAATGTGGTTTTGGTTCACACAAACACATGTTCACTTTTACAATGTTTTTAGAGTCTAGCCAAGGTGATATTTTAGGGGTGGTATCTTTTTATACTAGTACTTTTGTATGGACGTAAAACTGTGTGTCTTTTTTTTCGCCCCAAATAACGCCACGTGAATCATTTACAAAAGCTTAAAAAAGGACGAACGATGAGCCTTTGTCAGACGTAAATCTCAATCTCTTATTAAAAAACATAATTTTAAAAATTTGCTTATCCGTGAATGCTAAACATAATATGAGTATGTACATATATTCAATGTTCATGTATGTATGTGTTTCATTCATAAATTTGTTAAGAGCAATATGATGCAATAATTAGTTAAAGTGAAATGTTGACATAAATTGAAATCTATTTTTTTGATTTTTACTTAAAATATATAAATAATATTGTAATATAATATTTTTTGTCTAATAACTTAATTGTCATATGTGAAGCAGTCGAGTCATAAACGAAATAATTTGAGTTTGTTTTCTGTTACTAAATATTTACGTTAGATCAAATGTACATATTTTGTTTGTAATGTGCTAAGAGTAGGGTTTCGAACCCGAACCAAACCCTGAACCCGCTCCGGAACAAGTTTTTTTTTTTAAATTATGTGAACCCGAACCCAAACAAAAACGCGATTCAGGTTCAATTTTTAATATAGAAAATTTAGGAAGTTTGAGTAAGAAATTTCATATTTCGCAGAAATTTTTTTTGTTTCAAACAAGATTATTTTGGTTATTATTTGTTTCAGTAGAGAATAGTGAATAGTGAGGATTAAATGAAAATTTTTTTAAAAAATAAATATGTATATGTATGTAACATAAAAAAAATAATGAATTCATAAAAAAAGTTCGAAAAAATTTGTTTTTTTTGTAACAAATTTGAACCCGAACCCAAACCCGAACCGAACCCGATCCCACTAAATTTTAGTGTATTGAACCTGAACCTGAACCTGCACCCAAATTTTTCTGGGTTCGAAACACTGGCTAAGAGTAGAGCTAAAAGTCTAGATGTTAGTTATAATCTAATCTAAATTGCACACTTTTTATTCATAAATTTTGCAAAGCATTATTGTAGGTTGTTGACCTATCTACATGTAGATAAACCTGAAATATAAATTTGTATATTGTAAGACATATGTGTTTCAATTTAAAAATTTAATGAATGATACTTCATAGTATGCGCTAACAATAATTAATCGTATCTTAATTTAAAACAATAATATCAAAAGAAATTCTGAAAAATGGATATCGTATTTTTATTTATAGTAAGCCGACGTCAGTCAGATTCATACGTAAACGTTAGATGGTAAGCGACTTTTAACCACAATAGGGAATTTTAAAACGAACACGTAAATAATTTGATATTAGTTAATAACTTATATTACAGTACATAATTATTGTTGCGGATTGGTTGGATATATCAAAGCAATTTTATTTCTAAAAATAATATACAAAAAATAATGCTAATGGAATTGATTTAGTTGCTACTAGGATATGTAGGTGTTCCTACATTAAGATTAATTGTATTTGACTTAATGTGATGGATTTTGTTTAATTTCGTTCAATTCAATAATTTGTTGAAATAATTTGCAGTATCGAAACTTAAATTCAAAATCAGTGCTTTTTTTTTCATTGAATCCATAAGCTGTGTTTTATTTGCCCAACCGGAATTCGTATTGAACTGTCAAAAAAAAGATTTCAAATAAAACGAACCAAGAATTGGATTTGTACACATATTATTTTCTAGAGGTTGGTAGAATTTGTACAGAAAATATAAAATGTAAATGTCAATAAATCAAATGTAAATATCAAAATCCTGATCCATGAGATTTCTATATGGACTTGCATATTTATTAGCACCAAAACAATCAACAAATGTCAAACACCAAATGCCGAATTAGAAAAAATATAAACAAAACTCCATTTATGACAGCCTATAGATGTAAAAAATTGAAACGGTGCGCAGTTGGTGATGAACACGCGAACTAAACCGCTATTCCAGATTTTCAAAACCAACAATTTGTGAGTGTTGACATTTTGGAATTGAATACATGTAATTGTTAGTGTAATTTGGCAAATAAAACACGCCTATAATCTCTACTATGTACTTGATTTGAACTTCTCGCTTTTTCCTGATTGCATTTCTCATTCTATGCAAAGTCTGACTAATTCCGTTATTATGTTTGATGGCGCCAAAATTGTTGATATTATCTAACTTTCAAATTGTTAAACCTCAAAGTTTTCAGTGGTAAATTTTTCTGCACATTTCGTTTGCCTTGTATGTAGTGCATGGGTTCTAATCAACAATATTCAGTATTTGTGAAACCCATCTTGGGCTATCTTTTGGAAGTTAAGATGATTGTATAACCGAATTTAAATAAAATATTTTATTCGTATGAAATTGAAAAATATTGTAATACCGTTATTTTATATAGATTTACCAAATATTGTTATAAACAGGTATTCTCTTTATTTCCGGGATTACAAAAAAAAATTTAAATCAACAAGTGGTCTCCGGTCTCAGAAAAATCTCTAGTATTTTTTTTTTTTTAAATAAAATGTGTTGTGTAGGAATTACAATATGTTAATGTTGTGTGTTTCAAAATACGACAGCCATTTAAATGACAGTGAATATAGTGCATAGACAACGTTAAAACCTTGACTAGTAAACCGTAATCGCTAGTAAATTCTTGGTCTTGTATTAAAGGCTTAGGCTGGTTCGGCTACCAAGTTAATATGAAAAAATTTGTAGACGAGTGTTAATAAATTATTGTTGAAAATACGGTCAACATGGTATTTAGTGATATTCAATGCTATTGAGTCAAGTGGTGGAATTTAATTCAATATTAAACATGTTGATTCAATTAGTAAAAGAGAAGCTGCAGTGACTATTATTCTATGGCTCACTATGCCTATTTTTGTTTCTACTAGGTTTGGCAAAAGTATTGGGTTGTTCGGAAAGTAAGTTCGATTTTTTTATGACGGTGAAAGATGATTTTTTTATAGTGATTAAATATTTTATTTTATTAAATATTGTCCACTCTGGTCGAATAGCTTTTGCCATCTTTTTGGTAGTCTCATGTGTTTGGGCTCTGGATTCCTATAAGAATTAAATCAATGCTTGTTTTGTTTGTGATACGATTGCCACGACGATTTAAGAGCAACTCCTTTCCGGTACACAATTCAGTTTTACAAATTAATGTTCTAACGAATGCATGCATATTTGGTATGAAACCATGTTTTAATATAATATTATGATACATCGAAAATTATTATATTTCTACATAATATACAAATTAAAAAGACTCTATTTAAATTAGGCCGCCACATCACTCCCCCGCGAGCGAAGCGCATAAAAAAACTACAGGACACGTAAATAAAATTCTTTTATTCATGAAAAGTCACTCCGAGTCAATCCGACTCTGTTTCATTGGTAGTTGAAGTTGCACATAATATGCCATAAGCAGGCTTCAATCCGTTGATAGAAATAGACGAGTATTTTCCATTTATATCTACAGTAAAATATTTACGTAGTCTTCGGATAACTTTGAAAGAATCGTCGTAGGTAGGCTGCACTTTAACCTTGTCAACTCTAATAAAGACAAAAACGCACAAGTTAAGTGACTTTGATATGAAAAAATATGATCTGATTGACGAGTTTCGTAAGACTTTATATTACGCATTCGTTTTCTTACGATATCGTCAAATCAGCAGAGACAGGAGTTTCATCTTGCACAAAAAATTCTACAGGGCACAGTCTGCGTCTGTCCATATACCATTTCAGCAGGCGAACAATTTAAACATTCTTTGCCTGATGTACGAATATCGACCAAGTCAAACGGTATTTCATCGCTCCAGTTAATTGGTATTGCATCGAGTTATCAGTGATGGTTTAAGGTTTCGACAAAATCATTCGGGTGGTAGGTGGTAGTACGGATGCGATGGGATCAGAGCAGCTTAATCAGATCTGAGAAATTCAAATTGTGAGCCTTGATACGTACTTTTCTGCTTGGGAATGCCAAATCACGAAATATACTGTGTAACAAAATTCTTTCTACAGTTGATGCGTAAATTTGTCAAGAATTGTGAGCAAATAGGAATATCCATTTGATTGAGGTAGGAGACCTACCAAATCTATATGTATGTGCTTAAATCGTTTAATAAATTTGACAAATAAAGTTTAAGTACTGTGGTGGTTATTCTATTTAAATTAGGCCGCCACTCATGATTCCACGCTCAAAAAACTTCTGATCTTTACTAAAAAAAAGAATACAGGTAATTTTTAACCTCCTCATATGAAGTAAAGGTTTTACCGACCAACAAATTTTGTAGAATTGACCTATTCTGGCCTATTCTGTTTAAGTGAATCATTTTGTCCAGCTAGTGACAGTACACTTCAGAATTGATCGTGGTATTCTTTTGTAGATGCTTTAAAAATAAATGTTTTGAAATCTCACCAAACAGATAGCATCACCTTTTTTTTTATGAATATCGGCGTTTCAAAACATTTTTCACTAGAGTTTAGAGCTTAAGGAAATAAAACATCTAATTCTTTCTTTATCATGTCACATTGTTGACTACCTCAGTGATAAAACTCCAGATGTAGAATTATGTAAAGACTTGATTCGCCGAGCAAGCAATAGCAAGGAATATTTATCATCAAGGAATATTCTATAACTAAGATTGAGGGTGTTAAACTGCTTGTAGCTTTCTGCTCTCAAAGGTTGGGTATTGCTGAATAGAGCGGATGACCAAATAAGGGTCATTCCTGATCTTAGACACTGTATGGCCTTTCGATCTCTATTCAACAATCTGTAGTAGTGATGTTTATTTTTAAATTGAAAATACTTTTTCCATTGATAATTCGCACCTACTACCATAAGTCAAAAAACTGCAAATTTTAGTTATGTTGCCTAATTTAATACTAATATGAGTTACTATGTAGTGTAAGACTAACATATCTCATATTCTAATTTTAAGATTTAATTTTAATTTTGTAAGACTAACATATCTCATATTCTAATTAATTAATGCAAAAGTAACACAACTCAAATTTAATTAATTAAAACATCAAAAACTGGTATTTGTTGAGATAGCAATTTTTATTGATATCAAACACAAAGCAAAAATAATATTCTTGGAGGGTTTAACCACTGTGTTACATTGGTATACTAAGAATGAGTATCTTTTGCATATTCTTAAATTAAATTGCACATTCTTAAACTGCGATTATCTCAAAACTACAAATTTTTAAACGTGTTACTATTGCATTGAGGGTGCGAATTCTTCTTTATTCATCTCGTGTAATTATTTCTTTAAAAAATTTTTTTTTAAACTTTTAAGATAGCTCTCCAACAAACTTTACAATTTGCATTTTTATATTCGAGTCTTTTCTTAGAACTCTTAGAACTATCTTAAATGTAGAAAAATTACCTAATTATATATACTTATCTTTACATCCGTATTTTCTCTTAAAATTTCTAGCATACAAATATCATTTCTTCATCATATAAAACAAAAAATTGTTTTTCATTTCTTGATGACATATTTTGTAAAATTAAAACAATAGAAAAATTGTTTTAATTTCCCAATTATGTAATATGTTATTATATAATAAAAAATATGGAGGGGCTGAAATCTCACAGCTCTGAGATATCAAGACTTCGGTCTGGGTTAAGGATTTTGATATAGTTTTCGGCAAAAAACTTTTATGAGGACATGGTTTTTAGTTTTGGGCAGCGATGTATATCAAACAAAACTCTTTGTTAAAGTACTAGTATTTTTTATCTCTGTTTAAAAATTTATTACAAAACTAACACGAAACATCAATACGTTGCCGGAAAATTATAATCAAAATTCCAAAAATATTGTTAAATTAAATAAAACCAAACTTTTTCAAAATTCCAAAAATATTCCAAAAATTAGAATAATATCAAATATTTAAATTTTTTCTAAATTCCAATAATATTTCAAAAATTCTTAAAAATTCAAACTTTTTCCAACATTCTAAATATATTGCAAAAATTATTACAAAATCAAAAATTGAAAATTTTTTCAAAATTCCAAAAATTATCATAATATCAAAAATTAAAAATTTTCCAAAATTCTAAAAATATTCCAAAAATTCTTACAAAATCAAAAATTAAAACTTTTGCCGAAATTCTAAAAATATTGTAAAAATTATTACAAAATCAAAAATACAAACTTTTTCAAAATTCCAAAAATATTTCCAAAACTATAACAAATTCAAAAATTTCCATGTCCAATTTCATTTTAAATTACATTTACGTCATAAAAACAGCTACATTTTCTTCCAAAAAATTGGCTAAAAAAATAAATGAAATCATTTTTTGACACACTTGACATTATTTTTTGACAAACTTATAATGCCATAATTCTCTATAATAATAATAAAATATCATGTCACAAATCATTAATTTTATTTTTTTGTAAAAAATTGGGTAAAAAATAAATAAAAACCGTTCTTTTGACACACTTGACAACATGTTTTGACAAACTTATAATGCCATAATTCTCAATAATAATAATAAAATTTCATTTCAAAGAAACAATTTTATTTTTTTCCAAAAAATTGGGTAAAAAACTAATTAAAAATCTTTTGACACACTTGACAACATTTTTCTGATAAACTTATGATGCCATAATTCTCAATAATAATAATAAAATTTCATTTCAAACCAACAATTTTCTTGTTTTCCAAAAAATTGGGTAAAAAAATAAATAAAAATCTTTCTTTTGACACACTTGACAACATTTTTTTGACAAACTTATAATGCCATAATTCTCAATAATAATAATAAAACTTCATTTCAAACAAACAATTAATTTTATTTTTTTTCCAAAAAATTAGGTAAAAAAATAAATAAAAATCTTTCTTTTGACACACTTGACAACATTTTTTTGACAAACTTATAATGCAATAATCTAGATTTTGGTCTCACATACCAATCCCGACCATCAAGATTTCTCCAAATTTAATGTTCCTTCTTGTAATCACTTAAAATGATCGTTTTTTAAGCAAAAAATATGCAAATTTCCTTGTTTTGACACCTTTTCGATTTTTTTGACACACTTCCGGTACAGTTATCGAACACATCGTCCTTTCGGCTCTTCCTATTAAGTAAACCTATTTTTAGAAAAAAAAATTTTTCAAATCCGTCCAGCGGTTTTCTAGATTTCGTCGGTTGTGACGGCCGGCCGGCCAGCCGGCCGGCCGACAGACAGACATACATTTTTTTTTTTTTTGCTTTTTTAGAATCAGGAGGTCCTAAAACGTCGAGAAATGTCAAAAAAAGTGGGGGTAAGAATTTCACTTTGAGCTCATGAATGTAATACTTAGGTCTTTCAGACCGAAGTAATTCAAAAATTTACGTTAAAAAAATTCTATCAAAACAATAGGCAAATAACGTTAAATTTTCATTATCAAAACACAACATATTTTACTTTTATTTTCATAACAAAAGTAAAAACTATTTGGAAATGCTAAGTAGTCAATTTTATAAAATTCAACATGAAATATTATAAAATTGCAAATTTAGTTCATTTACAAAATATACATGCAATTCATTTTTCTTTCTTTTCAGGTTTGAGAATTTGAGAATTATACACAAATATAATAATTATCTTATTAGATTATTAAATCTTATAAATCTTAATCATCAAGAGCAATGCGTGATTTATCGCATTACAGTGTTACTGTTGACTGAATATCTCACGGTTATTCCCACTGGTATGTGATATCTCACGGTAACTCGTATGTCAATAGCAGGGACTGAAGTGCGCAGGGTTCCCCATCTGTAGATCAATAATTTAAAAAAATTTAAAATCAACAAAACTAATATGTTTAAGGCTAACAAGCTTGGAAGCACAAAGACTGAACTCTTTTGTAAACTCCAAAACTTCAGCGCAGTTTTTAATTTCCAACATATAATGTGGTTTATTGAAACTGAAACGTTTACTTCTTCTAGTACCTCTAACCTGTTTTTTTTTGCAACAAGGATTAGTCTGTATTCAAAAAGATTATATACAATCCAAAATAAATACAGTCCTTTAGCTGGGAGCCGAACTTCTTCAGATGACGGAATGACCATTGACATAATTTAAAATTACCTTACCAATCCCTTGTTTACCTGCTATTCTTCCTGTAAGTTTGACTAGGAACTCATTTTATTAACAACACTTGGTACAAGCTTTGGTACTGACTTCTAAAAACTATCGATTATGCCGTTAATATGCCGATGCGATAAAACACGATTTTATTGCACGTTTTCAATAAAAAGTTCTTAGGTTAAAGATTACCGATTTACTTGCCGATGTTTGAATTAATATAGGTCAGCGGTAGTGTTAGGGACTGATATAAACTCAAAAACCTTCAGTATTGCATTCTAGTCATTTTAAATAAAGTGTAAAAACGAAAAATAAAAAGCAAAGAAATCGGACTTTCTAGCTTAGCATTGTCTATTCCACTGTTAGTTTAAAGTATTCAATGAGTCATCTATTTTATTTTATTTTATTTTTCAACCTGCTAATTTTTTTCTAAAAATAATTGAACTATTTGTAAGAAATCTATTTATTTATGGTTTGACAGTATCAACGTGTGAATTTAAATTTTTACAATTTATATTCAATTATTCCACATAATTCAATATGTGTATTTACAAAATGCAAAATTATGCCAAGAAATTTAATTACAAACAATAGGTTGAACAATTTTTTTTGTAATCCATAAGGTCGTAACTAATAATATTTTTACCCTGAAGAGCCGGCGCTTAGAAGTTAAAACCACACGTGTGGTTTTAACTTCTAATACCAAGTACCAACAGACAATTTAAAAATGTAAGTTTTTGTTTTTGCTTTTATAAAAAATCAAATAAATGTTTATTTGTATAAAATCTAACTTGTTTTTTTTTCTAAGCGATCTTGTCTACAGACTACAAAGTTAATAAAGTCACAACTTCATTTTAACACTATTTTTTATATTTATTCCAAACTTTTGGTGTTTAGTTCTATAGAAACTTTCATTTTTTTCGGTTATTTATGCTAAATGTTTTATTTATTTACAATCATGATAATGTCAAATTATTTTATATTCCATTTAATCAACAAACAAAAAATCGATTGAAAATTCAAATTCTTTAAAATATTTGAAAATTTGAACGAAATTTAAATTGATTTTTTTGTTTTTCGGACAAAAAATTTAAAATTCAGTCAAAATAATAAAAAAAAAAAAGCTTATTTTAAATAAATTTTTATGCATGTTTCAATTTCGTCTCGATAGTGGCTGGCGTACTGTGGTTTGTCGTTTTATGTTCATACAAATAATTTAACAATTTAAAAAGACATACATTGTACGATTATTGAAATATTTATCATTTAAATTTTTTATTATTTTGGTTTAAGAAAAATTAGTAATCCCTGCACGTTTTCTTTATTGTTCATTATAACTTCCGTAACATAGAAGAGTTAAATATTTCGAAGAATATGAATATAAGAAAGAATATTTTGTTAAATGAAATAATTTTATTGAAGAAATGCATATTTCTGTTTGCTATTGTAGACTTCCATTAAACATTTGTTCTTAATTTTCGAAGATGCTAATATGATTTTTCAAGAAATTGACAATTTTTCGTTTTATTGTTTTTTTCAAAATTTGATTAGGCAATTATTAATTTTGTGTCTGAAAATTTAATTTGGTCGAAAAATCTAACCTCTCACGTTATTGACATTTCCAATACCTCGCGTTTCCTATATTTTTAACTCATGTTTCATCTCAAGTTCATTAGCCATAAACCTATAAACCTTATAAACCTATATATAGGCCGGCTTCGCCAGTGGGTAATCAGAAGGGTCAGCTTCGCTGGGGACAATCAAAAGGGCCAGCTTCGCTGATGGGTAATCAGAAGGGCCAGCTTTGCTGGTGGGTAATCAGAAGGGTCAGCTTCGCTGGTGGGTAATCAGAAAGGTCAGTTTCGCTAGTGGGTAGTCAGAAGGGCCAGCGTCGCTTGTGGATAGTCAGAAGGGCCAGCTTCGCTTGTGGATAGTCAGAAGGACCAGCTTCGCTGGTGGGTAGTCAAAAAAGCCAGGTTTCCTGGTGGGTAGTCAGAGGGGCCAGCTTCGCTGGTGGGTAGTCAAAAAGGCCAGGTTTCCTGGTAGGTAGTCAGAAGGGCCAGCTACGCTTGTGGGTAGTTAGACGCACTAACTTCGCTGGTGGGTAATCAGAAGGGCCAGCTTTGCTGGTGGGTAGTCAGAAGGGTCAGTTTTGCCCAGACCAATTCCTCAATTCAAAGAATCTATTGACAAAATTACTATCGCAGTACCTGGACAGAGGTTTTACCAATTGAGAGCTATGCCGTTGGGGTTATGTAAGTTATGCATCTTGTCTTGTTGTCTTTTTGGAAATTGCCGATATTATTTTTTTTGTGGCGTTCATGCTCCATGTAGGAGCGTTGCCAGGTTAATCAGCTTCGAATATTCACCACGGTCATTCGCAACAGCGACACAATTACCATGCCAGCCAATTTTTTTAATGTTGTTTATAGCTTGACCATTGCAGTCATGGTCTACCTCGCGGTCGCCCACTCCCTGGGGTACCAACGTACATTTTTTTTAATCATTCCAGACTGGGAATCGGTTCGTAGAACAAGCCAACCAATCTTATTGGAACGGATAAAACCTATTATATCTGGACCCTCAAGATGGTCTCTGATCTCAAAGTTATATCGCATTCTGTACTCTCCTCCGTCTGTCTTAAGTGGACCAAAAATGTAGCGTAGGATCTTACGCTCAAATATAGATAAATGTGATTCGTCATTTTGTGTAAGGGTCCATGTTTGTGACCCATACATCACCACCGGTCTAATCAACGTCTTATATAACTTGAGTTTGGTGTTAGTTGATACATACGGTGATCCAAGGAGAGGCTTAATTGAGTAGAAAGTTCGATTACCTGTAGCGATTCGAGCTTTTATATCTGTAAGTATGCTGTTATTTGAGTCAAGCATTGATCACAAATATTTAAAAGATTCAACTCCTTCAATTCGTTCATCGCCGCACATCAACTCTTTCTTCTCAGCCTCTCTTGAAACATTCATGTGTTTGGTTTTATCGTAGTTAATTTGAAGACCAATCTTTCTAGCACCACTCCCAAGCGACTTGAAAGTCTCACTCATAACAGCCTTACTTCGGCCGAGGATGACAACATCACCAGCGTAAGCAATCATCTGTACTGAGTTTATTGACAAGATATTGTTGTTAGTCGATAGTTTCTTTTGACGGCACACATATTCTAAGGCTAAATTTAAGAGTATAGGAGAAATAGCATCACTTTGTCTTAACTCAGAGTCGACTTTAAAAAACTTTGATATTTCGTTCTCTACTCGACCACAGCATTGAGCGTTCTGTACTTCATTTTGCATAGTGATACCAGTTTACCACTTATTCCCATTGACACCAGAGCAGACCATAGAGTCTTAGGCTTGACTGAAAACAATGAAAAGTTGGTATATACAAAGCCACACTGATATTCTCCAAACAGTTGTGCAGCAAAAGGATTGATTTTGGCCAGCAAAATGTATGAAAATGTCACTGTAGGACCTGAGCAATCGGCTTTCAAAGTGGAGCTTAAGATTAATACTATCCCTGACACCCTATCATATTTGTATTGGGTCATAGCATAGCAACAAATAGCGTCTTACATCTCAGAAATTTTTAATTTTGCTGTAAGTAGTGGTAGAATTATTAAAGTTAATAAGAAAAAAACAAAATTTTCTTTTGGGCTCTTAGTTTTTGAGCTATTGGTTTTTAATTATGAAAGTTATGCTCTACAGAGTTTTGATTATTTTGAACTAAATAGGTGTGGCGCCAGTCAATCCAATCCATCCGATGATAATGGTCAAAGAATCTCCTTGACGAGTCTGACAAGTTTTTTACCTACCATTTTCCTCGATTCGACCGCTTTTCGAACCCAAACATGCCAAAATGTCGATTGTCGAGCTCGACATAGCAAAATAATTTTGGTCGGACAAGGTTACCCTTGTTTTCTAAAACAAATTACCATCCGCCATTAATAAAAAACAAAATTGTTGTTGTAAATTTACAAGATCTCGGGCAATCGTCATGTTTGCGACTTTGCCGAGTGATAAAACGGACGAATCAAGGCAAATGGCAGTTAAAAAAGCTATCGGACTCGTCAAAGACAGGCGCCTCACGAATTATAAAATATATGTTAATCATCAAATGAAATTGGTGAGGGTCTGCTGTATCTGTCTTTGGTTTGCAAAAAGTTTTTCAAATGAGGCATTTGAATGCTGGCATTTTGACGAACCTTTTTCCTTACCCAGTAAAAAATATCTTTACATAAATAACCCCATTGCCCAACATCATTCCGTTTTTTTTATGCAGAATCTACTGTAATTGCACTACTCTGGTTTATAAATCTTAAGATTTATTTCTCCATTCGTAGATTCGATACAACTAGATATATCAGGAATAGGATAAATATCCCGTGATTGATTTAATTTATATTTTTTAAGTTTCCTGTGTTATTCACCACTACTTAAGTCCGACAACTTTCGTATCTGCCATTTTCCTCGATTCGGCCGCTTTTTTGTTTGACAAACTCTGGAAAATGCCGATTGTGCCGAAAAAAAATTTGTCTGCTATTGTCGAGTCCGACAGGCCAAACATGCCAAAATGTCAATTGTTGAACTCGACTGTAGCAGACAAATTTTTGTCGGACAAGGTTTCCCTCGTTTTCTAAAACCAATTTCCACCCCCCCATAATTAACCAACAAAATTGTGGTCGGAAATTTACATGACATCGGGCAATTGGCATTTTTCAGAGTTTGCCGAACAAAAAAGAATCCTCAAATCGAGGAAAATGGCCGATACAAAAGTTGTCGGACTCGTCAAGAACAAGCGCCTCACGAAGTATAAAATATGTAGTAATCATCAAATGAAAAGGGCGCTGGCTTGGTGACGTTATGATTTTAATAATTCGTATAATTTAATTAATCGTCTATAATTTTAATAATTTAAATTAAAAAAAAACAATAAACATGTATATACATTGATACTAAACACTTTCCAAAATAATGTCAACAATCAAATTATCAAAGGAATTCATAATGTGAATACTAAATAAAAAGTCAGAAATATTGTATCGTCTGCAGGCTCGCTCGAACTACAAAAAATAAAGAGCATGTACGACTGTACGAGTGTAGCTGAACAACACAGGAGAAGCCCTTGTTTATAGTAAAAGAAATTATATATGTTAACTTAATTTAAATAATTTCTGTAATAGCGCAGAGATTTCAATACATTAAGTGAAGAGTATGAGACGTTCCGGACATGCGGCATTTGGCTAAATAATGCTGCACTATATTTAAGTATATGACCGAAATACGACCGATGATCGAAATCTGTATGCTCCTAACAACATTTAAAAACACAGTGAGAAAAGTCAGCAATTATTTGGTGGGCCCTCGCTAATTGTCGCAAAAAAAAAAATTCTAATCCAAATACATATACCAAAATACATATTTCAAAAATCAAAAAATAATTTTCTTCTTTATTTGTTTTATAAAATTGTTAATATATTTTATATTTAACAATTAATACTATTTTTGTTTTTATTTTTAGGTAAGGATATTTAGAAAATTCGAATTAAAGAAACGAACAAGGATCCGATAATTTAAAGAAAATATGTATGTATGTATATCAAAAATGTTTAAATTTCAAAACTTCAAGAGTCAAAATTAAAATGAAAAATAAAATAAAATCTGTTATGTGGTAGGAACTGCAATATGTCTTACAACGGTGTACTGACTTAGTGCCGACTGTAATAGCGCCGGGAAAATTTTGTATAGAGTCTTAACACTAATTCAATTCAAACTGGAATAGCGCAAAGATGAAATTTGCAATTTGATTACACTGACATAGTGCCGAGAAGCAAAAACCTCGGCGTTATGTCAGAAAAATTTAAAACTAAATATCTCGGTGCTAATTCAGTTTGAAATGAATTAGCGCAAAGAGTTGAAATCTATTTGAAATCGCTATTACAGAAATTATTTAAATTGAGTTCTCGGCGCTAGCTCAATATAAACTGAATTAGTGCCGTAAGTTTTTTACCATATTGGAACACGAATTTTGAGCACATCGACACACATACCTATAAAACTTTTTTAAGATTATTTTTTACATATACGTATAAAGAGTAACGTACGCAGAAAAACGTAATACGTATAAGTCCATAATTTTCCCAAAAATATGAAACAAAAATTCTCAGAATGGTTGCATGCATTGTATGTAAAAATAAGAAAATTATAGGAAAAATAAAAACCAAAATACGGTTAATCATTTCGAATGTGTTTAAAATATTTATTTAAAGTGACGGTGAATAAGAAAGTTTCCAAAATTAATTCGTCGTTTCGCACATAGAAAATTTTTGTTTTCATTATTTTGTGAGAATTTCAGAAGTATAAGTATATACACTATTCTGAGGATATTGCCTGATTCACGCATGGACCAACCTATATCATGGCACAGGGCGTCAATTTTTAAAATACATTACAAAATTTCCCTTTGGAGCTTTCCGATATTTATAATTCAACAAGCGGTCTACTATGGCGAGGTACGTACCAATACGGAATCCGCTGCATGAATATTCTTCTCACGTTCCATCATATCCATCTTACAATAATCTACGTCTATTTTTCCGTTCACTTCGTGATATTCTTGCACTCCAAATTTTTCCATTGCCATCTCTTCGAAATTTTCAAACTGATCACGGAGCTCGACAATATAACTGTACAAGAAATCATAAAGGATAACTACCTGACTTACGTCAATGTTAATCAACAACAGCTTTTTATTATCTCTTTGAAATCTGGACAGATTAAAAGAATGGCATTGTTGAACAAATTTGCCTGATTAAGGACGCTCGTGCTTTATTTCGAGCCATTGGTTTTTACAAGCAAACAAATTAAACAAGTTTTGACGTAAGCAAAAATAAATAATTTAAAAATTATAATTATATCTAATGAACAACGTAACAAAAAATATTTGTCAATGATAACATAACAGCACAATGCATCCCAAATTATTAGAACAAATAAATAAAGCCAATGGACTCGTCATATTAGAGAGGTAAATAGAAAGTGAGGTTAGATTGAATCAATTCAAAATCAAAAATCACTTTGATGCTTAAAAAGACTTCTGTCATAATTTGGTATTCTTCTGTCATAATTTGATGATCCTAAAAAGCTTTACCAAATTCTGACGGTTCGTTATGGTGAATATAAATTTCAAAATGCAAAATTATAACGTCGTTTTCGTCGTTTCGCATACAGCGATACATAGATACATTACAATTTTTTTATTAAAGAGGAGGCAGATCTTCTTTAGTCCAGGCGGTCAAGGTTGTCCAGACCAGATCGGGGTGAACTACAACAAGTCCTAGTAGGGTGTTTCATAACCGACATCTATTAGAAATCAAATATGTTTTCTCTATTCATGAATATCTCCTGGTTCAGTAAGTATGTGACCTCTTTTTTTTAATTTTTTTTTATTGGAAGTTGGGGCATGTTTAGTGTTAATAATAACGAGTTGTAAATTAACCTCTCTGAGTATCCTAATAGATTGGGATTCTAAATTATGTTTCCTTTAGGAATTTGAGAACATTGATTTTAAAATTTTGAGGATTAAAATTAGCAGGAAAAAACCACGCCGGCAAGGAATCCCAAGAGTATGAGACCCGATTAAAAAAATCACACTAAAAGGCTACAGTTCTACCTACAGTTTGTTATTTGAACCGCAAAAGGATGGCCCCTGTTGCAGCTTTGGTATGACGCAAAAATAAGATCTGGTGTCTGATTCAACCCGGATAATTTAAAGTGTAACACGCCGCATTAGATTCTATGTAGAGTATGGGACTTTTGTGAAAATAATTCGGAAATCCTGACATGAAGAATCTCTTATTAACACTAATTTTTCAATAACAAAACACTATCGATAGTAATTTTACGAACCAAAAGAATTTAACTAACAAGGAATAATAATTTAATACAAAAAAAGAACTAAAACACAAAAATTATATAAACCAAATAAAGCTTACATTAATTTAGTTTTCTTCCAAAACCAGTCCGGAGGAACATATGTTGATTGTAGGCTGACACAGATTGCATTTCACATATAGCACTTATCCAACAATCTGAAGCGTCATCCATACACGCTTTGTTCGAATGTAATACACTATGTTAATCACAAAAATGAACAAAGATGAACCAGCATGACAATCATAAATATAAGAATTATTTGTAATTAATTCATTTATTGATGCCCCAATAAAAAAAACTGTGATGTCATTACAACGGTTTACTGTTGTGTTTTGTAATGTTAAAAAAATCTGTCTGTACAACAACTTTAAAAACAAAGTGTGATAAGTCAGCAGTTGTATGGTAGACCCCTCGCCACTTTGATCAATGTGTCCCAAAAGATGATAATTATCTTCTTACACTAATTGGACTCTTTTCTATAAGTTTCATCATAATCACTTCATTATTGTAGGCTGTAGTGTGCATAAACACACTAAAAAAAAATTGAAAATTTTCAAAAAAAATTTTTTTACCGGAACTAAAAAACCGGAAGTTGGGTGCAAAACTGTTGTGAACCGTACTACATGCTCATGTACCAAGTTTCATCCAATTCGATTATCAGGTACAGATGTTATTGAGCTTTCAAAAAAACAGGTGTATGGGACACCCTCCACCACTATGTTCACTATCGCTCAAAAACTAATCAGTTCCTTGCCATACATGTTTGCATCTTTTTCCAAAGTGTCATCAAAATTACTTTACGAACGAATGCTGTATGCTCCCAACAAACATTGCAAAAAGTGTGACACAGTAAACAGGTGTTCGGGAGGACCCTTACCACTTATTCCAATATTATCCAAAAACTAATCAGCTCTTTGTTATTTAAGTCTCCATCTTTTTTCAAAGTGTCATTAAAATAAATTAATGAATGAAGTCTGTATGCTCCCAACACACTTAAAAAACAAGGTGTGAAAAGTCAGCATTTGTATGGTAAACCCCCGTCATTTTGATCAATGTTGGGACACAGATGATAATTATCTTGTCACACTAATTGGACCCCTTTTCATAAGTTTCATCATAATCACTTCATTATTGTAGGCTTTAGTGTGCATAAAGACACTGAAAAAACTTCAAAAAAGTAAAAAAAAATTTTTTTACCGGAAGTGAAAAACCGGAAGTTGGAATGCAGAACTGTTGTGAACCGTACTAAATACTCATGTACCAAGTTTCATCCAATTCAATTATCAGGTACAGATGTTATAGAGCTTTTAAAAAACAGGTGCTCCAGGAGCCTTACTCCATTTTGTTCACTATCGCTCAAAAACTAATCAGTTCCTTGTCATACATGTTTGCATCTGTTTCCAAAGTGTCATCAAAATTCATTCACGAATGAATTTTTTATGCTCCCAACAAACATAAAAATATTGTGGAAAAAACCACCTGTTGTATGGTGGACCCGAAAACCCTTTATCCAATGTACTTCAAAAGCTGATAAAATCTTTCTCATTTTATTTGAAAGCTTTTACCAACGTTTCATGAAAATCGATCGGTAATTGTAGGCTACAGTAGGGATAAACACCTGGAAAAAAACTTTTTAACCAGAAGTGGTGACAAACCGGAAGTTGGTATGCAGAAATATTGGAAACTACTAAAACCTTATATACTAATTTTCAATAAGCTCGTAGTCCGGGATCAGAAGTTATTCAAGATTTAAACTTAGAGGTGTTCGGGAGACCCCCCGCTATTTTGTCCAAATTTGAAATGAATCCAGATCTTCCATTTTCAAGTGAACCTGTATCATTTGCCAAAGTTTCATCAAGATCCTATGCAGAAAACTCACCGAAAATCTTTATACATATGAATATTCCTACTTTTATAGAAATATTCGAAATAGTTGTTGAAATGGTTATGAGGATTCTTTCAATAGCATTTTCGGTATTATGTTTTTTATTTCTATAATTACAAAAACAGAGTTTTTGGCAAGATTTACTTTTTCTAAACGTTAATTGAAGTCAAACGGCTAATTAAAAAAGTTTGGAATTATTGCCGAGACTTTTTAAAAAATTAATCCTATCAGTGCTAATTCATTTTCCCTTGAATGAGTGCCGAGAGTCTAATCTCGGCACTAAGTCAAATGCTTTATGAATTCAATCTCGGCACTAATTAAAGAAAAAATTGAATTAGTACAGAGATTTAAAAAAAATCAAATCTCGGTCCCATGTCAAATTTCTGCGCTTGTCAGATTGGAAAAATTTGCGCTAATGACGTGAACAAAGACCTGAATAAAGTCGCCGACTGGGGTGACCAAAACCTTGTCAATTTCAACTCTACCAAAACACAGCTGTTGATTGTTTCCAGATTAAAGACCGAGTTCCCCAAAGATATTTTATTTAGTATGTGTGATGAACCAATAGGTGAATGTAAAAACATTCGTTTATTGGGTGTCACAGTTTCAAATGACCTACTCTGGAACGATCATGTAATGGCGATGGCAAAAAGCGCGTCCAAAAAACTCGGCCTTCTAAATAGATGCAAAAAAATTTTCACTCCATACCAATTGCTCCATGTTTATAAGTCCTATATTCGTCCATTTATGGAGTATTGCTGTCAAGTTTGGGGTGCTGCCTCTGTTTCCATCTTGGCCCTCTTGGACTCTATACGAATCGTGGGTGATCGAACTTTGACATCAAAACTTGATTCCCTACAACATCGTCGCACTGTTGCTGACCTCGTAGTTTTTTACAAATATCGTCATCAGCAGTGCTCAGATGAAATCAACGGCATCATGCCTCAAACTTATTCTTACCCCCGTTCCACTCGGCAATCGGCTGCCGCAACCGGTGAAACGGTAAAGATCCCGCGCTGTCATACTGGCAGATCGCAGAGAGACTTCTCTGTCCGAACTGCGTACAAATGGAATAGTTTGCCGGAACACTTAGTCTCAGGTGGCTTCAACCCACAGATGCTTAAAAATAGCGTTAATCTACACATTAGAACGCCAGTTGTTGTGGGACCCAGGTCTAGACCTAGGTCTTAAAAGGTATTTATGTGTTGTTGTGACACATATTCTAAACCCTATTACACAACACATTTTATTAAAAAAAAATTAAAAAAAACTGAAATAGTGGCGAGAATTTTCTCGGCGCTATGTCATCGGCGCTATGACAGTTGGCGCTATTTCATGGAGCCGTTGCAACACATAAAAACCTTTTAAGACCTAAGGCCCACAACAACATGCGTTCTGAGGTGTTGATAGTAAATATTATATAATAGTTATTTATGTACCAAGGGTGTAAATTTATAAATTTCAGCCCAAGTGAAAATTTGTTTAACTCACGAGGGCTGAAATTAACTTCACGCCTGCACAATATTTTTTACACTATTATTTATTAGTTTTATGAGAAAACATGCCAAGGTTCTATAATAAAAAGATTATAAAATAAACCAATCGTAAAGGTATGTTTTACGCAAGGAAGCATAAAATAGTTCATTATGTAAAAGGTGTATAAACCAGCATTTCATGATGGAAATAAAAATAAATAAAAGGTAAAAAGCGTATTTTTTAAAATATTTGTATAAAAAAAATCCCAGCGGCAGGTATATCCGCTAGAAATAGGTAGATTTCGGGGTCAGACGGTTTTGTGTCCAAATAAAATTAGATAAGTCAGATTAGTTTAAATAAAAAATATAAGTAGAAACAGAATAATTCAAAAAAATTATCGAACCAAATTAAATACATTATCCGAACTAACGCCATCAATACAATTTCGGAACAGTTTTATTTAAGTTGGTTTAAATTACTTTTAATAACATATTAAATCCACCAAAGATCAAATGAACTACGTCACAACTACAATTATACCATCACACATAATTTATAATCAAACATTATCAAACAATTTTATTTCAAAATCATCTTTTGTTGTTGTGTTTTTTTGTTCTTATTTAATCTTTTTTCAAACGGTTACTTAGTAAAAAAAATAAAAACAAAAGAGATTTTGATAATTTTTCTATGGTATTAAATGGGTTGATATTTTTCTTGTAAGGGTTGCATTATAATGCTTATAAAAATGAAACCTTTTGGGTTAGAAAGCTGAAATTTTTTGAGGCTATAGTTGAAAAGTATGTTTAAAAGCTAAGATGAATTTAAATAACATAAACTGAAACATGATGAAAGCATTGCCTTTTGCGTTTGTTTTTATTTCAACAGCCGTAGGGTCTCAACCGTTAAACTTAAACTATTATTTTTGAAAATTTTGGAAAGATTTATATTTTAAATACGTGAAAAAAAGTTTTCAACTATGAGCTTTGCCATTTCAGCTAGATCAAGGGCAGTAAAGTTTAGTAAATTTTTAAAACAGCTGATTTTTGAGGAACCTGAAACGCCAAAGTGGTCATCTGGATAAAAATGATAAAAAAAGGTTCAAATATTCAATATTTTTAAATTTTATTAAAATATTATTATTCAAACGGAAGTTATAGCGCCCTAGATTATTCGACTTTTTAGGCTCTAGCCGCTTAACCGGTACCCGGATATGACCAGTTCACGAACTTGTCCAAGACATTATTTGCCGAAACATACACAGAAAATTATTTTGGTGTAGGTCGAAAAATGCGACCGTGAGAGTGCCGCTAAATTCCGTTATACCTCATATCGTTATATATATATATATATATATATATATATATATATATATATATATATATATATATATATATATATATATATATATATATATATATATATATATATATATATATATATATATATATATATATATATATATATAATTTTTTTTTTTTTTGTTTTTCCATCTCCGCTTATCACAAATAGTCGTTTGGCATCAAAATTTTTCCGAAATTCCGAGATGAAGCCCATTGCAATAGGTAGATTTTTATATGAAATCTACCTAAAACTAAAATTGAATTGCAAATAATTCAGCAATAATCCCAGTCTCCTCTCCCTTAATGATTAAATCACACATATATAGGATGAAAACTCGTTCTTTTAAGCATAGAGTGTCATCATCGAGAAGAGAAACACCCCATACCAAAGGTTGATTTCCACTATCCAATTGGTATCATACAACAGCACCCCTAAAATATCAACTTCCCAAGTAATATTTCTGTTACTGCTAGTGAAATAAGTATTAAATATTAAATTAAATTTTATTGTTTATATTAAACACGTTTCACCAAATTTACGTTCAATATTTTGAAACTGATCTTTTCTATACAATTCAGGTCGTTCTAATTATTACGGATATAGCACAATTACTTGGATAACTTTTTGTTGTTGTGTTTCTTGTTTTTTTTTTCAAAGATGTTACAGTTGTCTGTCTTGTTTTATTTTGAGTTAATTTTATTATTTGTTTTTTGAACATTAACAAGTTTTCCATTTTTTTGGATTGAATTTTTTGGCAGTATAATTAGACTTAGTATCAGTTTATCCAGCTGTTGAATTATTAATTAAAATAGTTTGTTTTAATTTTGTTGTAATTTATTTTGCTTCATTTTGGCGAAATAGTTTATCAATGTTGCCAACAAACGAGGATTGTTTCTCAATCTCAACGCAGTTCATGTTTATCTTGAGTATCTCAAACCTGATATTCTTTTTTTAACGAAAACGATTTTCAGCGCACGAGTTGTATTCCTGGATAAAAATAAACTTGTTTGTCCGAATTGTGAAGTTGGATCTTCGTTCTAGAATAGATCATTTTGAACTAAATATAAAATTTGTATAAAGTCTATAAATTGTATCGTTCGCTTAACTCACCAAAGTATATTAATTTATTCCATGACCTAATAAAATTGATTGGTTGACTCAGACTGTGTGTCCTTCTGTCAAATTTATGGCTCTTAATTCATTTAATATATACAATAAAGGATGGCACAAACAACTACTATAGGCGAATTAGGTAAACAGACTGAAATAATTTCACATATTATAATAGACTAACCTGCCAGAATTCCTGATATTAGTAGTTTATCTGATTTTCCTTTCACAAATGATTCTGACTTGGAACAATTTGAAATAATTCATTCTTTAGGTGAATTAGATCATAATTTGATAATATGTTGATTTAAGTATATAAATCCAAATAAAAAAATTGTTTGAGACAACAATGCTGTGGTTCGACAAGTGGTTTATGATTTTTTTAAATTGTTCCTCTGGCAACGTAATTCTCATTGTCACCAAGATCTGAAAATTGCTGTTTCTAATTCTTCTAAAATTATAGCTAAGAGTATGTGCAGATTTACGTCGAATTGGTTGGTCGTCGCGGAGAATTATTCGCTTGATTGTTATATCTATAAAATGCAATCCTTTTAAAACTAACGAATTGGATACCATACCATTCGGCATCATATTTGAACAACTCCCAATGCAATTTATTTTCAATAATATAATGGTGTTATTTTGAATAGTTGAAAATACTTCTACTAACCAAATCACAAAAAGCGATTGTGATAGAAAACGTTTGTAATTTTCATATTTTTTACTTAGAACAATTTTCACCTATTAAGGGGTGAAGGATGGGTTTTTCAGACTAAATTTCGAGAATCTCCATAATAGAGAGTAGGTAAACACCCAGACTAACTATTGAAACTTACTGGTGAACATAACTATTTCATCATCAACTTTTGCCTTAGACGCAACTGGATGCCATGAACCAAAGAAACGCTTTTGTTGATTATTATCAACATCAACCTCAAAATCAACTGATTATCAACCTCAAAAAAAGCTTTTTGTCCCTTTAAACTGAATTTCATTCCACTGCAACGAAACTAGCTAAATCTTACAAGTAGATATTTATTTTCTGTACTTTTAGTGAAACAAATGGTAAAACCAAATAAATCTAGCAAGGCATGGCAACTCAAATCACTCCGATTTTAGTTCCGCATATAACAGCTTGCGTAAAAACTGAAAATGATTAGACGATTTGCCGGTAAATTCGAATTATATTCCAGTGCCTTATAGCAATTGATAAATAAAGGCTTAGATGATTTCAAATCCTTCCAGTTTTAAGGGAACGATAATTTATTTACTAAATAGATAAAAAGCTGTGTTAGGATCTTACTCAAATATACCGACAGCCCTAGAATGATGTATAAAATACAAAAACCAGGACCACATCTGCATTATTCCGTTACACAAATCTCGGATAGAAAAATCAAATTAACCGACTCGCGTCACGTCACTTAACAAAAAACGCTTGACTACAATTTATAATCCTTTAATCTTCATTATGCAAAATCCTGTTTATTTCAATAATAGAATTTTATACATGCCGAGGTTTTCTTGAATTTATATTTTTTCTTAAAAAATGTTTAAACATTGTAGTTGGACCACCCTTTATAAAAAAAAACTATACACACGAAAATAAATAAATTATGATAGAAACTCCTTAAATTTGAACAAAACAATTCATCATCTTTTATTTTTGGAACAGGAATTATTGTATTCTTATATTCAAACAACAAGAATAAACAAAAATTATCCTAGATTTCAATTACGTATGAGTATATTGATGTCTATGGCTTTCAAGGTCTCATTTTTTTTTTATTAATTTTGCCAAACTGTATTTTTTGTTACCTGAATAATCGCAAATATACATTGTTCGAAACAATATAGGCTCTCGGTATGTATGTGAATTTCTTTGTATATTGTAAGAAGCACATAAGTAGTTTTTTGCTGAAATATAAATTCTTTTGAATTTGATTAGAAAAAGATTTTGTATACGAAAACTTAGAAATTTGTTGAGAATTAAGTAGAAATCATTATGTATGAATTTTTTTAATTTATAGAATATTTGCTTATGGTTTATATTTACTCCATAGACCTATAATGTTTCTTAGCAAAACTACCTTTTCAGTTTTGAGATGTCATTTTTGTTGTAACATACGCGACGCTTAAAGTAAATTTTTAATACTTTCCCTTTAAGAAAAACGTAACGAAAGCGAAAGGAAAACCAAGTAGTTTTTTCATACAAGTTTTCGTAAACGTAACGTGGAGGCGGTAATGTTAGAATAAGAAGAATGTAGAGAATTTTCCGAGAGTTGTGCATGTACATATTGGTAGTTCGTAAACAGCCCATTGGCAATGTTCGTTCACGTAACGTCTAAAGTCTAAACAGTACCAATACGGTTCGGAAGAAAGATACGTTTACGCAATACGTATTTGATATTTCATGTATTTATATATTACTGTTGAAGCATTTCATCTACTCTATTTTTGTAATGTCAACTCATTGTATGACATAAGGCGTCACTTGCGTAAACGAAACAGTTAAACAGTATGTTATGCAAACCAATTTTTAAAATAATGCAAATCATTCATTTTCAATTTTCAGAACACCTTTTGTAAGAAGAGAAACTGTATAGTGTATGTATATATATACCAAAATTATAATATGCTGAGTGCTGACATTGAACCCACATTATATTCATTAATAATAGAATCAAGAATGAATAATGAGTTTTTCTTTTAAGAAATATATTATGTTAAAATTTCTAATTATATTGTACTAGCAGGACTCGGCGTGCGTTGCTACGCCTATACAAAACTTTGTAAGCGTATATTTTGTTGAATTTGTAAGAATAATTTCAAAGAGTCGTAATGAGAATAGAAGACGTATTTTTTAATTTTTCCATTTGGGAAATATGAATAACAGAGAGAGAGACAGGATTGAGAATTGAACGGAATATCAAAATTTGAAAGTAATTGGTAAAGGGTTTTGGAGAGTTATTATGAGATTTTGTGTGATTTGAGAACGGTTTAGATTCACAATTGTACATAATTGGACAAACTTGGAAAAAATTTGGACCGGGAGGTCTCCTAAACGTCTATAAGTTTTAAACTTCAATAACTTCTAATTCTGGTTTTATCTCTGCCTAAACTGATTGAAACTTGGTATATAATGGTTTTAGTACTGTTTCCAATAGTTCTACATACCAATCGCTGGTTTGTCACTTCCGGTTAAAAAGATTTTTTTGCATTTATTTAAAGTGTTTAAAGTACTATTGTCTACAGATGTGGATGATTTTCATGAAACGTTGATAAAAAATAATGCAAAAGATTTGAGAAAGATTTTTAAATCTTTTGGGTACATTGGACAAAGGGTTGAAGGTTGTGGGAGTCTCCCGAGCACCTGTTTTGCTAAAGATCTTTAACATTTATACCTGATAATCAAATTTAATTAAGATTATGATGATAACTGATTAGTTTTTAGGCGATATTGGGATAAGTCGATCCTTCTTTTTGGATGAATCAGATGACACTGGTAAAACATTCCTCATCTTAATAGTACTTGCTCCCATTCTATCCTAAGATTATATTGCACTTTGAAATTGCTTCATAAGGTATTGCATCCTTGATTGATGGTTTATGAACTGGGCATTCAGCGCTCAAGTTTCATCATACAAAACACAACATGAATAATTTTAAGTTCTCTATGAAATTTCTCATTTGACCACAAATAAACAATTTTAATTTACTTATGAAGTATTATTGACTATATATTAAGCATAATTGTATTTGGCATAATATATAATATATATTATTCATAAGTCGCTCAAAAAAGAAACATAAAAATGGCCGTGTGAAAATTGTGTGAAAATTTTAACCTATTTTCGTATTTGTTTTACGGAGAGAAGAAAATAAAATAATTTATATATTTTGCTTAATATATAGTCAATAATAGTTCATAAACAAATTTAAATTATTTAAATATGGAGGGGCTGAAATCTCACAACTCCGAGATATCAAGACTTCGGTCTGGGTTAAGGATTTTGATTTAGTTTTTGGCAAACAACTTTTATGGCGACAGTTTAGTTTTGGGCAGCGATGTATATCAAACATAACTTATTGTTGAAGTACGTGTATTTTTTATCTCTGTTTAGATATATATTACTAAACTAACACGAAACATCAATACGAATTTAGTGAAAAGATTATACAATCAGCAAACTACTCAAAAACCCCTCCATTTAGCGTTTCGAGAAAATATTTTAAAATCACAAATTCATATTTCATTCAAAGTTCCAAAAATATTGTAAAACTAAATAAAATCAAAAATTCAAACTTTTTTCAAACAAAATTCTAAAAATAGCTCAAAAATTATTACAAAATCAAAAATTGAAACTTTTTTCAAAATTCTAAAAATATATATAAAACTCAAAAATTCTATTTTTTTTTTCAAAAATCTAAATATATTCCAAAAATTAGAATAAAATCAAATATTTAAACTTTTTCTAAATTCTAATATTATTCCAAAAATTCTTAAAAAATTTAAGAAATTATAAAAATTATAATAAAATCAAAAATTTTAAATTTTTCAAAATTCCCAAAATATTTCAGAATCTATAACAAATTCAAAAATTTACATGTTCAATTATATTTACGTAAGCAAACAGCTAATTTTTTTTTCCAAAAAATTATCTAAAAAAATAAATGAAATCATTTTTTTGACACACTTGACAATATTTTTTTGACAAACTCAATCTTCTCAATAATAATAATTTCAGGTTCATTATGCCCAAAATACATGTGCAGAAAATCTGTACGCAGTGCTGCATGCATATCTGCATCTAAAATAGATTTGCAAAATTTTTTATATATTTAACGTGCAGAATTTTCGTAACAATGACAGTTCGCGTTCTTACGTATTATGAAATAGTTATAAGTGAAAGTTGTCGCAATTTGTCTTTTTAATTAAAAGATTGAAAAAAATAATTGAATCTTTGCCTGTAAAAACGTTTATGTCTAAATTAAAATTTAAGTTCAAATTACATATACCACTGTTTCCGATAATCCTTTCCCAAAAATTTATTTATTAATAATATTACTTTAAATTATTTTATAATTTGGATTATTTAGAATATTTGAATATCTTTATAAACAAATAATTTCATTTTCAAAAAAATATCATTCATTTTTATTTGAGTTATAAAAAAAATAATTCATTTTCAAACAAAATGTCAAAATTATCCATTTTTATGAGTTTTCAGTAGTTTTTGTTTTTTTTTATTGTGGTAGCAGTGCCTCTGTGCAGCGAAATTAGAATTAGAGATATCTTGCAGAATTTTTCTGCATGCAGAATTTACATGTAATTGCTCTCATATAACAACACATGTTCTAATTTCGCTGCATGCAGAATTCTGCACATGTATTTGGACCATTATACATTTCATTTCATGCAAATAACTAATTTTATTTTTTTCTAAAAAAATAAATGAAAATCATTCTTCTGGCACACTTGGCATTATTTTTTGACAAACTTATAATTCTCAATAATAATAATAAAATTTCATGTTAAACAAATAATTAATTTTATTTTTTTCCAAAAACTTGGGTATAAAAGTAAATAAAAATCTTTCTTTTGACACACTTGACAACATTTTTTTGACAAACTTATGATGCAATAATCTAGTTTTTGATCTCACATACCAATCCCGACCATCCAGATTTCTCCACATTCTTTGTTCCTACTCGTAATCACTTAAAATGAAAAGAATAAAACGAAAGTTAAAATGAAAAAAATATACAAATTTCCTTGTTTTGACACACTTGACGATTTTTTTGAAACACTTCCGGTACAGTTATCGAACACATCGTCCTTTCGTCTCTTCCCATTGAGTAAAACTATTTTTAGAAAAAAATTTTGAAATCCGTCCAGCGGTTTTCTAGATTTCGTAGATTGTGACGACCGGTAGACAGACATTTATTTTTTTTTGCTGTTTTAGAATCAGTAGGTCCTAAAACGTCGAGAAATGCCCAAAAAGTGGGGGTAAGAATTTCACTTTTAGATCATGAATGTAATACTTAGGTCTTTCAGACCGAAGTAATTGTAGTAAAATGAGAAATTTCATAGAAAATTTTATGCCTTAGTTTTATTTTAATTTAAACCAATGAAATTCTCTAAAATGTAATGATATCATTCAATTTCACCAATAAAATTTGAATTATACTAATTACATATATTTATACGTCTGGCCTACTGGGATGTTAATTATCAGTCTAATTTTGAAATAATTAACTGATATCAAAGTAGGCCAACGTATAATTCATAAAAAATATATAAAGAAATGAAAAATGGCAAAAATTTTGTAAACGAATTCCCCTCGGTCGTTGTTAAATTCTCATAATTTTTTGGAAAATTCCTCAAGCAAGACTTGCTTTCGAAATTTTTAGCAAACAATTATTTCGAATTATCACCGCCCTTGGGAAATTACAACTGAAATTTTTTGCCTTAGTTTTATTTTAATTTAAACCAATGAAATTCTCTAAAATGTAATGACATCATTCAATTTCACCAATAAAATTTGGATTATACTAATAAAAATATTTATACGTCTGGCCTACTGGGATATTAAAAATTATCATTCTAATGTTGAAATAATTCACTGTTAAAAATATATAAATAAATGAAAAATGGATTTCCCCTCGTTCGTTGATAAATTCTCATAATTTTTTGGAAAATTCCTCAAGCAATTTTTGGCGAAATTTTTGGCAAACAATTATTTCGAATTATCACCGCCCTTGGGAAATTACAACTGAATTTTTTTTTTCAATTGCCTATATCTCGTGAACGAAGAAGCTCACAAAATTTTGGTAGAACAATTTTTGCTTGTTTTATCGATCTAAAAAATAAAAAACTAAAATTAGGCGGTGCCATACTTATCATAGTCGTGCCTTCAAAAATCATGTTTTTCGCATCGAGTCTTCCTCCAGCTTCAATTGTTGATTTTAAATTGTTAAAGAATTATATTAACAGTTTATAGGTGGTAAATTTAAAGTATATGAGGTGTATTTTGAAATGGCGTAATTTAGTTTGCGGTAATTAATATATTTTATGCCGATTTTTAAAGAAAAAGGCAAAAACAAATTCCAGAATTAAAAATTCTGAAATTCTGAAAATTCGACAAACTTTAAAATCAATGTGAATAAATTCCTCAAAGAAAATTAATAAATACTTTGAGCCTTAGTTTCCCAGTTAGCATAGTATCTTCGGATCCCCCAGTTAGCATGGTATCTTCAAAGTCGTTAATCTATAATTGATTGTGGTTAACACTAAAAAGACTTTGAAAAAAAAAAAGTGTAATGGTAAACTAGAGGTCTTATCTTCTATCATTATATCTGATCATCAAATGCATAACGCAGTTGCAGTTCATAAATACCAGGGAAGGTGTATTGAATTGATTGAAAAACTATTATTCACTGCCACTTCTTGGGGTGGTTTTGGGTGTCTAGAACCACCCTCACTTGCTTTTGGACCCCGAAAATCCCCGAGAGACGATTTCCTATGCAAAATATTAATTTTTTTAATCACTACCAGTTCTAAGGATGATTTTAAAGGATTGGTATCAGCCTTATTTGCTTTTGGACCTCGGATTCGTAATGAGATACCCCGAGAGACAATTTGTGAAATTTTGTATTTTCAAACATTTTTTTTTTCACTGTTACTATACTTGGGGTGTTTTGGGATTCGGAACTTACCCTAATTTACTTGTTTTATCTACCCAGTTAGTTCCGAACCTATTTTATAGAAAAACTTTTAAGAAAAGTGGTAACTTGTTAACGAAAAATATGTCGAAGTGTAAAATACGCGTTAATAAATAAATACGATAAGGAGGTGGGAATGAGATATCAGTCAAGTGAGATATCATATAAAAAAGCTCTTAATTTAAGAAACATTGTGAAAAGAAGTTACGAAAAAAAAGAAAAAAACAATTATTTTTCTGTATTTTGAGAGGGAAATTGGTTGAAAATTTCGAAAAACAATTATTTTTGTCCTTGACAAGTGGGATGTGATATGAAAGGTGATTTTTTTTTGCTAGTTTAAAAAAATTTGTTTTGTAATTTTCGAACGAACATCTTTCGACTTATTTTTAAAAAATGTGAAAAAAATTTCCTGTACCTCCACACCCTTAACTCCGAACATTTCAGAAGCAAAAAATTCACGGTTGTAGGAAATATTGTAAAGATTGAATGAAAACTGCAGCGTTTGGCTCATGATTTTAAATATCCTTTGGAGGGATTTAAGAGAAGTAATTTTGAAAAAAAAATATTTTTGATCTTGACGAGTGGGGTGTCATATGAAAGATGATATTTTGTATACTTCAAGACAATTAGTTTTGTAATTTTTCAAAAATGTGCAAATTTATTTCTGTCCTCCCCCTTATCTTATTTTTGTGAAGGGTTATCCACGTAGTATAATATTAGAAGAGGATAAATTTTGCTACGTTGCCGCGAAATATACAGAAATTAAAAAAATAATATTAGTAAATGATAATGAACAAAAAAATTTTGTTAAATGTGAGGTGATGTTACTGCATCTGACTTGAGCGATGTGACTGCATCTGACTTAATATTTTGGGTGACACATAAAATCTAATCATTTAATTAAAGATTATTTTGTTTTATTATTTTTATAATTCTAGGGTTCTGAAATAGATTATAACTAATCAGATGAACTTGGCTTCTGCCGAACCGAGTTCGAATGCTTGCTTAAGTCGAAAAATGAACAATAATTACAATATTTGATTAAATTAAGTCTTCAAGTAGAATTCTACCGGAAAATTGACAGAATTATAAAATTCTTCATCAGTTATAAGATATAAATTGATGATATTTGAGGTAATAATATTGCTACGGTTATAACAAAATCATAACGAAATATGTATATCATAAAATTCTACATACAATTCAACATACTTCAACCTGTACAAAATTACGAAATCAAATTTATAATTATCGTCAACATCATTCATCAATGATTATAAAACGCATAGAATTATTTTTATTTTTATTGGAAGGGCCAAATATTTTTCTTAGGATTTGTTTTCTATAACCTTTTTTTACAGTTAGGTAGTAAATAAACATCATTTCTTTATGGAACATTCCGGATTAAAGATGTTTACAATAACGATCGATTGATCGATCTTTCTACATCCTGAGTGGGAACTGCCAATATTAAACAACGAACCAATCTTGGGCCAGTATTGGCTTGCAAACTTTGGTTTAAGTCTGGGTCAGTTGTAAATGCCTAGACTGGTCCAAGGTTCAGTTTATTATATTACGTGTTATTCACCAGGTTAATGGATTGTAAATATAAGCAAGCCATATTATTTTTATCTTTATTTTTATATATGTTAGTCTTGCGACAACCTCTTTCCAAACATTTGAAAGAGGTTTGGGGAAAAAAATTGGTTTGTAAGACCTGGCCCAAGTCTTATTTGACAGACTTGGCCCCAGGGCATCAGTTCAAGCATGGTCCATGTTTGTGCCATTTGGGCCAAATGTTAAGCCTGACCCAAACCCCGAGAGCTGTGGCGCAGGATTGGCCCAGGCTTGGTCCGTTAGTTTTTTCTTACCCGGGATTGTACGAAATTTAGTATTTTAGCCGTTATTTTTAGGCAGAATTAATTAATTGTAAACGAAACGTACCGTGCATATAAAATCGTGTAAATAGAAGAAGTTATTTTTAAATTAGTTTTTGTAAATAAAGTTCTAAGTGCTATTTAATAGAAATATTTTGTGCATTATTTTGGAAGCTGGAATACTGGAAATTTCTACAATCAACCATTTGAACTTCTGTTGAAAGAATATTCTAGATAGGAATATTGCTTTCTGTATTGTTTTCCTGTTGTTGTGGAACAATTAAGGTGTTGAAACTTTATTAAAACTTGGTGTTTTTGCTTACTAATCAGTAATCGAAGCCAGAAAGAGATTTGGGCACTACGTTTATCGAATTGATAGTAAAGTCAATTCGAAGTAAGGCTCAATAACGTAACAATATATTATCCAATTTTATCCGTCTACAAGCTACAGTAATTAAATTTTTCTTTAGTTACTATAAACAGCTATGGCAAAGATTTAACCCGATGTAGCATTTTTTGTATCAGTTGGCACAGTTTTCGATTGGCATTGCTATTGACATTTACGAGGAAAAATTCAAGTTGTATATTTGACAACACAAGTTAATTCACGGAACAATCGACCCTTTATATAGTTGGATTTGGATAAAATATTGCAGATCACTTCCCAATTTAAAATTTTGTAGCCAACACATTCATGCCAATACCACTCCTCCTCGTCTCTATTTCCAATCCTTCCTTGATTCAAACGAAAATATGCTACACCAGACTAATAAAAATAAGCTGTTTTGCCATTTATTTTCTAGAAACTAAGAATAGCGTTTTAAAGATAGACATTGTTCACTCAATTAAGTAATTGTGCATCGAAAAATCTAGGAGGATTTTTAATAATAAATCAAATAGTCAACGATATAATATTCTGGGAAATTTGATTAGTAATCATGGTTGCTTTTTTAAATGACACATCTTGCCAGTCTTAAAAATAAGAAAAACATTTCTTTTAACTTGGATATCATATCCATACAAGTTTATTGTTATATATCGAATTCTCTAAGCCGTCAATATTCTTAGTTGAATTCAAATTAAAAGAAAGACAAACAGACGTCAAAATTATTTCATAACTTATTCCTCCAAATTACATTTTAAATGAATAGTTTAAACAAAAATCTAGAAATACTCAACTAATAGCTGTTACACGATAATGTCCTTCAAAACTAAAAAGAAATCAATAACTTGAATATAATTTTTTTTCATGATCCATTTTGTGATAACATTTTTCTTCTGTATTAGATTTGTAATTATGGTCGTTTATCACGATATTTTTTTCGTTGTCAAAAATGAAAGAAAGTTTGTTTAAGAATTTTTTAATCAAACTAATAAAAGAATTACTGTTATAAAAAAATCTGTTTTAGGAAAAGAATTTTAATTAAATTTCGGAAGGTAATTTATTTAGGGATGGACGGACACATTAAATTTGTTTTATGTAAATTATTTATATTTACTGAATAGTAAATTAAATCAAGGGAAAACACATCGTAATTACTAAAATCTAAAGATGTAAGGATAATTTAACCCATAAACAGTTTATTAAACTTATATTATGCATATATTATATTAGATCTAAGTCTTCTTTAAGTACTTATTGTATAAAATTTGAATAGATAAAAAAAATTAATCTAATTTAATTTTCTGTGAGGTCAACGTCAAATAGATAGAATGGGTAATTTTTATGTTAAATTGTACTCGTGCAACAAAATCTTATAAAAATATTAATTCATTAAAAGGTACATTTTTTTATGTTATTCAATTAAAAGTGAAACAAGTTCAAAGTACATTCAGATTTAGGCCCGGGTAAGAAAAGGCTAAGGCGCCAAGCTTGGGCCAAGACCGCGCCACAGCTTTTGGGGGTTGCGCCAGGCTTAACATTTTCAAACGGCCCAAGCTTGAACTGATGTCCTGGCACCAAGTCTGGGAAACCAGGCTTGGGCCAAGTCTGGCAAATAAGACTTGGACCAGGTCTACCAAACTAATTTTTTTTCATACCTCTTTCAAATGTGTGGAGAGAGGTTGTGGAGAGAGTAACATATATGAAAATAAATCTTTCTGTGATCTGCTAGTATGACAGCGCGGGATCTCGACCGTTTGACTGCTTGCGCTAGCCGATTTCTGAGTGAAACGGGGGTAAGAATAAGTTTGAGGGATGTTGTTGATTTTATCTGAGCACTGTTAATGACGACATTTGTAAAAAACAACGAGGTCAGCAACAGTGCGACGGTGTTGTAGGGAATCAAGTTTTGATCTCAAATCTCGATCACCCACAATCCGTATAGTCCGCTTTGGTATGGAGTGAAAATTTTTTTGCATCTATTTAGGAGACCGAGTTTTCTAGACGCGCTTTTTGTCATCACCATTACATGATCGTTCCAGAGTAGATCATTTGAAACTGTGACACCCAATAAACGAATGCTTTTACATTCACCTATTGTATTGGTTCATCACACATACTGAATAAAATATCTTTGGGGAACTCGGTCTTTGATCTAGAAACAATCAACAGCTGTGTTTTGGTGGAGTTGAAATTGACCAGGTTTTGGTCACCCCAATCGGCGACTTTTTTAGGTCTTTATTCACGTTCATGGCAGCGTCTCTCCGGGTGGGATTAATTCGTTCGTGCATTTTACCTTTTGCAGGAAGAGGCTCGAACGACTTGTGCAGAGCACTATCATCTGCAAAACTATTTATTGGGTTGCTGGTGATTTTCAACAATTCGTTGATATAAATCAAAAATAGGGTACCTTGAGGTACACCAGCGTTAATTAGATTAGACTCAGATGAAAATCCGTCTATAAGGAGACCGAAATGTAGCGGTTGGATAGAAAATATTGAATCAGCTTCACAACATTGGGATGAAAACCATACGCAACGTGCTTATTGATTAAGTTGGCATGCCAGACTCGATCGAAAGCCTTGGAGATGTCTAAAGCGATAACGTATGTTTCAACACTTGTTCCAACAATGCGCTACATAGTTTAATAGATCGGTAGTTGATTTTCGAAAACCGTATTGGCTGTCAGCTATAAAATGATTTACTTCCAGAAATTTTGAAATGTGTGTATTAATATAATGCTCGTAGACTTTGGATAGGACCGATAGTAAGGCTATTGTCCTTTAATTTGAGATATCGGATTTCGGTCCCTTTTTTGGGACGGGCTGGACTTTTGCTAACTTCCAGCACGAGGGAAATATACCAGATTTGTAGGATTAGGAGAATATCTTAGTCTAAGTTAGTGCAAGTTCTTTAGAAAAGGTTTTTAAAATAATTGATGGAATGTTAACCATTCTTGAGGCTTTGGTGATGTTTATCACTTAAGGGTGTAAAAAATAGTTTACAACATATTCTCAGAGCTACTGAATATACAAATAAAATTTCATGAAAATCGGACAAACACCGTGACTTTTCGTAAACACCGTGACACTGTAGTCGTAAACACCGTGACACCGAGAATTTTATATATATAGATTATAACGGGCATCATTATAGGGTTACGAATAGATTTCTTGAATACATAATCTTGTTTTGATTTAACCTGATTTAATAAAATAATTGTTTGTAATAAAAGAAGTTTTTAGGTTTTAGGGCGTTTATGATAATTTTATATGTTCCAACATCACTCACCCCGCATTAAAATATCACTACGAAAAATTAAAAACGGACTTTTAGGCCTGAATATGGTCTCGGTGAATCATCCGTCATGTACGCTGGTTTCAGTCACCATTCATATCTATAACGAAATACTTCCGGAGTCGTTTCACTACTTTGTATGGTCCATCGTATAGAGGAGTTAAACCGATCTTAACTTTGTCCACTCGGACGAAAACATAGTCGCTGTCCGTTAAGTCCTTTGGAATATGATTATTATCTTATTATGTCGTAATTGATTGACCAGTGAGATTGGATCTGTCGATGGCGCAGGGGAAGAATGCATTAAGAGTTCTCCAGGGACCTTAAGTGACTGTCCGTAGACAAGATCTTCTGGAGAGCATCCGAGGTCAGGTTTGACGTAGTTCTAATCCCAAGGAGAATAAATGGTAGTTCATAGCTCCAGTTCAAGGTATTATTTTTAGCGCATAGAGACCCTTTTAAATGGCGGTGGAATCTCTCCACCATGCCAGTAGCCATTAGCCCTCTCATGTGGTACAGGGAATCTTGAGATATACTGGTCCACGAATGCTTGCACTACTGTTGTCGTTTTCATGTTAACCAACGGTATGGCTTCAGGTCATCGTGTAAATCTATCGATTATGGTCAGTATGAATGTGTGGTTTTTGACGATGGTAATGGACCGACTAGATCCATCTGAATATGCTCAAACCGTCCGGCAGGAATATTAAATCGCCTAGTTTCTGAACGAGTGTGACAAAACACTTTCGACTTTTGACAGGCGAGGCATGTTTTTGACCAATAATCCGTGTCCACATTCATATTGGGCCAGAAATCTTTAGAAGACACCAATTTGCGCGATGCGCGGATACCAGGATGAGACAAGTTGTGAAGATTGTCGAACACCTGTAGTCCCTATGGAATGTATGGAAGATTTGTGCCAAAAGAAGTTTCACACCATACTGGTAAATCTGATGCAGAATCTTGAAGGAGTTCAAAATTTAATTTCGATTTATGCGAATTAGTATTTTTGTCGCGAATTTCCTTTAATTCCTCCACAGTCTCTTGCAAATTGATAAGTGTTTCCATATTTAGAGCTGTATGACATATCGGAGATACTTGGTATTCACAAGGTCGTGACAAAGCATCTGCTACCACGTTACTCTCACCCTAATATAGCGTATATCTGTCGTAAATTGTGAGATGTAATCTAATTAATGAGACTGGCGGGGACTTCTTTCAGACTTTGACGCCATGGCGGTAGTCAGAGGTTTGTGGTCGGTTAAGATAGTAAATTCTCTGCCCTCAACGAAGTACCCAAAATGTTTAATGGCACAATACATTGCCAGTAACTCGCGATCGAAAGCGGAGAACTTACATTCTGAGGAAGAAAGTCTTTTAGAGTAAAAGCCCAATGGTTCCCAACATCCTATGTTCAACTGCGCCAATAGCTACGTTGGAGGCGTCTGTACTTATCCTGAATTGCTCACGTTTGGATGTGCTAAGATGCTGTTTGACATTCAAGTGGCCAAAAAAAATCTTTCTTTTTGCCTTTTTGAAGAACAGCCACCTGTGAATGTATTGGAGCAAGTAGTTCGGCTAAGTGAGGAAGGAATCGGTGATAGTAGTTAACCATACCGATAAAACGCTGCACTTTCCGTATAGATGTTGGTTGGGGAAATTCGTTGATAGCCACGATTCTCTCTGAAGATGGTCAGATACCATCTTTAGAGATCTCGTGACTAAGAAAATTAAGCGAGATTGCACCGAATACACACTTCGATGGCTTTAGAACTATGCCGAAATCTGTAAGGCGTTGGAATAGGATATGAAGGTGTACTAAGTGTTTGGACTCTGTTCGACTTGCCACCAGAATATCGTCGATGTATGCGTAAACAAAATTCAACCCTTTTATGACTTCGTCCATGAAACGCTGAAAGATCTGTGCTGCATTTCGCAGACTGTATGGCATTCTCAAAAAGCCCAAAAGGAGTTGTGATTGCTGTTTAAAATACATATTTTAAACAAGGTCGCCAATCAGTGCTATCGCGTTTCGGGACTAAATGCAGAGGTGAAGAGACGGATGATGATGATTGTCTACATAATCCTAAAGAGTTCATAAATTCGAACTCATCCCTTGCAATTTTGTGTTTTTCCGTAACTAATCGACGTGCACGAGAAAAAGGTTACGATTACTGTTACGATTCTATGTACAACATTATGCTTTATAGGCAATTCATAATTAGGTTCTTGCGTCAATGTAGGAGCTACGAAGAAGTTGTCCATATTGTCCATTGACTATAAAGTATAAACAACCGCACTGTTGGTGATGGATCGAATGTATCCGTTGTGCAAACAGAGAGCGATGTATTTGAGTTAAGAAGTCGTTTGTTTTTAAGATCAACGACTATACCGAACTTTGTCAAAATATCAGCGCCTATAATAGGCCTGGTTACTGACGCAATGACGAAAGGATGCCCAAGTTCACGATGGAAACCTAAATTGATGTTAAGTAATTTTACACCATAAGTTACGATGGAACTTCCATTAGCAGCGTATATTGTACTACGAGAACCGTTAGAAATATTTTTAAAAAGAGTGAATGGGATAACTGAAATATCGGCACCAGTATCTATTAGAAAATCAAAATTGGTTTTAGAGCATTTAATAAATAAGCGACGGTTACGAGGTGTCCCATCGTTCGCCGCATTAACTTTGCATGACGTTTTAGTTTTCCGACTTTTCAGTCGAACCACTGGGATTGGATTGACCTTTAAAAGTACACGAGCCACCAAAAATAAAAATCTAAATAAAATATTTTTTTCTGTACTTTAATCGTACATTATGATGCAAGGACGTTGAGCTAAAGATTTTTCAGCGCCTCGATTTGCACCTACATTAAGTCCAAAATAGCTTACGTCCGTGCGCCATATACCATTTTTCATTCGCCGCAAGCAAAATATTTAAAAAAAATAGTTTTTCGGCGAACGGCTGTAAAGTTTAACCTTACTGCCGCTAGGGAGTTAGTTAAAGTTTTTCTGTTATACTTATAATCAAAGCGGCGGCAAAAGTAACGCCATATATATTTTATATTACGGCGGCAGTAAAACATTTGTTATTTTGTTATTTTTTCAAACAAATTGTATAACTATGACAACAAGAAATAAGAAATTGATTCTGATTGGATTATGAAATTTTTCACTATTGTATGTAACCTATGACAACAAAACAAAAAAAAAGGTAAAAGGTAAACAATAATCCAGCTGATGCAGCGCACCCCAGACGCACCGCTCCCCACCTCAATCGAGGCACAAAGCCCAAACATAATTACATGTTGGTCTGATTCCTCGGAAGAGCTAATGAGTGATACTACTTTGTACCGGAGTGCTGCCGTTGACTAATTAAAGTTCGTACGCCAGCACCCTAAGATATCATCTTGGCTACTGATATCTCCTGCCATTGCCAGTGGTATGTGACATCTCAAGCTTACTCATATGTCAATGGTAGGGACTGGAGTACCAGGGTTAGTCAGACCCGTAGATCAACATTGATCATATTCGATCAAGATCGGCCCCTCCTGCGTGTTATCAAAACTTGTGTTTTTCAAACATCTATGGCCGTCGTGTAAAAAAATTTCAGAATATAAAAACAATTGTTAAATTTTAAGCATCATCTCTCACATTCCGATTCTTTACATCTTAACTAAAAATACAATCTGAATTAAATCTTAAAGCAATGAAACTAAAAATATGTAAATTGCTGAAGAAAAAAATCTCATTTAATCATAATTAAATAACTTTCTTATTACTTCAGAAAAGAATAATATAATCATAACATCAAAATAAATGGTATTGCTGTTTATTAAATTTTTTCTTGCTATTTTTTTTTGTCTTTATTCAACAGAACCGATTTAGAATACAAACATTAAATAAATAAAATATAAGATAAAAATATTTTCATCTATAAATTAATTGAACTCGTTTTTCAAAATCATAAGATTATATCTTTAGTGAAATAAATATACATATATACATATATTTTGATGATTTATTGAAACATAGCGAAAACAACCGCGATAATATTACGTTTTTCTAAATTCTTAATATCATTTCTATATTTCTAAATCAATTCACATAAAAAAATGATGTATGTATATAAATATATCTTAGAAAGTAAATAAATAAATCAAAAGTTTTAAGAATTGGCATAGCTGGAAAAAATAATTATATATTTGAAAAAGTTACTAAATTTCTGCCTTTATTAATAATCAAAGCTAGTTTGTTAGTTTACTGAAACTTTAATTGTAAATAATTTGTTTTTATTTTAATTAAAAATTTACTTAGATTGTGTGTTTTGAAGATTTGCATAAATAAAAACTGTTTATTGCCTCGTCGCCATTACTGTTGTTGTTAAACTCAAAGCTAACGAAGGTTGTCAAAACTTGTCTTTTTTTTAATTATAACCCCACCCCTTATCAAATGCTAGGTGGTTTTCTAGTAATTTATTCCAGATATGCATTTCATAGAAAAGTAAATCTTTCGTAGATCGCGCTTGTGTTACCATCCATTGAAAATGTTGCATGATTCCAAGTAAATCATAATATTGTCACGTTTTCCACACTTCCTCCAATTGGCCTAACCCTCATTTCAATAATCGTTATTCCCAAATTGCCTTTTGGATTTGATCACGGCTTAGTAAGCAAAAACGCCAGATTTTATTAGGTATTCAACACATTTATTGTTTCACAACAACAGGAAAACAATATACATAATAGCAAACAATATTCCTTATCTATAGAATATTCCTTCAATCGCTTCAGAAATTCCAACGGTTGATTCTAGAAATTTCCAGCATAACAGCGTCGAGAAATAATACACAAAATATTTCTGTATGTCAATTGCATTTTAATTTGAACTGTCTTTCATTCTGCAAAATTAATTCCGTAAATATTAGTTTGATCTATATCTAGATTATTCCAGATCAATCCAAAATGTCTTTACAGAGAAAACTAGAGAATTTCTCAAAACCTTCGACGTCGTCATTATTTTTGCGTTAACTTATTTTGAACAGTTTAGCATTCTTGAGCTGGTGTGAATCTGTTTGTTAATTATTCGGTTATTTTAGAATGGCGAGTAGTGTTGTGAAAAGGCATAGAACTGACGAATCGATGCCTTAGGATGATTCCTTCTTCTTCTTCAAAGAGCTTTTTACCGAACTATATAACTTATCCACTGTGACGAAAGGCGCTCCAAGATGCCGTTCAATAAATTAATCGAGGTGGTAAAATCTACATAGGAAGCATACTTTAGATTTTTAATCCATGTCGCAGCTCTTGAAGCAAGACAGGACAGTAACCAACCAATGAAATTCGAAATTCTGAACGGAGTCGAGGAGATCATGAATTATAGAAACGAGATACCAAAACCAATACGATGATACCAATGTAATCAGAAACTGAATTTAGAAGAACGAAGCACAGTGCAGTCAAATCTCATAAGCTGAGGTGGTTCAGTGAAGTTAACAGTTACTACTGGCGCTCTGCTTGAAAAACCCGATGACGTTATTGAGGAGGAAGGTTGGACCCGTGTTGGTAAAGAGAAAAGAAGAAGACGACAACGACATTCTGCTGATTACTGACTACATCTCTGATCTCGATCTTATTACGAACAAGGAGTCAATAAAAAACGCAGGCTTCATAATAAACGTGCCCAATAAACAATTGCCGCGACTCATAATAAAGGGAATAAGAGCTGGCTTAACTGATACAAGCATCTGCTATCTGTAAACAAAATGGTATCGCTGGGGAAACGAGTATAATCACAACGATTTTTAAAATCGGTACGGATATTTGCTGAGTTGTGGAGGTTAACTCTGAAACGAAAGCAAAACTAGTGGGAAAAAAACCGAGTTATTGTTAAGTGGACTTCATGCAGAGTTCAGGAGTATGTCACGCCACTTCGATGTTACAAGTGTCAAAATTTTGATCATATGGCAAATAAATGTGCGCAAGCTGTTTCGACGTGTGGTCACTGCTCAAACAGGACACACATTTGCTGATTGTCTAAACAAAGCACTCTCTCCGAAGTATGCAACATGTAAGGACAAACCACATGCTCACATTGTAGGAGAAAGCACCTGCAGCAGCTACAAAAACGAAATCGAGCGCATAAAACATAGAAACAAAAATGAGTAGACGCTCAAATACATTAAAAAATGCGAGTCTGAAACTGGAGTTTGCGCAGACAAATTCACAACACTCAATGCCAGCAGTATGTAAAATTCGTAAATGCAATTTGGATATCGTGGACGTTCTGTGTGTACAGAAAATCTACGGCGTAAAAGGGGTAGCATGTGGGTTAGGAGTAACACGCATTCTGCCCCCAGAAGAAACAATGACGAACGCTGCCTACCTGCCTTCAGCAGTATTCACAATTGAAATATCCAAGCAATGACCCTTCCGCACTTCACAGATTCCACTGTGTCTGCGTAGAGGTCAGATATCTAGGTGAAAAATTTCAAGTACTGAATGTCTGCTATCTGTTTCGTCTGCTATCTGTTTCGTGAACCATTTGACTAAACTGGATATTATATTAAACAAGTTAAAAGGTCCAGTAATTATTATAGGTACGGTGACCATTTTTGAGCAGCAAAAATAAGGGACAAACCTTTTATAGAAAGAAGTTATTTTTCCCTTATCTTGCAGCGCCACCAAAGTTGCAGTTTGTATTATCAGCACATAAACCCAGCAATTTATTGGTTATTTCATATTTTATTAAAACTTCTTTAATATAACTTGTTATAATATCAGATGTTTCTCTTGGCAATTGTTTAATTTCAAAAATGTTTACAACAATTCCTTGTTTTGGTAAAAAGTATCTGCCCAAAATTGGGCCGGGTTTGATGCTTCCGTGATTCGAACAGTCTGAATACATAGTTAAAAAACTCACAGAAGACACATCATTTGCAATTGAATTTAAAGACAATAGTGTAAAAATATTGCAAATGATTGCCTCGGATTTTGTCCTGGCACAAGCGTTCTGTTCACAATAAGAAAAATTGCATTGTCGCTCCACACTAGCTGCATTGTATGTAGCTACAAAATAATAAAATTTGTATTCTAGTTTGATTTAAAAATTCAGAGATTTGCCGTTGTTGCATACATCAATGATTTTCACGCGAATTGCAATAAATATATGATTTCAGAGATATGAATAAAATGTGGGACTTTAAGGGAAGAATGGCGAGAACAAGGGACAAATTTCGTCCCTTTAAAAAATTTAAAATTTAAGGAAGGCCATACTCAAATAAGGGACTGTCCCTTGAAAAAAGGGACGGATGGTCAGCCTAATTATAGGGGAGTTCAATGGCGAATCCTCAGTGGACGTTACCATTGTGCCTGCCGAGTACCTGTTTATTTTTTTAAAACTTTGATATCATCTGTTCGTGATAATTGATTTTGATTAACCGTGGTATATATATATACTTAGAGTATGATTTGTAACAGTTCTGCATTCCAATTTCCGGTTTGTCACTTCCGGTAAAAATTTCTTGACTTTTCCTATTCGTACAAATAGAATTTATGTACAGAAACTACAGATTTCTTTATTGTTTTTATAATTAGAACTACGAGAAATCTATTACATCGGTTAGCCGTTAATTGAAGTAGCTGATGGAGTTTGCCTTTACATCAGAAAAAAATCAAACTTTACGAATCAAAAAATCAAACTCTGAAATAATGTATTGTAGTTATTTTCTCGGAAAGTCTTTTTACAATTTTTGTTTAAAGTGACCAAATTTTGGCCACTTGGATCGCTAGGATCCCTAGTTCTTTAAATTCTGGTACTAAATCTTAACTATCCCCCATATCATTGATAGTGACTCAATCGTTATTGACCGTGCAAGAAAAGCTACATTGTTCGCGGAACGCTTTGCTTCAAATTTGACAGTTTTGAAAACTCCTAAAGAAATGCCCCAAATCCAGTCTTTAGGAGTTAATATGAAACATATTACATTTCAAATCCATATTTTTCGAAAAACTGTTAAGGGGGTTAAACAACAACAAAGCCCTTGGTCTGGAAAACATTCCTCCTGTTATTCTAAAAACATATTCAAAAGGACTTGCACCAACTCTCACCAAAATATGCCAGCCTGTCCCAATAAAGGAACTAAATTTGATATTTTAAATTATAGAGCGATAGCCTTACTCCAGTCCTGTCTAAAATGTACGAGCACTATATTAATTCACATATATATCCAAATTTTTGGAAGACAACCATTTGATATCTGACAGCCGATACGGTTTTAGAAATAAAAGATTAACAACCGATCTATTAAACTATGTAGCACATCTTTGGAATAGTATACTTGATAAAGTGGTGAAACGTACGTTATCGCATTAGACATCTCAAAAGCATTTAGTCAAATCTGGCATTGCAACTTGATCAACAAGCTCGTTGCGTTTGGTTTACATCCTGCAGTCGTGGATTTGAATCAAAATTTTCTGTCTATACTCTAAACGATACAACTTGGTATCTATAGATTGCTTTTCTTCTGAGTCTAAATTAATTAACGCTGCTGTACCCCAAGGCTAAGTTTTATCTCCAATTTTATTTTTAATTTATGTCAACGAACTGTTGGAAAACACCAGTAACCCAATAAATAGTTAAGCAGACGATAGTTGCCACATGACTGTAGCAAGGTATCTGAAACAGCATGTTGCAGTGATTCGCTCGCACAGTTTGCATCTTACCCATCCAATTCGGATGCATCCAGACATGAAGAGCGCATGCGCTGGTCGTTCAGGGAGACTGATTATCGTCGTCTGAGTCCCGTCTTTCATTATTCTCAAAGATTTGGTTGCATCGGTTTGAAAACGCCTAATTGTAGAAAATTGGGCCTGGATTGCAATGAAGACATCTTCCCTCTAACACTCGCCGAGTCTCTGATGGCTTTTTCTGCATGCTCGTTAAGCCCTTTGAGTGTGTTCATCTTTTTTAAGTCAAGAAGCAGTTCACCATGTTGTCTTTCTAATCTTATAGTGACACAATCCCGAGTTCTTTTTGTTCCGGGTTCGCTTTCATCTCAATTAGCATTTTCGCATAACTTTTTTCACGGGACCTATATATTAATTATTATAGCATTCGACCGTGGCGCGTTTTTCTAGTTTTGTGTGCTTCGTTTTGCGTAGGCTCAATATACCGCTCAATATACTGTACTTGTGTGTTATAATAATATCCTGGACAAGTTCGTGAATCAGCAAAATCCGACACGTGGTTAAGAAACTAGAGGCTTTTTTCTGAAAAAAATTGATTTTTTAAAACCGTTATAACGGCCGTTTGGATACTAACATTTCAAAAAATTAACAAATTTAGAATCTTTGGAATCTTTTTTATCAATTTGTTTTAAAAATAGACCTCTGCAGTTAGAGGTTCCTGAGTGAGTGGCTCCAACAAAAAAGTTTGCAAAAAAAAATTTTTTTTTGAAACAACCGGCACTCTCACGGTCGCATTTATAAGGCCAGATCAAAAAACCTTTTTTAAAAATGTGCGTTTTATTAATATCTTGGGCAAGTTCGTAAATCAGCCCAATCCAACACATGGTTAAGAAACTAAAAGGTTTATACTAGAAAAAAAACTCTTTTTTAGATCCGTTATAACGGCAGTTTGGATACTAATATTTTTAAAAACTTCATAAATTTAGAATTTTTGAAACTTTTTTAATCAGTTTCTTTCAAAAAAAAGACCTCTGCAGTTGGAGGTTTCTGAGTGAGCGGCTCCAACAAAAAAGCTTGTAAAACACAAAATGCGTTTGAATCAACCGGCGCTCTCACGGTTGCATTTGTAGAGCCAGATCAAAAAACCTTTCTTAAAAATGTGTGTTTTATTAATATCTTGGACAACTTCGTAAATCAGAAAAATCTGACACATGGTTAAGGAACTTTAGGCTTTATACTAGAAAAAAAAGTGGTTTTTTTAATCCGTTATAACGGCCGTTTGAATACTAATATTTTTAAAATCTTCATAAATTTAGAATCTGTGGAAACATTTTAATCCGTTTCTTATAAATATAAACCTCTGCAGTTAGAGGTTTTTGACTTGTTGGCTTCAACAAAAAAGTTTGCAACAATCCCCAACTACAATTTCCAAAAACCTTATAACAGTCAAAAAAATAAAAGATTTGAATAGAAATTAATTTTTTTTTCTTAGAAATAAACTATTTTGATATTTTGCAGTAATTGCACGACATATGATATAGAGTAGGTTTGTGTCATAAATTGTCACACACATGTTCTGTGGTAGATTTGATATTTGTTTGTTGCAAAATTGGATAGATATAATTTTGCTGGTAGGTAGCTAATTTTCTTTTTAAAATTTGTTTGATATCTGTTTGAAATTAGTTTGTTTTGTTTAAACTAATCTGATACATCAGATTCTACTGGCACACAAAACTGTCTGATCTCGAAATCTACCTATTTCTAGTGGATATACGTGCCGCTTGGACTTTTTGTTTCCTTTTACGTCTTTTCGCAGGTTGCCATTCCGTTTCGGATGATAACGGAAGGAGCACTTTTTGGTTCATATGGTCGACCTGTTGTTGTCTAAATTGGATCACGCTCTGGTCAGATTTTGATCTAAGTTTTTTTAAGATCCTGTTGGCCGTTTTACTTTTTTCGGCGAAGGCAGTTGAAGTCTCATCTTCTCACCATTTCCACTTCAGTGTCTTATCGATGTTTCATCGACGCTTGCTTTCAAGGTCGGTGACGACTGGCACACTTTGTTCACTTATGGCATGAAAACAAGTTTATCAGATTTGTGCAACGCTTTAATATTGTGAACAAGATTGTTAAACGTTTGATTTATAGTACGTGTGTTCGTCATCATTTGTTGGAGCTTTTGAATTTTTAAAACCAAGCACCAATAATGTGTCTATGCCAATATTAATAGTACGACTTCCGAATACTTCCTCCTGGTATCGATGGGTTTATGGCTGGTTGTTTTGGATTAACTCGCCTCGCCGTGACCTATAAGGGTGATCTACTGACGTTGTTGTTCGTTTTCGGCATACCTAGATCCGAGCGCTCGGTCACGTTTTGGTTTGTGCTACTTGTAGACGTAGTAGCTGGGATGGTAGGCAATTTTGGCACCAATATATCATTCTTTGCTTGCAATCCAGACGATGTGCTTGGACTGTCGCTCAAGCTAACGCTTCTTGTTAATGATGATTTTGCCATCTTACAGCTCCTGCTAAATGCCGGATTTGGCATTCCTACGTGATTCCTTTCACCGGGAATTTGTTTTCGGAGTTACCATCTTAGCATTTTATATCAACTGCCAGGTGAAAATAAACGGCCGCTTCTAACATGAAGACAGACGCTGATCAGTGAGCCACCCACTGTGGGACATACGCTAATTCGTAAATTACTTTTATAACGTTTCTTTTTCTCATATTTATTCTTTCCTTTTCGTAGGTTGAAGATATTTCGTTTTTCATTCATTAAATAAAGTAAGTGGCACGGGTGGTTGGAAATATTACCAAACGAAATGCTAATATACTTCCAAAAAATTATGAGTGTTGCGAAACGATTAGACAATAACTGTTTGGTAACTTGTGTTGTGTAACATAAGTTGTCTTATTAAATTCTTTATGTAATTTTACAAGTCTTATATAAATAATATTTTTTTGTTTTCTTTGAGTTTCTAATTTGTATATTTTTAAATAGTATTTAGCACAAAAGGGCATTTACTTATAAAAAACGTAAAAGAAACAATTAAATAATCATCATACCCCACAAAAAGTTATTAAATAAATGAATAAAATACCTAGAAGTTTTCTGTCTTCTAATAAATGTAGGTTTCTCAAATGGTAGTGTAATATTATTACAAATAAAAGTTGTCGTGTTTTTCCAAAGATTGTTGGTTTGAACTACAGTTTTCAAAGCTCGTGTTGTTTTTTGTTGTTGAAAAAACGATTTGTTGGTCCCAAATCATCCATCTACCTAACTACCTAGTTTCACGAAACCTTTCATTCCTGTTCGTAGCGGTAAAGTGATGGAAAACAATCTGTTTGAAAATCAAATCTTAAAGTAAAATAGACAGGGAACAGACACATTTTCGTGAAATTTTAATCAATTTCTTTAGGATACATGGTATTTGCGTTTGATTTTGTTTAACGAGGTACATAAATTCCTAGGTAGGTTAAATGATTCTCCTTCTTTGTCTAAAACTGAGGGTCACAAATTTGCTAGAAGCCATCTTGAAAGAATCAAAAGAACACCCAGGAACTAGTGAATGAGAAAAAAACAGCGAAACATACATACAAGTTATATCGTAAAAAATTTAAACGTCACGTAAAAACTTAATGGCTGAATAAACTATGTACATAAATTTTTTAAACGACTATATGTAAATTTCTGTATGCATAAAAATTGAATTAACTTAAATTTAATAATACTATTAATGCTTACAAAATTGTCGTTATAACACCCGTACTTCCTTTTTGTGCTGTTTTAACATTTTTGATTGTTGAATGAAAAGTATTGCTGTTATATACCAATACAATAAATACTTGATCTAATCAATCATTTATTCATAAAACACGAAAGTTCAAAGAATTACAAATGATTTAACTCTTAATTACGTTGTTTACTGAACAAGATGTTCACTTTTTAATGTACTAAGAGCCCTATAAATTCTAAAATTCGTCTATATGAAATATCCATGATAGTAGTATCAAGATTTTCCCGTTGTAGTTAAAAATTTATTTCAATAAATGAACTTCATTCGTTTCGATCATTTAAAGGCTCAAATTTACTCCTTTTCTACCCACTGGAACATGAAATTAAATTGGAATGTTTGTGATTATATTGCATGACCTAAGAAATTAAAGTTATACATATAAATTTAGATACAGAAGATACGAATAAGAAAAAAGCCATCGATTAATTTTTGTATTCAAATTTCCAAAAGAAATCTTGAATTTCTATTCAATTGGAAACATATATGTAGATTTATTTGATGATATTGTTATGATTACAGAAAAATTCAGACGATTACAGTGATTTCCAGAAAAATCAAATCACAACAAAACATAACAACCAATTAATGAAATGAATAGTGTTGTTGCTGTATTTCTTAGAACTTGGGACAACACAAAATTACTTTATGAATCAAATCATCATAACGTAAAATAATCGAATATTCTAGTGTTTTCTAAAGGTTTCTAAAAAGTAACCTCGAATCGTCTGGAGGTTTTGCAGAATGGTATATAAGCGATTGCCTCTTGTAGATTAGTAGTTAGTTTTATTTTAAACCTGCGATAGTGAAGTTAAAATTATAAAAGTGATAGTGTTTGCTTGTTGTGCTTACTAATCAGTGATTGAACTCGAAAGAGATTTGGGGAATTGCGTTTATCGAATTGAGAGTAAGGTCAATTCGAAGGAAGGTTGGAAAAACGTAACAATATATTATTTTTTTTCTACTTGATTGTTTAAAAAAAACAACTTTATTTACTTGAAATTTGAAGCTAAAATGCCTGATTATACCATAGCATTAGTAGTCGTTTAATAACGATATACTTTGTTTCTCCGAGGACTGAAAGATAACATATAGTTGAAAACTCAATGAAATATTTTACAAACAAGTAATAATATTGTGACGATTATAACGTACGATGTAACAAACGAAAATCGTTCTGGAAAATACTCTTTAGAGAGAATAGTTCCACTAAAAAAATATAAAACACCTAAGTATATAAATACTTGAGTATAACAAAAACAAAATAATACACAACAGGAAATTGTAGTTTAAGATAAAATAAAAGAACGCAGTCTATGATTGAATAGGTGAATAAACTAATTAAGCCAATTATTGGATACACGAAAATGATTTTTATTTCAATTTGCTAGAACTGTTAGAATATTAGTATTTTTATTCAAAAGCATAAAATTTTAAAAGCATATTTTTTATAATAATAATATGTATATATAGGGTGTTCCAAAATTAAAGCAAGATTTGATTTAAATAGAAAACAAAGTTTTTAGTCTTGTGATTGTTGTTTTTTTTATCATAAAGTATATATGGATAGGTTTATTTATGCAATAACACATCGGGCAATTGGCCGCCTTGGTTTTGCTGGCACATACGTACTCCTTTGTCGAAATTTTTCCACTACCATTTTGCATAAATGTGGCTCAATTTCGTTGGTGCAACGTATAATTTCTTCCTTAAATTCACGGTTGATTGTGAACTTGTTGACATAGACTTTTGGCTTCAAATAACCCCATAAAAGGCAATCTAATTGTGTTAAATCACACGATTTAGTGGGTCATTTCTGATCACCGAAACGAGAGAGTATATCGACCAGGAAATGTCTCATGGAGTAATTGAATTGTTTCACGGCCTGTATGGCATGTGGCATCGTCTTGAAAAAGCCATATAGTGGTCACATCAATATCGTCAAATCATCGAATAGTCCACGACGCCAAATTGATGTTCTGGGATATCCATAAAGACTCATAAACTGTTTCGATATTGACATTTGAACGGTTTGTTGTTGAACGACCAATGTGTTTAGACTCTCTAACTGCAGTGTACCTGTATTTTCAATTATTCTTTTCACAGTTGACGAAGTTAAAACCCTATTCCAATTTCCGACCATATTTTGTATGAAATTTTCGAACTATGGCCGCAAACAAATTATTGTTTTTTAGATATTGTTCAATAATGAGAATACCCCGAACAGAAATTAGTTGCGGAAAGCCTGAATGCAGTTATTGCGTGATCAGAGCTTGATTAGTCTAGAAAGGGCAAGACCTACTAGGGCAATCTAATGTGGGTCTGTTGTGGGCATACACCTTTAGGGTTAACCTTATTTGAACATATGCGGCACTGATTTAGTTTTTCGTATTTGACCCCTAGTTGGGCAATCTGATCAAGGTATAATACGAAATACCTTACTATTTTATTGTATATGGCAAACTTGATAAAGTTCTGATCCGACTAGCCCAATCAAGACCTGATAAGGCAAATAGTATTAACATCATGTGCATAGCGTAATCGAACTAAGGCAAAGCTGATCAGGTCCAGAGACTTATTTGAGCGTTGGCAAATTTCCGTTCGGGACTTTTTTGTATTGTGTAACGCTCCACTTTTACTAACCCTAAACTCTCAACTGTCAAATTGGTTTTATTCAGGGTTACCAACAATTTACTGCACAAATGGCGACAAATTCAAATCTTGCGTTCGTTTTGGGACACCCTTTATGTTGTAATAATTTTATGTGTTCAGTTGATATGTCAACCACTCTAATGGAAAATCTATCTATGCTTTAATTTTAGTATATTTCATATATCAACAAAAAATTCCCGCTTTCAGCATCGTAGCGTCGAGTCCCTGTTGGTTAAAAAGTGTTAAAAAAAGAGTTTGTAGTAGATGGTTAAGTTAGGTGGATGAGAGGGAGGAAAGAAAGGGTTGATCAAAAGATAAATATGTACGTCCATAACCATAATGAAACACATATCTTCTTCCAAAGTAGAAGGAAATCTCGTTTCGGAACATATGCGAGCACAAATTTGTAACAGCAATAAATAGTGATGGACTATTGAAATCAGCCTGACTAAGGTGCTCATTCTGAAAATCGTACTTACATTGTTTGAACAGTCTTTTTCGATGATAAAGGCTTCTGTTATTGTGATTCATCAATAACTTAATTAGATGTTGATCTAAGATGTTGATCTAAGATGCTGATCTTAAGGGTGTCTGGCAGGGGGCTTCTACGATAGTAAGTGTCTGGCAATGGGTTATGTGACTTCTAATACTATCCCAAAGAATATATAAAAAAATTTAGCTTTTATACTTTCACGAAACTTTGGAGGCCCCTTTGTTACCTGCTCCCTGCCAAAGCCACTATGATCCAAACTTCATATGTCACTTATCGTTCCTACCTGAGTAGGGGGTATGCGCAGAGAAACTTTCAGCTTTTATAAAATAACGAAGGTCTGGCCGTCGCGGGCTCTTGTTCTACTAAGGTTACTGCCAAACACGCCAGTTTGTTTTCCAGTCCTCCACCCTTCACTTCGAACATTAAAAAAGGAACATCTTTTAAAAGTTCACGGTTATAGGAAATGTTGTAAAAAGTGAATGAAAATTATATAAAATTATATTATATATTACATTATATAAAATGTTATTTGGAGGGAGTTGAGAGTACTTAGATATCTTGAAAAAAAAATTGACGAGTGGGATGTTGTATGAGAGGTGACTTTTATCTAGTCCAAAACAATTTTTCTTGTTATTTGCGAAGGCGCCGTTTTTGGTTTATTTCTAAAATTCTGTTTTGAGAAAAACTGCTCTCGTAGAATATTTTTTTTTATACACGGAATCTTCGGCGAGCGAGCTATATTCGCACTTGTCATGACTTTTGATTTTACTCCATTAATCCACAAAACATTATTTTGCAGCAAAATTGTGTAGACATATTAGACCGTCATCTATTATAAATGTATAGAGTTATGAAAATCGTCTAAGATTTTTAGCAATTTATTTCCAAACTTTAGTTGGAACTGCGTATCACTTAGACGAAAATATAGTTGAGCTGAGAGAAATTTTGTATAAAAATGCCGCTATTTTTCACTCACAAAGTTCGTCGCGAACAAAGTGTGAAATATTGTTGGTTGGTTTTATATTTCAGAGATGGCGCACAAAATATTTTTCACAACAATTAATGTTTTGGAAATTATTTCACTGTGGAATTCTCATATTTGATTTATTTTGTATAATTTTGTTTTATATATAATAATTATTTCGATTTTTAATTTAAGATTTTATCAAAATGTATGTATTGCCACTGCAGCTCAGATAGTCTTACCAGCAAAATTTTTTTTGGAGTCGATAACAATTTAAAACTCTAAATGTTTTGGAGCTACCAAAACATTAATAAAATGATGAAAACATAATGTTAACTTTGACATGCATTCGGACCTCCTTTATGGCTAATTTAAATTTCATAATTTTCTCCTATGAATGTTAGTTCGCATGTGAAAACTATCAGTGTATTGTTAATATTTTTTGTCTGTTATATGCTCTCTACCTTTTGTTTTGGAAACTATTGCCATTACATGGAAGAAACGGTAATCAGTTTTTTTTTGGAGTAAAGTAGCCATGAACGAGTTTGCGCACTGTATATTTATTTGCGTGCGTTAGTCTTTGGTATTGAAAGTTGAATGACATTTCCTTAATAAAAAAATAACCTATACCATTAAGTTTAAAGAAAAGAAATACTTGAACTTGTGATCCACAAACAAGGTTATGAAACTATAAAATCAAAAATGATTCTAACTCTTATCAAATTTTATCAACGTAATTTTTAAAATTTATTTATTAAATTTAAAATTATAATTCCCAACACTTACCCTAACAATTTTCTTTAAACTTTTCTATTCGAAACATTCTAAAAAAAATTTCACCGACATAAAATATCATTTTTCAGTCACATTAGTAACAGGAACTTCAGACACATACGAGTAACCAAAAACGGAATAATATCAGAAGTATGTATTAAAAACTTTAAATATTTTTAAGAGAAATATGATTAAGTTATTTGCCCAGACAAGTTTAACCTTCACAGAAGTTATTTTATTCAATAAATAATATATTGTACATACATAAATATATATATTTGTTAAGTAAAAAGTAACAAAACTTTTTTTTATGGAATAAAAACTTGAAAGGCATAAAAACTTTTTTTTTAAATTTTCTTTATTTCGACTGATAGAAATCTTGTGATAGCTTTTATTGTTGCTGTAGCTTTTCCTATCTCAACAATAAAGAAGAATATGTATGCAAATCAACTACAATTATTATTAATGAAATGAAACAAAATGTGTTAAATATTAAAATAAATAATAATAATTTCACTTTATCTTTGTTTAATTTTTTTTATTAGTTTTTAAACAAATATTGCCTTAACGCGAGTAAATTTTTTGTTTTTGGAAAACCGCGTTAACGTTTTGTGTTGGGTGTTATTCAAGGGGAAGGTGATATATGTCTTCCTCTAGTATAGAAAATGAAAAGAAGAATTAGTTTATTAAGGGGACTACAAATTATTGTCGGACATCCTCACAATTTCAAGTAATGGCTATCGCATATGAAAAAAAAAATATTTAACGTTTATAGTATTGATTTTTTTATGTGATCCAAAACTGGATTAAATTTTGTTTTAATATTTTTAAATAAAATATAATAAAATTTAAAGCTAGTTACAAATCAAATTACCCTCACACTGTCGCACTTTTGGAGTTGAATATTATGAGATTAAAAAAAAAATCAACTAAATAATCAACTCAAAACACATTGAGGTAGGTCATTACGACGTCAGCGCACTAATACCTCAATATATTCTGAATTAAGTTTAATATAAATTCATGGAAGTATATAAAAACGAACAATGTAATTTGTGTTCTTCTTCGTATTTTTGCATGAATCACAGACATAAAAATGTCTTTTTTTTTTCTTTAAAATAAAATATAAAATTTAAGAAAATATTATAAATTTAAAAACATTGTTTGTTACACAATATTATATGATGATATTTTTAGTTTTATTATCTTAAATTGTGTTTTCTTATTTCATTGAATTTTCAGTTAACGATTAAACAAATTATTGGTTTTTAAAATCTCAGCATTGTGTTAAGTGTTGACCGACATGAGTGTTAGTACAATATATATTGTGTTGAATTAATGGAATGAAAGTGAAACTATTCTTCTTCATGTTTGACACAATAACCGGCGCTTCAGTTCTTAAGTTATATAAACAGTCTTGGATTGGTCAAGTTAATACTTAATAGTTAATTGGTTAAGTTAATAATTCGGATTATTTTTTATGACGTTTAAGATCGATGTAGGAGGTAACCACCTTAGAATATTCACCACGGTTATTCGAAACAGCGGTATAAATATCATGGCTGCCTGGCAGGTAGTTCATTACGTCCGTGTCCCTTTGTGGTTGTGGTATACCTCGCGGATGCTCACTCCCTGGGATACTTAAGAACATTTTGTTAATCATTTCAAACTGCAAACCTTATCGTAAAACATGCACAAACCAAACAATCCTATTTTAGCGAATACAACCTATTATATCAGGACCATCAAGAAGGCGCCTGATTTCAAAGTTAAATCGAGTTCTATACTGTCCATCGTTGTCCTTACCAAGTGCATTATAACGTTTCAATTTTACAGCACGAACAAGCTTTGCTCGACGCTCGACTTGCTGTTGGTCGCTTATGTTAAGAAGATTGTCAACATAACTGGCACAAGTAGCTAAACTATTTTTACGGTGTACTTGTTTGTTTTGAATAGCAGTCGATAGGCTTTGGGGTCCCTTCTTTAAGGTTAGGAAATGGGTAAACGTTAAGAAATAAAAACTGCTCTAACACCATAATATTAGCTAATGTATCTATGTAGAAATGTTACTAAAACAAGAATGTGTTGTCGTTAAAAAATTAGTATATCATAAATTGACAAGTCCAAAACCATAAACAAACAGATTCTCAATCTCCGCCATTTTTAATACCTTCTGCAGTATCAATGCTATCCACTCATCCTTAAACTCCGGCATTATTCTCAACATTTTCTTTTCACAACAACATAAATTCAAAACATCATCGCAAAAAAACAAACACGCTCGCCTTGAGCGATACCAAGCCATTCTCCGTAGATACCATTCTCCGTTCATATCACATTGACTCCTAAACCGCATTCGGTCTCCATTCGAGTTGTTGAGTGAGTTTTAGGAGATCTCCTGGTCTTCTGTGGCTTAGCACGTTCCAGGTTCCCATTTTTAAATCGTAGTCCGGGTACAGTTTCCGAGGTCGTTCCAATAATGAATCCGAGATATTCCGAGGCCTGTGTACAGAATTCATGACAGTGATTTTTTTACGGAAATGGGGTGTTAGCCCTTCGCCCAACCCAAATTTTCGTGAATGGGTTCGTTCTGCGTCTTAAGGTCACCAGAAACAAACTTTTTACACGTTTATATAGCGAGCCGTTTGATCCAAGACAGACGCCCGCTGAAAGCCGCCCCTAACATGGAGAACAGACGCTTTCTACACATTTACATAGCGAGCCGCTTGATCCAAGACAGACGCCCGTTCCAAGCCACCCCTAACATGGAGAACAGACGCTTGGGTTACATTGGTTTTATGGTGTCAATGACTCGCCATGGCGCAGAATCATTGAGTATAAGGAGTACTTACTCTGCCCCGGGTACCCATATCCCCCGGGTACGGGTACCCCGTAGAAAAAAATTTATTTTTTTGCATGTCAGGTTAGGTGTCGATTTCAATATAACTAGGAATCGTCCAGTGGCCGAAATTCGGTTATTGTAAATAGAAATTGTAAATAAACCTCCTAACCAAATAGCTACAACATATTATTTCAGAGTTTAATTAATTATATAGATTGATTTTGAATTGTGAAACAAATAACTTAAAAAAAAAAATAACCGAACAAAAAACTCAAAAAACACAATTATCACATTTTTGCCATTTTTTTTGAAAAAATCGTCAAAATTAAAAAAAAAAGTATTTTTCGACACATCTACTACTCAAGACCTTTCCTACAATATACATATTGCCACACTTTTGATGGAGCAAATATTTAAAAATTGTACCGCAAAAATTATGCTTGCATATTTATATATAGATAGATATAGATTTTGAATTGTGAAACAAATAACTTGAAAAAAAAACGATTATTTTGTTTGGTGATGGTGATGATAAAAATCTTGACCAGATTCAGGGTAGTTCAATAAGGGGTGGGGGTTGGGGGTCTGGTCATGAATAGTATCAAAATTGTCATCATTAGTGTTGATTTCAACATACCTGAGGACGCTGAATCTAACAGTGATGTTTAAATTGGGATAAAAAATATTAGGGTGTCACTAAAGGGTAGGAGTTGGGGGCTGAAAGCCAAAAATATTGACATATATTTTGAGTATTGATTTTGGATAAATCAAGGGCACCGAATTCAATGGTGATGCTGAAATTAGTATTTGGGCTCTGGGGAAGAAATTAGAGGATAAGGGTTTGTCTAAAATTGGGGTAATGTTCAAATATACATAATAAATATTGGTTTTTGTTGGATTCAGCGTCCTCAAGTATGTTGAAATCAATAATAATGACGATAATTTTGATACTATCCATGACCAGACCCCCAACCCCCACCCACCCCTTATTTAACTACCCAGAGTCCGGTCAAAATTTTTACCATCACCATTGAACTATCCTCGATTATGTAAAAATCGATAATAATGACAATAATTTCGACCCCCCAACTCCCACTTATTATTGGTCTACCCTGAGTCCGACCCCAATTTTTATTATGACGATAATTTCGATATTTTTTATAACCGACCCCTCAACCTCCACCCCTTTTTGGACTACCCCGAGTCAGGCCCCCATTTTTATCATCATCATTGAACTCAGCATCCTCGATTATATTGAAATCGAACACCAAACATGACATGCAAAAAATTATTTTTTCCTACGATAAGGGTAACCCTTGGCAGTAAAAAACCGTTATGTCACTGATCAGAAAGGTAATATGGGAGATTATATTTGTTATAAAATTCTGATTCTAACGATACCCCACATGACATATTTTACTCATTTAATGTGTCAACCTCACCCACGGGATTGGTTGGGGGTGGGGGTGCAAACAAACTTTTAGACTCAAAAGTTGCACCGGTTTGAATAAAAGATAATGGTTCCATTAAATTTTTTTTATCTCTTCCCAAAGAGGGTGTAAAGGAGTGGGGGTGGGTCCTACCACCCCTATCTCATAAAGTTTTCGGGAGACGGCTAAGCCCGATCGATTGATACCAAATTTGTAAAAAAAAATTTTTTAAATTTCCGCGACTGGCCCGATTCTTAAAAGAACGGTAGTTAATATCTAAGTATCGTGTGTTGTTTTATATAGTAGGGCATAATTCTAGTTAACATCCTAACTGGTGTTTGAGGGTTTTTGAATTTCTATAAGACACACTTATGGGATTTTGATGAAACTTTGGAATGCACTCGCTGACGCCAGAAAAAATAAAGAAGAACTCAAAGCGCTCTTGAATTATCCTACATAATAATAAAAGTAATAAGAACGTCAATATTAAAATCTGTGGCAAAGAAATCAAAATTATTTGGAAATTTATAACCAAAATTAAATTTTGTAATCAAAATAATATTGTTTGCCGATCTTTTTCCATGAAATTATAAGTAAAAATAAGCCTGTTTCTACAGAGTAACAAGACAATTTTATGTATTTATTCGTTTAAAGCTTCAAACCTGTTTTTTGTTGAAGAGCTATAAATATTATTTCAAAAGCTTAGTGTGTTTCAAAAACTCACGCCATTTGAGTGACACAAACAAATTGCTTAAAGAAGATGTTGTGACAAAGATCTCCAGGATATACTGTTATGTAACGAAAACGAACGAAGAGACATAGTTTATAAAACACAACAAAACATGTGAAAATTTTTGTCTTTAATCTCTCAATCTTTTAAATTCCTTCAATCAACAATCGTTTCTTAATCTTAAAAATGTCTTAAAGGCTTGTTTTTATTTAAATTTTAAACGTTATCATTTTCAACATAACCCACATTTTTTTACACTAACAACAATAACCAACTTTCTAATACAAAAGTTAATTGGTAAAGCTTTTATTAATTAATTTGTATAAATAAATAAAATATTTAAAAAATAAATAAATCATTTATTTATATTTACATTGTTTTTTTTATTGTTGTTATTAGTGTTATGATTATTATTATTTAAACCAAGGAAGTACTCTTAATATGCATGTTTTGTTTTTCAAATGGTATAATTTGAATTTATTATGCAATTTTTATCCGTCTAGACAAATTCTTCTAATTTTTATCTTTAATGTAATTTGTATGTGAAACTTAATTTGTAATTATTCAATTTGTTAGAAAAATTGTTATATTTGGACTAAATGCAATAACTTTATGCAATTTGAGAGATAGTCTTGGTTGCATTTTTATTTTGGGATTTTTTCTAGATTTTTTTTGCTAGTGATTATGTTTATTTAATTAAAAGCTTTGATTGGAAGGGATCATATTAAGCCACAAACTAGCATTTTGTAGAACCACGTACGTTAAACTAAAGGTTTCCCTCAACTTTCAAACTGGTTTCTGAAGGTTGTTTTTGAAGATGAAAAGAAAATCTTCTAACTTTCAACTTTTGGTTTGGGAACTTTTGGTTAATTTGAAACCGGAGTCTTGATCGTTATTCTTGTTTTAATAAAAAACACATGGACCTAACATGAGCATCGGACCGGGGTTCTTTAGGTTCTTTGGCGGAAATTCATTCAACATAAGAATAATGTAAATATAAATACGTAAGCAATATTATTGCGGTGCAATTTTAAAATATTTGCTCCATCTAAAGTGTGGCAATATGTATATCGTAGGAAAGGTCTTGTTGGGAGGCCTTTTTAAAATTTCAATTTACAATGCCCAAATTTAGGCCACTGGGCGATTCCTGGGTAAAATTATTACTTAATAACTAATTATAACAAGTTTCATTATATTCACTAGTAATTTCAATATTATTACAACAAACTGGTTTCTTATTATAATGTGATAAAGATCATTAAAAAAAATATATTTTGTTGTAACAATTACCAAAAATCTTACATTTATATACATTTAAATAATATTAATCAATATAGGTAATTTCACTAATCGTGTTATTCCTCGATTGATGATTCCATTTTTTGTGCGCTTTACTTTACTTTACCATCACATCCAAGCGGAGTATCTTCAACTCGTCATAACCAAATAAATAAATGAAAATCATTCGTTTGACACACTAACGGTATTTTTTGGCACACTTATAATACAATAATCAAACTCCTGGTCTCACATCCCAGTGCCGACCATCAAGATTTCTCCATATCCAAGGTTACTCCTCTCGTTATCACTTAAAATAAAGTTATCGAACACATCTACCTTTCGGCTCTTACCATTAAGTTAACCTATTTTTAAAAAAGACGTTGTGACAACCCGGCAAACAGACATACATTTTTTTTTGATTTTTTAGAATCAGTAGGTCCTAAAACGTCGGGAAATGCCAAAAAAGTGGTGTAAGAATTTCACTTTTGGCTCGAGAATGTAATACTTAGTTTTTTCAAACCGAAGTAATAATCTTTCAATTTCATTACATGAAAATCCTTTTATTTTTCTTTTTAAAATTTCTGTTTTACACGAAATCCGGTTAATCCGCGTATCTATGGTCAAATCCGGCCCGGGTCATTTTTCGTCCGATTTTTGAATTTAAAAGTCTGGTTTTCCCGGATCGATCTCAGTAAGTTGGTCAGCTTACTCTATCTCCATTATTGTTACATGTTAAATCTAGCGCAAATTTGCAGATGACCGACGTCATTGCAGTGTTAGTTATCAGTACCAATTTTGGTATTAAAATCTTGTACAATTTTGATATCATTTCGATGAGCAGAAAATCTTGTTACAATTGTAACGCTTCGTAGAATTAAGCTTTTGTTGTTTTAGCTACTTCTTTGGTGTAGATGCAGAACTCTGTATGATGGTTATATTTTTAATTTTCGATTAAAATTTCTGTTTCTATTGATTGGTTTTATTCGTGTAGTGCTGTTTTAGATCTTCGTATTGTAAGTAAATCTACGCCTTGTTTATTAATGTTGGACTTGCCAAAAAACATTAGACAATATCTCTACTTACATTTTCTTCTCTTTTTACTGAGTCCTAATGTCCCGATCTCAATTTATTTATCACTTTCTCAGCTTGCGCTAATCTTAATAATTCTGTTAAGAGTTCTAAAGTTTCAGTTTCCTATTTCTATCCGGGTACGATAGATAATGGTCGATGTATGGGTGTTTCAATCTGTTTGTTTCTCTTATAGTTTTCGTTTCTTGAATCATTTTAAATTAGGCTTAATCAAGAGCGGCTGGATAAAATATACTGGCACACAGGGAAAACATTTTTCATTTACCGATGTTTGCCTTACTTCATCTTGAGGTGTTATATTGCAAAGATCATTTTTAAATATCGGTCGATTGAACGAACTATTGTATGCCAGACGGTCTTGTAGTTCATAAGTATTTCAATTTTTCTTCTTCTGCAATTACAAACGTGAACAAACTATCTTCCAAATTCCGATAAATGAATAAAAAAGGTTCCACAATTTAATAATAAAATATGGAGGGGCTGAAATCTCACAGATCTGAGATATCAAGACTTCGATCTGTGAATTTTGATATAGCTTTCGGCAAAAAACTTTTATGAGGACATGGTTTTTAGTTTTGGGCAGCGATGTATATCAAACATAACTCTTTGTTAAAGTACAAGTATTTTTTATCTCTGTTTAGAAATTTATTACAAATCTAACACGAAACATCAATACGATGCTGGAAAATTATAACAAATCATAAATTAACATAATTTAGTGAAAAGATGATACACTCAGCAAACTACTCAAAAACCTCTTCATTTAGCGTTTCGAGAAAATATTACAAAATCACAAATTCATATTTCTTTCAAAATTCCAAAACTATCGTAAAAATTAAATAAAATCAAACTTTTTTCAAAATTCCAAAAATATTCCAAATACATACTAGAATAAAATCAAATATTTTAAATATTTTCTTTCAATATTCTAAATTCCAATAATATTCCGAAAATTCTTAAAAATTCAAACTTTTCCAAAATTCTAAAAATATTGCAAAAATTATTACAAAATCAAAAATACAAACTTTTTTCAAAATTCCAAAAATATTTCAAAAACTATAAAAAATTCAAAAATTTCCATGTCCAATTTCATTTTCAATTACATTTACGTCATAAAAACAGCTACATTTTTTTTCCAAAAAATTGGCTAAAAAAACTAATGAAATCATTTTTTGACACACTTGACATTATTTTTTGACAAACTTATAATGCCATAATTCTCAATAATAATTAATAATAATAAAAATTCATTTCAAACAAATAGTTAATTTTATTTTTTTTCGAAAAATTGGGTAGAAAAATAAATAAAAATTTTTATTTTTAGATTTTTGAGATCAATTAAACTCAAGTAAGTAAAGAAGTAATTGGAATTTTTTCAATTCAAAGGTATGGTTTGAAGTTTTTCAGAAAAAAACTCCAATTCAGATTTTTCGTGTTTCGGATCGGATTCGAACCTACCCTCGTCAGTGCCCGGCTCGAATCCTTAGGCAGACACGCTATCGATTACGCCGTTGAGGCGATGACAATTTCAAAGTTGAAACTTCTTCATCACTTATTTATTTTACTTAAGTTGAATTTTTCCACTGTCATTAGACTCCATATTATGGAAATGTTTTTAAATAAAAAATAAATAAAAATCTTTCTTTTGACACACTTGACAACATTTTTTCGGGCAAACTTATAATGCAATAATCTAGTTTTTGATCTCACATACCAATCCCTACCATCAATATTTCTCCAAATTCAATGTACTCGTAACGTAATCACTTAAAATGAACGTTTTTTAAGCCAAAAATACGAAAATTTGCTGTTTTTGACACACTTAATGATTTTTTTGACACACTTCCGGTACAGTTATCGAACACAGCGTCCTTTCGGACCTGTCCCTTGAGTATACCTATTTTTAGAAAAAAAAATTTTTGAAATCCCTCCAGCGCTTTTCCCTGCAGCGTAGGTAATGACGGCGGCCAGACGGACGGCCGGCCGGCAGACAGACATACATTTTTTTTTTGCTTTTTTAGAATCAGTAGGTCCTAAAACGTCGAGAAATGCCAAAAAAAGTGGGGGTAAGAATATCAGTTTTGGCTCATGAATGTAATACTTAGGTCTTTCCTTCTACTTTTACCAAACCTAAAACGAATTCAATTTAATCTCAAACGAATTTTATGGTTGAAGCGCTCTTTGGCAGTGAATAGTTTTGACTATATTTTTAAATTTTATTTTATTATATTACATTAGATTCTCAAAATATAGTTAAATATTGTAATAGGCATCATAATCAGAGCCTGGAAACAGCTCTAACATGCCAGATTATGAATGCCATTAATTTTTTGTTGTGCCAAATAGCAAAGGCTAATTCTTAAAGCGATCAAATTAAATTTGCAGAATATTGACAATTCCCATTTAATTCGCCAGAGATGTACCTATTTGTTCTTATTAAATTTTAAATCAAAAATCAGAAGCTTTTAAAATCTATGTAAAAAAACTCGTATTAAAAAAATCTAATTCCAAATGTTATGATTCAAAGATATATGTACTGTTTTCTTTCAGATATTTTCCCGTTTAAGTAATAAAAATTCACACATTTTCTTTGATCTAAAATTTATCAAATGTATTATATAGTAATGAATGTTGTTATTTAAGTAGATACTTTAATAATTATAAAAAATTTCGTCGTTATCTCACAGTAATTTAATTTTTTTTGTTTTATATATTTGCAGCATATCTAAATGTAAAAGGTCCAGATCCAAGAATAAGATTCATACTGGAACCACCGCCTACAGGAATTGTATCAAAAAATTTGCCTCTGTTGCTTCCATGCTTAGCCAATGTCACAGGCATGTTTCATTTTTATAAATAAAATTTGTTTAATGTAATAAATAATAAATTTAAATGATTTTAGTTGATAATCTATATCAATACTCTGATGGAGACTATGAAAATAATGATGATGAAAATGACGAAGATGAGTTGGATAATAACAATAGAGATGATTTAATACCAAATCATAAATATCATGGCAGAAATCGAGATACAATCAATCATAGCAGCTATTACGATGATGAAGAAACGGAAAACAACGAAGAGGATGACGGTGATGAAATGGCCTCCCACAATGTTAAACGTAGTATTGATCCATCGCATAGAAAAGTAAAAAAAGATTTTTCACAAAACCAAATTTTAATTTATAATAATTTATAATTTTTTAGCGGAATCACCAGCCATTTGTACATGTTCAATATACTTGGTTTCGGAATAACATGAATTTATCTGAAACACTATTAAATGGATTTCGGGTTTTTAATAATGGAACACTAAAGATTTTTTTTACGGAAAATTCATCAGGAACATACCATTGCTTAGCAAATGCAACAGAAAATAATTTTGGTGCTATTTTGTCTACAAAATCTGTAGTTTCTTCAGCTAGTGAGTAAATTTAAATTGTATGAGTTTTATTAAATTTAATAGCCTTAAACCCACGTAAAATCGTCTGTCATTTTTGAGTATAATAAGACAAGAATAAAAGAAATTGGGGTAATCTTCGGTGCGGGAAACACATTATTATCGATTATATTTGCACGCGATGTGTCCAAAAACCGAAATAATTGATTCAATATCTTGTTATTTCTCACAACAGGAGAGTTTGTATTCTTTGTGGCGGATAATAAAGTTTTAGTTTGGTTTAATACCAAGAGTATGATTCTACTGTTCCATTATTCACTTTAGAATCTTTTAGTTAAATAACCGTTTCTTATCATGAAATATGTTGACAATTGACATCAGTGAAACTATGAATTTGATGCTTTGGACAAATCAAATAAAAAAATTATGTAAACCAAAAACAACCTTATAGTCCAGTAACTTTATACATCACAGCATGCTTCAAATCCGGTAGTTCTGATTTTTTGCAGACTTGTTTATGATATTGGTCTAACGAATAATTCAAGTTTGTGACCTAGAGCGCCGAACACAGCTTTGTCAAAAATCGAAAAAGCCGCAAAAAAATCATTTTTTTGTTTCAAATTTTGGCTTAAAGGATTATAATCCTAAATTAGACTAAATTTGCTACAATATGATACTAGAACGGTCTCTGTAGACCCAATAGTTTCTGAGATTAGGCCTTTCAAAGTTTATCATTTTTTCGAACTTCGCAATTTTTTGCAATTCCGTCGTTCTGAACGAATTTTGACCCTGATTATGCTGTCAAAGCCCTGTACTTTTATGATGGAATGTTAAAAAAGAAAATGAAAAGTGTGAACGATGATGTTTAAGCTAAGCTACGAATAATGAAGTAAAAAACATAATTACAACAAAAGTTAATAAGCTTATTTGTTAGGAAATTAAGTGATATTCAAAATCAAAAAATTTAATTAATTTAGCCCTCTTGGAAGATCCCGGTTGAGGTTCGTCCGTATGTGGATCGACGTATTGGGATGGCATATCCCCATCAGAGGATGGTGATGAATGGTCGCTTCTTGTGCCCACAAGTCATCTTCCATATAGACATCGGACAGATCGGCGCCTTCTGGAATATCTACTACTGCAACATCAGGTATGTCACAAGAGGCCCCGCTGAAGTGGCTGCAGACTGATGAGCATTTTAATCCTGTCTTCCTGCAGCTGCACGCGTTCCCACAACCCTTCGTGCAGCCGCAAGAAATCATCCGCAACAGGTGTTGTGGGGCTGTATCTCTGTTCATCATTTTGGGGTTGAGGCCTTGTGGCGTGGATATCCACCCCCAGGAGAGAGGGTTCAGTGTGACTCCCAACCACCACTGTACCTGTAAGAAGATTGTACATGAGAATAGAAAATGATGAATGATATGTAATGTGTATTACTGATGCAAGGACAAATTTTTACCTGATGGTATGTCCATGGTCTGGTCGTATGTTGCATGATGGCCGAGGTTTTCAAAAGCATAGTATCCTTGTAACTAGCTGAGATTCCAAGCGTTGACAATAACTCAACCAGATGTTTTGACCCGAACTTGTAATACAAGAATACCAATCCCATGCAGTAAACAAGAGATGAACGAGCGAGGCCTGACTTTCTATAGGAATCCAAGCAGCTTCATTTGTCTTCTAAAATTACTGTTTCGAGCAACATTTTCAAAGAACCAGGGATAACTGAATTTACATTCTGGAAGAAGTCGTCGGATAGTGTGAATTTTGTTGTGTCGTACACTTGCGACCGTATATCCTCTCGTATGATTTCACCAGTTGCTTTCGCCACGCGTAGCCTTTCTGTTTGAGGATTTGAACTTCTACTGCCATACCATGTACTGGTGAGAATTTTGTGACCAAACAAGTGATTTTTAACTGTTCGTAGTTGAGGTCGTTCTCCTTCTATCTGGTCCATGAGTTCATCTAGAGAGAACTGACACTCCTCAGCGTTCCCTTCCAGAAATGAATAAATCTTTTCCATGGCCTCATCAACTGTGGGATGCTGACGATTTCCTGTTGGTGGTGCCTTTTAGAGCTTTGTTTGGCAAGACCGATGATATCTGGCATCAAGGGATACCAAATCTGTGTTCTCAGATATACGCTCTTTTGTTTTAAGAACCAATTCTTTACCACGTTTCTCAACTGCTTTCAAGATTTTTGCAGTGAGAGACAGTTTTTCCGCAGTAATGACATTGTTCCGTTTTTCTGGCTTCTTCTTCCTTTCTGCCACAAGGAACTCTTCAGTTATTTTGTCTCCACATAGACAACAGTGTTCTCTAAATTTGAACTGCTCAGAGATTGATCTCGTGACCCTTGATGGCGTAATATTAGATTTTCCACTACTAACAGCTGCTTTAATCAACTTCGGATTGTTGTATTTTATCTGACAAGCACTGTGCACATATATCTCATTTACACCCTTCAATAAACGCTGATTTTCTATGTTCTTAAGGGAAATACTCGACGCAAGAAGGGCTTTTACACCTATTTCCTTCACTAAGCGCACTTGACCTTCACCTAAAGTCTCCTTACATATAAAACAAAAACCCACGCTAGGACTGGGATCAGACATTCTGTAGATTTTGAGTTCAAACGGCACTCACGTTTTGGGCAGCAAGCCATGAACTGAAATAAAAAAAAAACAAAATTAGGGAAGGTTAAAAACGTGCTACAGGTGGGTCGCATTCGTGACTTCACACGAGCAATACTAGCACACTCCGTCGGAGGTAATTGGAACTTCATCCCGCTAGAGTTATTAAAGTGACGTCAAAATATTGCAAAAAATTACGAAGTTCGAGAAAAATGATAAACTTTGGAAGGCTTAATCTCGGAAACTATTGGGTTTACAGAGACAATTCTAATATCATATTTTAGCAAATTAACTCTACTTTAAAAACTAGTCCTTTAGGGTTATAACCGCCAAAATTTGAAAAAATAACGATTTTTTTCCGTGGATTTTTCGTTTTTTGACAAAGTTGCGTTCGGCGCTCGAGGTCACAAACTTGGATTATTCATTAGGCCAACATCATAAACAAGTCTGCAAAAAATCAGAACTACCAGATTTGACGCATACTATCCTATACTTTCAGGCGACAAAGTTACTGGATTATTATTACTCATTCCAAGACTGTCAACCAACTCCAGAAAATAAATAATAACAAACTCACACAGTTTACACTAATTTTTTTTATTTTACACAAACCTAAATAAACATTTAATTTTGGATGTTATCGTTGTAAAGTTCGATATATAATTTCAAATAATTTTTGAAAACGATTTCATAATTAAGGAAGTTTTATATAAAAAAGAACTACAAGATAAAAAAAGAAACTGAATAATTAATGAAGTCATAAACCTACCGTAAAATTGTTGTTTATTATAATTGTAAACGATTGATTAAAAGAACACATAAAACGGTATTATTTATTGATAAATAAATAAATAAATATATTTATTTGAAGTAATATTTTAGAAAAAGGAAGAAAAAAGCAAACCTTTATCCTTAGAACTTATTTCAGCAGTTACATCTTGTGTATGCGAAGTAAGTAATTTCAATTTTAGAAATTTGTGTAGGAAGAATGTAAAATTTCATTCTGATTGATATGAGAAATTGTTTGAACAGCTTTAAAAATTATCTACCTCATCATATTTTTAAATTTTGATTTACGGGTATGACAAGCTCGCGAACTCAAATCTCTGTAATTGACATATGAGCAGCAAATATCAGACAAGGTGATATCTTGCTTGAAATAATCTCCATTCAGTATTAACTAAAAACTTTTTTCGATTTGTTGGACACTCTCTGTAGTATACTGAACTATAATTTATGTCTTCTACTTTAATAGAACACCTCGAGCTATTACCAATACCACTTGCTTAAGGAATTTTCCAAAAAATTATGAGAATTTATCACCGGTCGAGGGGAATTCGTTGAGAAAATCTTTTACCAACTAATGATGACCAATCTCATTTTTGAATTCTTTATTTTTTATGCAATATACGTCGATTGTTTTTATTTATTCTGTTCTACTATAAATTCATCGTGGCGTCAAACAAAATTAATATTATCGAAAATAAACAAACAACTAGAAAAATATTATAAATGGCAGATATATCTTCACTATGAAAATTACTTTTCAGGACAAAAACTTGGATTCGTCAAAAAAATGTTATTTTAAGACATTATTTATTAATTTATTAATGCATATATTTCTGTAAACAAAAAATATTCGTGATAATTTCCCTAATTGCCCTTAAATGAATTATTCCAGTCAGTTTACAAAACTGAGCCTAGCAATAACTTCGTGTAACTTTCCTAATGAAGTCGTGGTATCAGCTCTAGGAACTTCGGACACTTCGTGAAATTTACTATTGGAATCGGTTATAATCAAAAACATTCTACCTTCAAACGGATTTATTAGAAAGTTCTTCGATTTCTTTGTCAGATGATGGCTACCCAAAAATAAAATCGATAAAATCGATCTATTACTACTCCATTTTTAATCCTCCATTCTTCTACGATAATATGGAATTATTTGATTTTCCACTCTTTCCAGTTCTTAAATAAACCATAATTTTCATTAATACGCAATCTTTTCTAGTTTCATCTTTGTCTTGATTCATATCAACAGGTACAAAATCCTCAACCAAATTAATATAATCAACTACAGATTCGGCACTCTCTTTAATTCTAAGAGGCAATTGTGATAAACCATCAGTTTTCGTATTATCACGATCTTTAACATTCTTTAAAGTTTAATTTAACCCAGAGAGAAATAATGCCCTACATTGGATCTTCCCTGCTGTGGAATGGAATTCCTCTAGTCTGACTGAATAAAATCTTTAATGGCTTACGATCGCATCTAATTGTAAGCTTGTTGCCCATTAAATACTAACTTAACTTTTTTACTGCGCTTCTTTATGAATTTCCGCATAATTAAAATAACAAATTAGTTTCTCCACACCATCCTCCATGACATGTAAGAATACTTCACCTATACCACAATTTGATTCATCACGCTAACGTTATTAGTTCTCGGTTTATCTACTCCTGCAGCAATTTTCGAGTCACATTTTTTTAACCCGTTTTTATTAACTGAATGTTCTAAACATTTGATTTCTTTTTTGAAAAATTCCTATTTCTCTATATTTAATTTAAATCTTTTTGCTTTTAAATTTTTGTATGTATACGTATCAAAGAGAAAAACTGATAATGCCAAGCCCATTTACTTCCATTTTTAAATGATTATTTTCAATGATGTATTCTGGTTGCAGGAAATAAAGGGCCAATATTTTTAAAATATTTTAAAAGCCATGTAAACGCCATCGATTTCTGCTTCTTAATTAGCTTGGCTAATATTATTTATTTTTGGTGATATTGAATGACATACTTGTGATGTATGGTCTTGAATCTTGAATCTCACACACAAAACATCTCCAATTTCTAGCTGAACAGCTGTAATTTTTATGACTATGACTACGGTTACACCTTTTCCAATGATTCTTGGATATCGACCTTGAACGGCCTCTATGCTTAAATGATACACGCCTTGATTTTTAGACCTTGATCTTGATTTCCACGAACTATCTGTGGAAAAAATTTGAAATTTGTTAATAGATTGATTGATGGAAAATTTGAATTTGAATTCCTGCTAACCCCACCGTTTTTACTATATCAACCGCATTATCAAATGATAAACTTGTTTGCACCACTGTGTTTGAATTTTGGAATCACCAAACGGTCACGTATTGCCGCATCATAAAAATTTGCAAAGCTGCACGTGGTTGCTAATTTGTCTATTTTTTCCGTTGACCTTGCGTTTACGATACTTATCAAACATGTAGAGTGTGTTTTTCATTTATCAGTTATATATTAGTTTGCATTCGGTTATTTTAAAACCCGTTGTAGTTGATAATTATAGTCAACTCAATAGAGTTCATCCGCCAGCACCTCAAAGACACCATCACCATGGACAGTGATATATCCCTGCTATTGCCCCAGTGGTTTGTGATATCTTATGCTAACTCGTATGTCAAAAGCATGGACTAAAGTTTCAAAATCATTAAACACATCCCTCCAAGTTCATTCAACTTGGTTTCGATTATTGTATATTATTATATCAAACATAATAATTAATTAAGCAACAAAACCGTTTGTTTTTTTAAATAAAAAAAATTTATTTTTGCTGTTAAAAAGAACGTAATTTTTACATAAGTTTTTTACTGTTTTTGCGTGAAAAGAATATTATGTTATATTACATTACCTATGTTTTATATACTACATTTAAATTTATATATCCAAACAAAAAACAATATGCTTGAAATATTTGATTGTTTTTGCACAGTTGACAAAGGATTGACGGCGTTAAAGAAAATAATAACAAAAGTAATTACGCACTACCAAACTTATAACCAATAGAAAATTTTTAAACAAAAATATTTGAAGTTTAATTTTGTATCTATAATCGTCAGTCTAGCTCTTTTCTTTCATTCATTCGTTCGTTCATTCAGTAATTGTTTCTCAGAGTACACAAAACTCCAACTTTATTTGCAACCATAGCTAAATTCACATGTTTTATGTCATACGTAACATTTGTCGGAAGAAACCTGATTAATTGAAATTAATTTCGTCTTTATCAGAAATCTCGCTATACATCGTTTCACTATTATGAAGACGATGCTTTCCAAATGTGTTTAACTTTTCTTTTATTATCCTCGAAATACAAATGATTTTTGCTTAAAAAACCATTCAAAAGTGCTGGCTGTGAATTTATGTTTGGAAACATGACCGCATGACTCAACAACCAAAATATAGATTATCGACTAACTAGAATTATTTCCATCTTATGAATTTAAACAGCTGCTGTCTAAAAATTGAATACAAAAATTTCAAAACGTTTTAAATTATTTTATTTTCTCTTAGTATAGAGGAAATTGGTAGCAAATGTAGTATGTTAGTACACCGAACTCGAACGAAATAAATTTTGATCAAAGGCCGTTCCATCGAAGATCAAACTTTCTCAAATTTTCTTTCATCTGCACTACCTCGAATAAATTATGTTTTTATATTTCACTTATTTGCAGTGTATTAGCGCTCCAATTTTAATATACTCAAAACCTGGTTTAAGATCTTCAGAACAATGAATAAACGTCTAGAAAATACGAAAAGATTTAACCGAAAAACTATCTTATGTTGAATTTTTGTTTCATTAATTAATTAATTAATTATTTATTTATTTTCTCAGTATTTCAACGAGAAAATTTGGATACCAATATAACGGCAATTATTGGCTATCCACTCGTAGTGCAGTGTCCAGTTAAAAGTGTTCCTCCAGCACATATTTCATGGTATTTTAACAAGAACCTAATAAATTTTAGTTTTTCAAATGCAACCGAAAAAAGGTAAGATTTTATTCAGAGTTAAATTTATATAGAAATATACCAATACAAATAAACTTTCTAGATATTATCAGTTAACAAACGGAAGCATGCTAATTGCAAAAATAAAAGGAATTGATAATGGAAAATATCGATGTGTAGCAGTTAATAATTTATTACCAAAATCACAAAGAAATTATACCGCAACCGTTACTGTTGTACCGTTTGATATAAAAAACAAACTCCATGGCTTGCTGCCAGCTTTACAAAATCAAACGTTGAAAATTGAAGTTGGTGGGGTTTTGCGAATATTTTGCGTTAGTTATGCGGAGGAAATTTTTTGGTCATTTAAATCACGTTTTAGTAATATATCGAAAACAATAACAAATAAAACGTTTGAGTTGCTTTATATTAATGTAAATATATCTGATCATGATGGGTTTTATACATGTCGTTTAGGGAATATAACACAAACTTTTGATGTAAGAATATTAACACCGCCACGTTTTGTACAATCGGTTATGTCAAGTAATACATCAATAGCAGCTACAATAACACTTAATTGCAGTGCAGTTGGCAATCCCTTACCAAAAATATCGTGGTATCGAAATGGATTACCTTTAAAAGGAAATATGAGAATAAAGTTTGGTAATGGTACAATGAAATTGTGTACCATTGATCCAGAAGACGAAGGTAATTTATTGGATGATTTATTTGTTTGCATAAATAAGATAATATTTATTATATTTGCAGGTGTTTACCAATGTTTTGCAAGTAATGATGATAGTGAGATTTACAGTTCTGGTTATATCACAATCAGAAAAAAACATTTAATAAGTAATGGACCACAAAATGTCAAGTGCTTCCCAATTAATCATTCCACAGTTTTGGTTTCATACGATAAAAATCCAATGGTAAAAATTGTTGTCGATATTTTAAAATATTTCCTCATTAACATAAACCATCTTTCTTTACAGATAACTGGATTGCTGTTTTATTTATCAACAAACAATCCATTTAAATGGTTTGAAAATCCCTTAGTCCAAAATATAACTAATTCAAATATCAAAATTGATAAAAATATGCAACCATTAAAACCTTATTCATTATTTCTTAGAGGGGTTCTATTACAAGGTGAAACATCGATTGGGGAAAGAAAACTAGAATATTTTGGTTTGACCAAATTATCAACTGAAATAAAATGTGCTACCCAAGGACGTAAGTATTAACTCATTTGCCAGTTTTAAGATATATATTTTTTTCTAGAAAAACTTATAGAGTTGATGATATTCAGTATAAACCTGATATTGATATTCAGTATAAACCTTAAAATATGCTTTAATTTTATACTTTTCACTTAAAATTGCTTAACGTATTTGTCCTAATAACTGTCCCAAACTTTTTTGTCCTAATTTTTTTAAGTATAACGTCAGTAAACGTTTTTGGGATTTAAACAAATCAGAACACATTTAAAACCTTTTCTTGTGTAAGGAAAGGATCAGTGCCGGTTATTAAACTCCTACAAAAAAACGATCCGAGTGTATTTCTTGGCGTCCTTAGCTCAAATAATGTTTCCGCGGATGCAATTACTTTTTCTAAAATTTTAAAAGAGGACCAAAATGATTTCCTTTTCACATTGAAATTATCATGGTCTGTACTCGAAATAGCAGCAATACAGTGTAAAACTCATAATTACATAAAACAAGTCCCGAAAAATTAACACTGCACCCCCCGTATCTACAACAACAACAATAGAAAAATTTCGTCATTAACCGTAAAGGTCAACATATTCGAATTAACATCGACAGTTTAAAACCTTGCATAAGGGACAGTTTAAAACCTTGCATAATCTTACCTACTCAACTTTCACCTACTTTTAGACAAATCATAATCGCGCTTGTGAAATGAACAATATCCATTTCACTACTCAGGACACATCTTTGTCTTATCCTTCTACTTTCAGAAGCAAGGGAAGCAGACACTGATGCTGAAACGACTAAAAATGTTAGATTCAAACTAAATTCACAAACTTTTCGTTTTAATCCTACGGGGTTGCACTTGAAATTTGGCAAGGGTTTTATCTGGCACTTTTTTAACTAACGCTGGATTCCTCAAGAATCAGCTTTATCGCCCCTAACCTTTTCCTTATCTGTTGTTGTTGCTTATTGAATTCTATTGTGCATCTAATCCATTAAATGCGTTTCGTGAAGCTTCATTACCACGTTCTTCGATTTCGCTTAATAAACTGAGATCTTTTGATAGATTCTTTAAACGCAGATCTTGATACAATAATTGATTATTCTAATAGTGTTGGATTTAATGCGAGTAAAATTCTGGTTTGCCATTTTACTCGTTTATTAGCTCAAAATAAATTTTCGTTAGTGTTTGATACTAAAAAATAAAAATGTTGAGGTAAAAAAATCTATCAGACTTCTATGAGTTGATGTAGAAAGTGAAATATAATAAAATAGAATTTTCTAAGTTGTAGCCTTGCGAAAATCTGCATTTGATAGGTTTCACCCATGCACGGTTCACATAACTAAATGTAGAACAGTAGCATTTAGAGTGATTTTTTTCAATCGGAGTTTCGTATCTTTGAAACTCCTTACCTTCTTTGGGTCTTCTTGATAATTTTAATTCACAAATTTTTAAGGTCACAACACAAATGCCTGAATGAATAAATCATTTACCTAAACTAAAGTTAAATTATAATTTAATATTTAACTCTAAGCATGTTTAACTTTGTATAAAGGAAAAAAAGACTCATGATAGCGCGATCGGGAAGAACAACTAGAACCCCTGATGTTATTTTTCTCTCTTTCATAGTTAAATTAATTCAACCTCTCAACGATATTTTATCGTTCTTTTCTTCTAACTACTTATTGAACATCACATCTGCGATGACACTAGGAGTAGAAGTGTTGTGGCATTATTACCGCTAGTGTTATATCAATTCTTTTGATTGCGACTGTAAAAATTAACCAATAAAATAACAAAAGCGCTAAAATATATACAAAAAGAATTAACAACCAACAACAATTTGACAAAATTGTTTTTTTTTCTGGCTCAATTATTTTCATATGAACTTGGAAAATTATTTCTCATAAAATGGGAACAGTCTGTAAGATTTCCTCACTTAATTATATCAAAGTGATATCTATTCAATTACGAAAAGGCGAAATATTTGAAATATAATAAAAATATATATTTATTTAAAACTTATATTATTTAAACTGATTGGCGGCATACCACAATTAAAGTATGAGTAATTTACCCAAAAAAAGTCGAAAATAAAAAACGTTGTTGTAATAATATTATTGTGAAAACGTTAAAACTTGATACTTTTCGAATTTTAAATTTTTCAACGCAATCTGAATTTTTCTAAAAATGAAAAAAAGGTGTGTTACCAACACAAAAAATCCTGGTTAAAATTCTACTACCAGTGTTCGCCACAACACTCCCCCCTAGTGCCATCGCAAATTGGACGATATGAAAAAAGGAATAAAGGAGACTTAGAATGCATTAAGAAAATGAGCGGGAGTTCTAGATCGAGTAGTTGCAGCAGAAGAGTTAAAAGCGAACGTGTGTGGTGTAAGATAAAATTTTACCTTTTTAGCCGGTTTAGTGGCGTCTGCGTTCTCAATATGTACTCTCGCCTGCATCAATCTTTAAATAACTAAATGCTATTCAATGCAAACACACAACTTAAGAACGTCACCACTCAATACCTCTCTCAATACTTGTTCTGAAAGTAAAGTGAAAGAAAAAATCCAGGGTTTTTAACGCTTTTGAGCTAAGTATTGGGATTCAATGCTAAACTTGTTGATATGATTCATAAAAAAAATTCCCTTAAGTAATTCATGTTAAGTGTTAATCATCTATTGGCAGTAAACATAATTATCCAATTTTTTCTTTTTCAGTTTTCGTTCAAACAAGAACAGTGGACAATCAAACTTACTTATGGTGGCCTAAGCTTGAAGAAATTCGTCCAAGATTCTTAATCATACAATTTTGGCATAGCGATTCAAGTAATCCAATTTTATTTTCTGACTTCATAATCGGAACCTATGAAGCGCACGATGAAAATTCGAATTGGCAAGAAATTGAACAACATTTAGAAAAAATTCCTGCTATAACAACAGTAAATTTTTCGAACGAAGAACATACATCATCAAATATAACCATAACGGGTGTTAAAGTTTTTGGAAATGTTACTGGAATTTTACTACCAAACACTAATAAACATATTGTGAGGGTTTTGGGATCGATTTATGATAATGAAACTGAGTTAACACAAGATCTTCGTTATTTGGAATGGAATAATTTTGATGCAACGATAGCTAAACCAAAAGGAGCTTTACAATTTCAAGTTGTAGCGACGGAATCACGTAGTGTCACATTTACATGGAACGATATTGGTGAAACGAAAATATGTCTGAAAATTTGTTATAAAGTTACCGAGATTCTAAAACATGATGTAACAAATGGATGTGTAAATATGTGAGTTCGTATTAAACGATTTAAATTATGATTCATTTCGTTTTTAATTGATTAAATATTATATTCTTTTTATTCTTTTATTTCAGTAATTCCGCAAGTCTAAAAGAAACGATAACTGGATTATCACCTTTCACCACATATAAATTTAGTTTACAGACTTGCGATAATAAAGATTTTTTAGCTATTTCGCCACCTATACAAACAAAGATAGACGGTAAACAAGATTTCTTCATGATATTGTTACAGAAATCTAAATTCTTTGTTCTTATGTTTCAGTTCCTGGTCCAGTTAGATGGCATAATATTTCTACAGTCGATGGTGTACAGCTAAATTGGGAACCACCTTCCAAGCTAAATGGAATATTGTTACATTACTCTATTGAGTGGACAAAAAATGGCGAGAATATGTCAATTATTTTAGATACCTCAAAACATTCATTTACGTTTCCAAATATAACAAACACCGATTCTGTTAAAATAACGATTCGTGCTGTTGGTACTGCTGGTGATGGAATACCAATTTATGTTAATTTACCTCTTCAAAACAGGGAAGAAGATCTTGTTTCGCACCCTCAAGTTCGATCTGTCAACCCAGTTTTGGGAATAGCTATTGGTGCATGTCTATCAATTTTATGTGTATTCTCTACCATATTTTATGTCGTAAGAGATCGATCTTGTAAAAAACAAAATCGAAATTTAGATCGTTCATTACCTTCTGCTCCAATTACTTCAATTCCCCAATGTAATTCAGATATACATGAAATGCAAACGTTGATTAATAAGACAGAAACTTCGATACTAATTCCAAATGGACATGATAGACGAATGGTATTGTTGAATAAAAATAAAACAATCGATGAACAAGAAGAAGATGACGAAGATGAAGACGAGGATCAAACAAACCACAATGGCAAAAATATCTCACATAATGATGATATGAATGGTGGAAGTTATGTTACAGAAATACCACCTGCACCAGATGATGACGATATCAAGGTAAATGGTTTATTCATTTATGTATGCGTTAGATGTTGTTTTACCTTGGTGATTAAATAATTGAAAGGTTTATCATTTGGTGTGTTGGTAAATTGTATATTATGTTGTAATGGCTAAGAAAGTGTGTTTAATTGTATTCGTTTCACTTTGCTAAACCTGACCATAAATCGACACAACTCCATTAATCGTGAATTTTCAAAACAAAACAAAATATTCACTAAAAATGCTGCTTTTCCTCGACCCGTTATCCGATCAAGCTCAGAGTTCTATTATTATTAACTGAAAGTTCGACCGTAGAGTGTGTACAAATTACTCAAAAGCAGATTGGGGGGCCTTTCACAAGCAAATTGAGGAAAAATTGGTATCAACCCATATACCGTCCAATCTATATTCGGCAATCCTACAAGAAGTGTGGCAATGAATTTAATAGACAGTTCCCTTTACAACCCACAACGCAAGATAAAGCTTATAGAAATATTCTTTGAAGCCACAAACTAATACTAGTAGTTTTATGAAGTTTCCAGATCAGAAAATCAACCGAGCCATCAAGTCCACGAAACGTTCACAACCATTAGATCACATGGTTTGTCACCAATTATGCTGAAGAACGTTGGCCTTATCATTATATGATACTTTGCAAGTCTTTTAATCCATTTCATCTACATCATGAAACTCTCGTGGTCATGTAAGGTCGGCCGGGTTATACCTTTACTAAAACTAGGCAAAGTGGTTGATCAATATATCTTTTAAAGTTCTGGAAACTGGAGAGAATAATTAGAGTGAATTAACGGTAATAGTAGTCTGAAGAATGTTCGTTCGAAACTTTCCATTTGTTTAACATATAATATATTGATAGACAAAATTCACATCAGGGAGTTCCGCTAAATTTTGGGTGACGAATGTTGGTTTGCAACCAATGTTGCATACAATAAGACTAGTGGTTAGTAGACAATTAAAAATTGGCTCACCAATTTCATTGGTGTCCGAGCTTCTTTAAAAGAACGATAACATGATGATCCGTGACATCACAGCAAATGACCATTTCCTTGCCTATTTTTTGACCACAATATGTGACCACAATATCCAGAACTTTCAACCGAAGTAACCCTTGGCAATCATACGATGAGACTAGTCATGAATTTTGAGATCAAAGTGAATTTTGTTGATCTCCATGCTGATATTGACCATTATCGTTGTCAGTATACCCAACTATACGAAAAGTAAGAGTAAGAAAATATAGTTATTTTTATTTAAATACAAGCTCTTTCCTTACCATTACTTCTTACATAGAGGAGTTTATAATTTGGAGTTCTGCATTCGGATATTGAGTTTTTAGATACCCGTGATGCCTTAATGAGAACGATGTCCTCACCCGTGCTTGACAGTCTCGTTAGAAAGCCGCCACAGTAGATTTGAGGTGGTGTGAAGGTTGATTTGAAACCTTTTTAGCGTAACTTAAACGCATTGGTACCACAATAGTGTAGTACAGTAGTGTTGCTATTCGCCCTTGGTTCGAATGATCCTTGGCCCTAGGGTATCCATGTGACGGTACTGCCGCAATGTGCTGCAGTGCTTGATTGTTGGCTGCTCTGAACAAGATTCCCCCAACATTTCTCCTCCATTTCTGATCCAGCTTCCTCTAGAGGAAGAGGCTCCGTTTGCAAAGTTTTAGTTGCTATCGAGGTAGTTGTTGTTCGTCGCCTAAATTTTCATGGTAGCATGGTTTAAGTCTATCAATTGAAATATTAACTGCTTTGCCATTAATTTCTAAATTGAAGTTTTTATTGTTGCGACTTAAAACTTTGAAAGGACCGGTGTAAGGAGGTTGTAAAGCTCTTCTTACAGCGTCGGTACGTAGAAATACAAGTGAACAAGTTTGCAAATCCTTGCTCACAAAGGAAGAAGATGTTACGTGTGTAGATGCAGGTTTCCTCAACTCCTTAACGAAATCAGTTTGAGGAACAAAGAATTTTGTAGAAGAATCGAGAAATTGTCCTAGGATCCTTATCGAGCTTCCATATGTTAGTTCCGCTGAAGTAGTTTGAAGTTCTTCACTGAAGGAGGTTCGTAAACCTAGGAGGACTGAAGGTAGAATTTTTGTCCAATCTGGACGATTATGACACATAATTGCGGATTTAATTGTGCGATGCCATCGTTCTACCATGCCGTTGCATTTTTGGTTGTCTGCAGCAGTTCAGTGAAAAGATGGGATTCAAATTAGGTTCCTTGATCAATTACAATTGATTCTGGAACACCAAATCTTGAAATCCAATGATTGTATACAGCGAACGCGACTGTTCCAGCAATGATGTCTGGAACTGGAATCGCTTCGGGCCACCGCGTATAACGGTCGATAAGCGTTACACAATATCATTGGTTTTCCGATATTAATAGAGGACCAATGATGTCGAGGTGTATTTGCGAAAATCGCTTTGAATTGGTTTTAATTGTGCCAAGAGGTGACTTTGTATGTCGAGACACCTTGGACTTTTGACACGCTATGCCATTATTCTAACATCTTTTTTAATAGACGGCCAAATAACGTGTTTTGTTAAAAGTTTGGTGAAAGCTTTGACACCTCCAGGGTGCGAAAGATTATGAAATGCATCGAAAACATTTTGGCGAAACTGTAAGGGAAGGTATGGCCTGCGAATTGTGTAGTGACCATAAGGGTGTCACTGTATTTGATATTTACTTTAATATATGAAATTCTAAATAAGCATTTCATATATTAAAGTAAATATCAAATACAGTGACACCCTTATGGTCACTACACCATAAGGGTGCCACTACAATAGCTGTTGATGTGTCACAATGTATTAATTTACTTTCATTGAAAGAAATTGGAAAAGGAGTGCACTTTAAGGTTGTGTTACTGAGAAGTATTAATTTACTTTCATTGGAAGAAATTGGAAAAGGAGAGAACTTCAAAGTTGTGTTACTTAGAAATATATTTTAAAAATCCTCGTCATTGGTTTGCGCGGTCGCGATTGCAGCATAATCAATTTTCTCTTTTATGAGGATTCGATTAATACGAGAAAGCGCGTCAGCGACAACATTAGGCGCGTTCCATTGAAAATCAAACTTACTCAAATTTGCTTTGATCTACTCTACCTCGAACAAGTTGTGTAGTTGAAAAGCAGTTTATTTTTCGATTTTATTTAGATCGTTTATAAATTTGTTTTGATATTTTTAATAATAAAATGGACCAGTCAGATCTAAACAACAGTCCAAAATAAAATTTTTTGAGAATAATGAAATTTTGTTGCTATATTTGAATTTTTCCAATTTTCGGCGTTCCATTGGTGATCTACTCAAAAACTGCTTTAAACAGCTATTTCGTTCCAAAGGAACGCATGTATTATCGGCGCCAGAAATGTGCTGGCTATCAGTGGTAAATTGCCCAATGAAATCCAAGTGGCGAAATTGACGGGGAGAGGCTTTTTCTAAATTTTGTTTAAAAGCAAAAATTAGAGGTTTGTGGTCAGTGAATAAAGTAAATTTACGACCGTCCAGGAGGTCCCTGAAATGCTTAATGCCAGAGTTTGCCGCGAGAAGTTCGCGATCATACACGCTATATTTAATTTGAGCGTCGTTTAGACGTACCGAGAAGAAACTAAGCGGTTGCCATGTTTCTTCGACAAACTGTTGCACTACGGCTCCTATTGCTGTATCAGATGCATCGACCATGATTGCTAGTCGAGCTGAAGAAGACGGATGGGCTAAAAGAGTGGCATTACATAATTTATCCTTGCAACTGTTGAAGGCTTGTATGGAATCAAGTGTCCATGCAAATGGGATTTTGCTATTTTTCTTGTATCCCTTTAAGAAATTTTTGAGCAAAATTTGGGCAGGAAGAAAAGCAGCAAGAAAACGTCGACAAAAGTTGGTCATGCCTAAGAATCGTTTAAGCTGTTTAACATTTGTGGGACGTTCGAAGTCTTTAATAAAGACACTGAAAAAACTTACGGCTTACTTAAACGGCATAAAGACACTGAAAAAACTTCAAAAATTTAAAAAAAAATTTTTTACCGGAAGTAAAAAACCGGAAGTTTGGATGGAGAACTGTTGTAAACCGTATTAAGTGCTTATGTACCAAGTTTCATTCAATTTGATTATCAGGTACAGATGTTATTGAGTTTTCAAAAAAAAAAGTGCTCGTTGGACCCCCACCACTTTGTTCACTATCGCTCAAAAATCAATCAGTTTCTTGCAATACATATTTGCATCTTTTTCCAAAGTTTCATCAAAATTCATTCGCGAACGAATGTTGTATGCTCCATATAACAAACATAAAAAACATAGTGGAAAAAACCACCTTTTGTATGGAGGACCCCCCAACCTTTTATCCAATGTACTCCAAAAGCTGATAAAATCTTTCTCATGTTACTTGAAAGCTTTTACCAACGTTTCATGACAATCGATCGGTAATTGTAGGTTACAGTAGGAATAAACACCTGAAAAAAAAAAATTTAACCGGAAGTGACAAACCGGAAGTTGGTATGCAGAAATAGTGGAAACAGTACTAAAACGTTATATACCAAGTTTCCATAAGATCATAAGCCGGGATTAGAAGTTATTCAAGATTAAAACTCAGAGGTGTTCGGGAAACCCAAGCCATTTTGTCCAAATTTGAAATGAATCCGGGATCTGCCATTTTCAAGTGAACTTGTATCATTTGCCATAGTTTCATCAAGATCTTATGTAGAAAGGTCACCCACCCACACACCCACACTCAGAAGTACACCAAAACTTTATTGGCTATTTAGATAGAGGATGGTCCAAAACAAAAGAAAAAACAAAATTTGGGGTATGTAAGATTTTTATTATCTCGATAGATTGCATTACTTCACAAAATTTAAAATTGTGGTGAAGTAAAAAAAAACAGACTTCGTGGGGCCAAATGGATTCCTTATTGATCGTAGAAAAGGAGCACTTATGTACTGAAATGTTGAGTTGCCACTCCAATTTAATGGTGAAGATTCAAATTCCATTCGTCGAATAATATTTGATCACAGAGAAAAGTTGCCACCCCAATCAGAAATAATTATTTGGGAAAGTTGAAAGGAGGTTTAATTGGGTCACCCAGGTTGTGGGTTGTGGAAGCCAACAAAGAAGATCAAAGTTATAAAGATGGCATTATAGAGAAAACCTTAGCTTGATCAGATGCTGACTACAAAATACCAGGAAGGTATTTGAAGGTATCCTACCAGGAAGGTAGGATCAAACATAGGACAATGCGAAGCGGTAACTAAAATATTAAAATATGAGCAGAAAAGCATCAACACAAACAACAAAAGGCAGAAATGAAACAACTTGTGGAGAAATAGACAGAAGGGCTTCCAGAGAGCAGAAAAGAGCATCAGGTCAATTGCTTGACCGGCACAAGTCTGTATTCTGCAGTAAACCTGAAGCAAGTGACAGAACTAATTTGGTGAATCATCGGATTGACACAGGCGTAGAAAATGGATTCGCCAAGCGGCAAGTAGATTGTAACTGGCTAAAAGAGAAGGAGCTGATATAAAGGTAAAGGGATCGAAGTTTTAAAGTAGAAGCTTGTTCCCTTTTCAAGCAAGAAGTTAAGTATTTAGGACAAAAGGTTACAGCAAAAGGGATTCAGACAAGAGTACAGCAGCTATGGATTGGCCAAGACCGGAGCATCTGCATTGAACTAAGAAGCTTCCTTGAATTTAACACAGGCGAAGAATGGGGAGCAGGAACAAGCATTTGTTGAGCTCCGAATCTCTGAAAAATCATTTGAAGGTGAGTTAGATGCTCCTCTAGATTTTTTAATGCAACTAAAACATCATCTAGATCAACGAAGCGTCACGGAGTGCATCAATCTTTGGAACGATTGAGCAGCATTCCTAAGACCAAAGGTCATTTTTCAAAACTCAAAAAGACCGAAAGGAGTAGAAATTGCGATTTCATGAATTGTCCTCCGGATGTATTGGTATTTGGTATGCCTGAACGAGATCGAGGGACGAAAATTGTGCATCCCTCCAACTGATGCGAAACACCTTGGAGGTGGGGAATGGAGTGTCGATCGGGAACAGTAATTCTATTAAGAGCTCGATAGTCTCCACACGGACGCCATTCTCCATTCATTTTCTTTCTTGACCAGGTGTAATGGACTGGACAAAGAACTCTTGCTGGGCCTACAATTACCCAATTGCACCATCTTATCAAACTCGGCTTTGGCTACCGTAAGTTTGTCAGGAGCTAAGCGTCGAGTTTTGCAAGATACCGGTGCACCAACTGTCTCTAATTTGTGAGTCACATTGTGCCTAACAACACTTGGAAAGAGATTCGGAATTGCAATCTCGGGAAATGATTCCAAGATTTTAATAACTGGCGTTGGTATCTTAGTCTTGTCGACTAGGAAGAGTGAAGGTTCATTACAATTAGTTAAAGTACCTATTGAGAACAGAGAGGTTGACGGGTCTATGAGCCTCTGTCTCTGTATATCAACAAGCAGTCCAGCGCTTTTTAGGAAGTCTGATCCAATAATAGGGATCGAAACGTCGGCAACCGTAAATTCCCAGGAAAAGTTTCTGCGAAGGCCTATGATAAGTTGCAGAAGTTGTGTACCATAAGCCGAAATGGGGAGTGCCGTTTGCCGCAAATAGGTTGGATACCGTAGTATTAGTTGGTTTAGCCTTAAAAATTGACCTTGGGATGACCGAAACATCAGCTCCCATATCAATTAAAAATTTAAGCCTTGAGCTACTTTCAAGGACTGAAAGGCGGTTGACTTGCTGATCACCAATACTACTGACATTGTATTGGCGATCATCTACCCGTTTTTTGTGGTGTCTGCATTATTCGGAGGAACAAAAGTTTTGTGAAACTTGCATCCTAAGACGCAGTGACTTGCTTTATCCTTGAATCGGGAGTGATAAAAGCATATGTACGAATTCAATTTAGAATCCATAGACTTTGATCTAGAGAAATTGCAACGAGATCGGCTACCAGCATTCACTATTGAGTGTATTTCACTCATCATTTGCGATTTGAAATGGGTTAAGATTTCCTTTATGTTTTCAGATGATTGGGGATCATTCTGATGAGAGGTATTCAAAGTGGTGGATTGAGCAGCTGCAGATGTTGACTGGCTATTGACAGTGAAGACCTGTCGATGGGCTAAGGTCTCCATGAGATGGTCTGCATATTCTGCCAACCGTATCAATGGCATTTCATTTTCAAATGAAGCCAAAATTAATTGTATATTATCAGGAAGGCGAGCCATCCACAGCTGTCTCACGATGCTGTCACTGACATCTGCACCGTTCATTAAGAAATGAGCGAGAAGTTCCGAAGGTTTTCTGTCGCCCAAGGTTAATCTGCGAAGGAGATTATGAATATGTGTCCTCTAATTTAAATTGTCACCCAAAAGCTTTATAACGTCAACTTTGAATGTGGTGTACGGAGTATCACCCATTTCTTTAAAAAATAGTGGCGTTAACTTAATATGCAAACGAGAGTCGATTGCACCAATAACGTAAGAGTATTTAGTCATTTCTGATTTTACATTTGATATTTGGAATTGTATGTCCGGCAACCTGAACCACATTACCGTATTTTGGTCAAATAAAGACTGAGGAACCTTAAGACAAACCGTGTTTATTTCACCATCTGCCATTGGTTTGTTTTGTTCTACTTGAACGGACAGATTTTGCTGTGGTACCTGCTGTTGTTATAGGCGTAGCTGCACATACACTTCCAACTCTTGCGGTGTAAATGACTGACATCCCGCGTTTGGGATGGGTGTGGTGTTCGTTGGTGTGGAACTACGTGATGGGCCAGCCGGCATACTTTTTATATTTTAATTTATATTTAAAGTGAAAAAAAATATAGGTATATTAATATTAATATTTAATTATGTGTCGGAACATATACAGAATATATATACAGAAAATTTATTTAGTTTTAAATTTTAATTCGTAGTAATTTTAATTAAAAAATATGGAGAGGCTGAAATCTTACAGCTCTGAGATATCAAGACTTCGGTCTGAGTTAAGGATTTTTATATAGTTTTCGGCAAAAAACTTTTCTGAGGACATGGTTCTTAGTTTTGGGCAGCGATGTATATCAAACATAACTTTGTGTTAAAGTGCATGTATATTTTATCTCTGTTTAGATATGTATTACAAAACTAACACGAAACATCAATACGTTATTGGAAAATTATAACAGATCATAAATAAACATAATTTAGTGAAAAGATTATACAATCAGCAAACTACTCAAAACCTCTCCATTTAGCGTTTCGAGAAAATATTTCAAAATCACAAATTCATATTTCTTTCAAAATTCCAAAAATATTGTAAAAATTGAAATAAAATCAAAAATTTAATCTTTTTCTAAATTTTAATAATATTCCAAAAATTCTTAATAATTCAAAAATTTAAATTTTATCCAAAATTCTAAAAATATTGCAAAAATTATTACAAAATCAAAAATACAAACTTTTTTCAAAATTCCAAAAATATTTCAAAAACTATAACACATTCAAAAATGTCCATGTCCAATTTCATTTGCAATTACATATACGTCATAAAAACAGCTACATTTTTTTCCAAAAAATTGGCTAAAAAATAAATGAACTCATTTTTTGACACACTTGACAACATTTTTTTGACAAACTTATAATGCCATAATTCTCAATAATAATAATAAAACCGAAGTAATTTCATTTCAAACAAACAATTTTATTTTATTTCAGAATATTGGGCAAAAAAATACATAAAAATCTTTCTCTTGACAAACTTATAATGCAATAATCTAGTTTTTGATCTCACATACCAATCCCTACCATCAAGATTTCTCCAAATTCAATGTTCCTACTCGTAATCACTTAAAATGAACGTTTTTTAAGCCAAAAATATGGAAATTTGCTGTTTTTGACACACTTAATGATTTTTTTGACACACTTCCGGTACAGTTATCAAACACAGCCTCCTCTCAGACCTGTCCCTTGAGTATTTTCATTTTTTTTTGCTTTTTAAAAATCTGTAGGTCCTAAAACGTCGAGAAATGCCAAAAAAAGTGGGGCTAAGAATTTCACTTTTGGCTCATTACTTAGGTCTTTCAGACCGACGTAATATTATTTTTTAAACAACTTTTTATATAAAATATAAAAAATATCAGACGCGTTTCGGATATAAAATATCCATCGTCGATGAACGAAATTTATATTTATTACAATATTATTTAAAAAAGATTAAACATAAAAAACAAAAATGAAAAAATTTAAAACTATAAAATATGGCAAGAACAAAAAACAATAAAGAATGGTATTAATTTACAATTAAATTGTATAAAATATTAGAACTAAATGAAAGTTGTTCATTCAAAATTAAAAATGGTATCTTCTTAATAGCTTTATATATTTGAAACTCTTCCATTAAATCCATGAGAGGACCTTTGTTACAAAAATGTAAAACTTCAAAATTATTTTCAAAACTTGTATAGTATGATTTTCGTTGATTAGATGTTGAGCAAAAATTGATTTTATATTAAGAATGTTTTTTCTTCTAGGTAAATGCTCTGAAAATCTTTTGATAAATTTTCTACCTGTTTGGCCAATATAAAGTTTATCACAGAAATCACAATTTATTTGATATGGCAATCTTCTAGTTTAGATTTTTCTTTGAATTTGAAATTTCTATATAGATTGTTAATTGTTTTGAAAGAAATTTTAAATATGTATATTTTAAACTGATTAACTATTATGTTGGGAAGTGAATTGAATTTTATTACAGTAAACTTCTTTTTTTCTTAAATGTAATTTACATAATAATAGTAACAAAAAACAAGACTATTTAAGCCGTCTATTTCTTTTTTAGATTCAAACTTACAACTTACTTTTAATGCTAATTTTGTAGTTAACCCAACTACGTTAGAAAAATTATATTCTAGTTATTAAACCAAACAAAGTTATGTCGAATTCTTTTTTATGTTTTCTAATTAGAATTAGAAAAGAATTCTTTAAATCTAGTGTTAACCGTTGTAATTACAATATTCCGTTTTTTAGACAAATTGCTTTAGATGTAGGTGTGTTTACACCAACATTAATTTATAACATTATTGTACTGCACAATTTGCCATTTTATATTAATGTTTTATAATAATTTTTTGATATTATGTTGTTAGTCACCACATGTTATTAATAATTTTTTTTATTCCAGATAACTTCAACCAATGGCTTAGAACCTCTTTTGAGTGATTCTAATACACAGCTCCTAACAAATGGTAACTCAAAAAAATTATTAAACGGTACCATAAAAAATCTACCTCTAACACATTCCATATCTACAAATCTTTCCGTTAAAACAAATGGAAATTTAAAAATTACCGATAATCCTCAGGTAAGTTTGTCACTGCAAAATTATTTACTTTAGTTAGTTAGTCTAAAATTTTTCTTCAAATTTAATTTAATTTCTAGTATTTACAAAACAGTACATTTACATTAGACAATAGCCAACAAATATTATTAGATTCTACTTTAGATAAAATAAGTCATATAGATGATGAAGATAGTGATACAGATTTAAATGAAAGTAATCTCAGTACGAAACCGTTACAATCTACATGGAATTATCGAAGACCAATTGTTGGTCCAAATGGATAATAATAAAATATTTTTTTTTCTGTTATAAAATCAAATCGTTTAACACATTTTTCAAGAGTTTCTCAAATTTATTTTAAAATTAATTTATAATTTTATTTTTTAATTTGTTTTAACAAAGAGGCTTTCATAAATAGAAACATTATAATAAGGAAATTATTAACAAAAGTTTAACATCAAAAATGAAAGTAAATAAAGGGGATTAATTATTTTATTTTTTATAAAATTATTTTAAAATTGTAAATTTTTTTTAGGTTTTAGTACATAAAATTTATTATTATTTAAGATTTTTGATTTTAATTAAAAATTTAGGTTTATGTTTATTTTAATAGAAATAATTATTTAAGATATATTATTTCTATAAAAATATATTAAAATTTTTTTGAATAAATTAATGAATCCCTGTGAAAATAGAAACAGAAACGAAAATTAAATGCCAATCAAACTTCTTAAATTAAAAATTTTTTTTAAAGTTATTTTTAGAACAAGAAAAATATTATCATAAAACTTTTCATTTAACCAAGTAATTTTCAAATTATATTAAATTATTTATTATTACTAACATTTTGTAGATTTGTTTTCAATTATTATTTTTATTACTCCTATTGACAGTCTATTAAATTAAGTATTTTTTTTGTATATATTTAAATACTATTTTCATACAAAAAATATTATTATTATTATTATGACGGATGAAAAACAACTTAATGAGTCAATAATTTTTGTAGTGCAAATTTTTATGGAATGACTCAATTTAACCTGATATAATTTTTGAAACCAAAAATAATAAAATTGGATTGATTTTGGAGGAATTTAGGATTAGAGTACTATTACTGATAGAAGTTTTAATTTTACAAAATTCGAATCAGGATTAAAAAGAATATGAACAGAATATGACAAAAGAATATGACAACAAAATAGTAGTTTATGTAACAAGTACGAAAAAATATGGTTTTAGCGGACGAATCGTAATGTTTGAATCCGTAATATGAAGATGAGTCTGCTAAAGCCATTTGCGTACGTGTTGCATACAACGTTTTTTTGTATTAGCTCTTAGGATTTTTTTTCTAATTTATTGCTTAATTTGTATACTTGCGTACCTAAAATTATTATAATATAAAATGAATTAATGAATGAATAAAGTTTTAAAATTCATTCAATTTTTAGATTTCCGAATAAACAAATTTGGAATCCGCTAAAGTGTTGTCATTACGACTTTAAGTACTAGACCGTTAAAATAGAAGTTTGCGGACTCTAAACAGTTTCAAAAGTAATCATTTTTCGGAGCTAATACTAAAAAAGTTTTTAAGAGCGTTTGCTATTCTATCCTAAGTAAATTTAAACTCTTTTAAAATAAACGATAAATTTTGCGCCGATTAAAGAAATTTTTCTCAAAAATCCATATCTAAATTTAATGCTATGTGTAATTTTTCAACACTCTTACCATAAATTTTCTCCAAAAGTTGCTCAAATTAAAGATAAACAATATTGTAAGAATAAAATATAAATAATAATAACAATAAAAAAATCAATAAAATAAATAATAGACGTAATATATATAATAGTTCTGGGTACCTGATTAAAAATATACCATTATTTTATTAGTAATGTATACATTAAATAAATAGTTATAATTAAATAAAAATAAAAACAAAAACAGATTTAATAAATACATTGTAACCTGAAAACATTAAACTAAATAAATAACAGAAAAAACTCTTAAATATCTTTGATCAACAAGAAACACTACTTTTTGCTTTTATAATCAATCAATAATATTTATCTGTTGTTTATTATGAATTTACGAAAGAAACAAACAATATAAAATTAAATTTAATAATAATTTACTTATTTCGGATTAAATAGTTATTGGATTATTAATTTAGATTCTCATTAGTTAGAGAATATTAAATTGTATTATATAATATAAATTATCAACAACAATATATATTATGATATAATAATATTTGCGACTTAAAAATTGTATAAAATTTATAGTTTTTTATTGAATTTAAAAAAAAATTATTAAGATATGAACAAGAAAACAAACGATTTTTTTTTTAAATAATTGCATTTAAATTTAATTATGTATTCTTGTTCGTTTTTTTTTTAAATATTATAATTTCAAATAATGCTTTTAAGCTTTCATTCATTGATAAGAATCATAATATTTAAAATAGGTTATATGTGTTTATTTATAAAAAATAATTGAAAATTTATGTTTATTTGATAGAAGTATAGAAAATTCATGATTTTTTATTTCAGTGTAAATTTAATGTTGTAAGATTGCTTAGTTATTATTTCCGTTCAATTTAATGCTTCAAGTATTATAATAACAGATGACCTAAATATTAATTCGTTAAGTTATTTAACTTATTTTATTCAAATGAGTTTACTCTACGATATCTTTAGTACCTGTTTGCTCTTTCTTTTATCAACAATTGATAGATTTTAATTATTCTGTTTTAATTAGCTAGGATTGACCAAAAAAAAATTTCTTAACCACGCCTCGCAGTCCACGGAAAGGACTCGACGTGGGAGCCAATGCTCTACACCAGCCATACAATTTTAATGTATGTCAACATATGTCAAAAATCTTAACCAACCTTACCAGATCGTTTCATTCCCATCTGTGTTGAATCTTAAATTTATTGTAAAAAGTCATGTCAACCTATATTTTCTTGCATTTTAATAATTCCAATCAAATCAAATTTTCTAGATATGAGTTTTTTTAAACGTACAAGTAAACATAAAAATTTAAAATATTTAAGCTTTGTAAGGATAATAGATATCGTGCCTTGCAAGTACAAAAACTGACAAAAATAAATTCGAATATTTAACAAAATAATTAAATTTTTTATATTTTCAAAATTAAAACAAAAATACAATAAAATCTAGAAATTCATATACAAAAAAAAAATCGATGTGGTAATATTAAAAAATTAACTAAAAGAATTAAAACTTACATTTATAATTTGTACATAAAAATAAATCATTTTATTATTACATTAAACATGAATCAACTGCAATAGTGCCAATTATTTCTTTTTAATATTATTAAATTTTGATAAATTTTTATAATATTAAAAAGAAAACAAACCAACTTAATAAATTATATAAAAATTAAATGAACAATAGACTTCTTACAAAGTGCAATAATATAGCTTTAATTTTTCACCATTTGTTTTTAATTTTAATAAAAAAAATATAAGTAATAGTTTAAATACAATAGTTACAATAAATTTTTAGAAAATAATTAATGTTAATAAATAAAATGATTTTACTTTTACATAACAAATTATAAATAGTTAAATAAAATAAGATAAGATACTTAAAATTGAGAAAATAACTAATATTTGCTAAAAACAATTCAAAACTATTATTATTTTTTTTTCACTATTTATAATCTTAATCGTTTTTCATTTTTTTTTTTTTTTTTTTTTAATAAAATGTGTTGTGTAATAGGGTTTAGAATATGTGTCACAACAACACATAAATACCTTTTAAGACCTAGGTCTAGACCTGGGTCCCACAACAACTGGCGTTCTGAGGTGTAGATTAACGCTTTTTTTAAACATCTGTGGGTTGAAACCACCTGAGACTAAGTGTTCCGGCAAACTATTCCATTTGTACGCAGTTCGGACAAAGAAGTCTCTCTGCGATCTGCCAGTATGACAGCGCGGGATCTTTACCGTTTCACTGGTTGCGGCAGCCGATTGCCGAGTGGAACGGGGGTAAGAATAAGTTTGAGGCATGATGCCGCTGATTTCATCTGAGCACTGCTGATGACGATATTTGTAAAAAACAACGAGGTCAGCAACAGTGCGACGATGTTGTAGGGAATCAAGTTGTGATGTCAAAGTTCGATCACCTACAATTCGTATAGCTCGCTTTTGAACAGAGTCCAAGAGGGCCAAGATGGAAACAGAGGCAGCACCCCAAACTTGACAGCAGTACTCCATACAGGGACGAATATAGGACTTATAAACATGGAGCAATTGGTATGGAGTGAAAAATTTTTTGCATCTATTTAGGAGGCCGAGTTTTTTAGACGCGCTTTTTGCCATCGCCATTACATGATCGTTCCAGAGTAGGTCATTTGAAACTGTGACACCCAATAAACGAATGTTTTTACATTCACCTATTGGTTCATCACACATACTAAATAAAATATCTTTGGGGAACTCGGTCTTTAATCTGGAAACAATCAACAGCTGTGTTTTGGTGGAGTTGAAATTGACAAGGTTTTGGTCACCCCAGTCGGCGACTTTATTCAGGTCTTTGTTCACGTTTATGGCAGCGTCTCTCCGGGCAGGATTAATTCGTTCGTGCATTTTACCTTTTGAAGGAAGGGGCTCGAACGACTTGTGCAGAGTACTATCATCTGCAAAACTATTTATTGGGTTGCTGGTGATTTTCAACAATTCGTTGATATAAATCAAAAATAGGGTTGGGGACAATACTGAGCCTTGGGGTACACCAGCGTTAATTAGTTTAGACTCAGAAGAATATCCGTCTAAGGTTACCGAAATGTATCGGTCGGATAGAAAATTTTGAATCAGCTTCACAACATTGGGATGAAAACCGTACGCAACGAGCTTGTTGATTAAGTTGGCATGCCAGACTCGATCGAATGCCTTGGAGATGTCTAAAGCGATAACGTATGTTTCACCACCTTTATCAAGTATGCTGTTCCAACAATGCGCTACATAGTTTAATAGATCGGTAGTTGATCTTTTGTTTCGAAAACCGTATTGGCTGTCGGATATTAAATGATTTTCTTCCAGAAATTTTGAAATATGTGTATTAATATAATGCTCATAGACTTTGGATAGGACCGATAGTAAAGCTATTGGCCTATAATTTGAGATATCGGATTTTGGTCCCTTTTTGGGGACGGGCTGGACATTTGCCAACTTCCAGCACGAGGGAAATATACCAGATTTGTAGGATTGGTAGAATATTTTAGTTAAAGTTGGTGCAAGTTCTTTGGAAAAGGTTTTTAAAATAATGGGTGGAATATTGTCCATTCCTGATGCTTTGTTGATGTTTAACCCCTTTAAAAGTTTAGCGACTATTTTGGGTTTGAAGTGAAGTTCATTCATATTAACTCCTGAAGACTGGATTTGGGGTATTTCTTTAGGAGTTTCCAAAACAGTGGAGTTCAGAGCAAAGCGTTCAGCGAACAAGTTAGCTTTTCTTGCGGGATCATTGACGATTAAATCACCATCAATAATAGGGGGAATAGAAAATTTTGTACCAGAATTTAAAGAATTAATGGCACTGTAGAAACTCTTGTCAGAAACAGACATAGACGTAAGTTTTGAGGCTTTCGCTCTGTCAATTTCGGACTTTTCGTTTGAGATAATCTGATTAGATATTTTGTTGGCCTTTAGATATTGGGATCGATTAGTGGGAGTTTTGTTATGAATCCAAATATTAAATGATCTACGTTTGTTTCTAAGTGCCGTTTTGGCAGCTTTCGAATACAAGTATTTTTGTTTGGGTTTTACTATGGAGAAAGGGACAAATTTATTTATAGCAAATTGGATGGTTTCTGTAAAGTTTTGAGCAGAAACATTTACATTGTCAGTGTAAAAACAATGACGGTCGAAAGGGAAACCATGGAAAAAATTTTGAAGACCACTCTTATCCATTTTTGAGTAGTGAAATATTTTACGGGGTTTGGGAGCTGTAGTTTTAAGTAAATCAGTTTTGATAACTGATGAGATTAAATAATGATCAGAATTTCCAATACTACCTTTCGCAACATCGACACTCGTAATATCTGGCATTGTGGTAAGATAGAGATCTAGTAGAAAACTATTATCACCGCCATTACGGGGAGTGAAAGTCGGGCTTTTTACAATTTGGAATAGGCCCTGAGACGCGGCAAAAATTTCTGCCAGTTTTCCACTATTGTCAACATCGTCGGTCGATTTGGAGAATTCCAACCATGATTTGTTGTGGACGTTGAAGTCACCGGTAACGATAACTTCACAATTAGGGGACTTTGCTCTAATCTCGTCCATAATTTTTGTCAGTATATTAAAAAAGTTTGGGTTACGTTTGTTGGGGGACCGGTATAAAGCTATTGTAAAAAAAGTCATTTCTGGAAGACAAATCTTTAAAACCATTGTATTGAAGCCGTCACCGTGTAGTTCAAAATTTGGAAAGCGCGTGTACGCAACACTCTCATGAATGAATGCGCATACGCCCTGATGGAGTTTGAAAGCTGATTCGAGCCTATATTTGGAATTAAGCGATTCTATAAAAAGAAAATTTTCAGAAACTTGTGTTTCTGTAAGGAATAGAATGTTCGGTTTGTCTGTATTTATGTATAAAAAAAGATATATGTAGAATAATGTCTGAATATACAACAATCAATATTATTGCCATGCAACCAAGACAATCAGATATATTTACGACGTCTAACATACTACAGACGCGTTAAATGTTTATTCAACCTGACATGTTTATACCTGTACAAGTATATGATAAAAGAAAAAAAAATACAAAAAATGCATACGTGTAGATAGGTTAAGTGGAATAAATATTCATCTCGTATGTAGTATTGTTTATTTAAAAAACAACAATCAACTCAAAAGTCATGTGAAGAAAAGAAAAATTTAATTTTTTTTAAAAAGGGGAGTGATGTTGCTCTTGCACACTTTAGAATATATTCAAGTTTCAATTACATATTTAAAGAGGCTTACCACATTTTTGTGTGGCTGTGCATTACTGGATATTTTTCAACAATGATTTCATTAATTTTTAAGAATAACACTGAATTGTTATTTATAAGTATCTTATCGTGTATTCAAAACTAAATACATTCCACATTTATATCATTTCTATAAATAAAAAAAAATATAACTTTTTACATCTACAAAATTCGTAGAAGTACAAACAACTGAAAAAAATGAAAGCAATAAAAAAATATAATTTACTTCCATTTAAAATTACCACATCGCATAATAATTTAATACTAAAAAAAAATCAGCCATAAAACAAACACAGAACAACAAATTAAATAATTAATTTTGTAAATTATTTAAATATAAAATCATAAAAACTTATGAGATATTAAGCATTTAAGCTCATATTATAATTTTAATTTCGTATACCTATAATCTATTTATTATAACTTATGAATAATAATAAAACAACCATTAATAATGTAATTAAAAAAATAATTATAAAGTAAAGTAAAGAAACAAATTGGTTGAATATTTTACAAAACATTTATTCTTAAAATGTTTTTGTTTGTTGTTAAAATTTTTTTAATTTTAATCTCAATATTTTGTTATATTTATAAATTATTTGTTTTTTTTCTTTAATTATTTGCTCTATGGTTTTTATTACTATTTATTTCATTCTTTTATTTTCATAACTCATGTATTTTCAGTTACCAATTCATAAAGTTTTAATTTATAATACATTAATAGAAAAAAGAAAAACAGAAATAATTAATATAACAAATCTATTTAAAGTAATAATTTATTTATTTCCATTTTTATATATATAAGATTCATATTCATTGCATTTTAATAGACCAAATCTATACAAGTATGAAAGAAAGATAATAGTAAAAGAAACTTAATTCAATAGTTTAAAGTTTTTATGTTGTGTTGAATTATTAATCTGATATTAATGTAAAATATTTGTTTGAAAAGGAAAAGTTGATTATAATTTAAAGTTTATGCAATGCTTGTGATGTCTTAGAAGACAAACGTTAAAAATTAAAAGTCAGGCAAGTGCGAATATAATTCGCTCGTTGGGGGTTCCGTGTATATGATATTTGAGAAAAACACAGTTTTTGTCAGTATAGTTTCACGTTTATTTGAAATTATAACTAGTACAAAAATATTAGGATCGATTTGGCAAAATCCCCACACCCTTGAATTTTTTTTAAAAACAAATTTTTACATATTTGAAAATAAGTCGAAAACCGTTCTTTCAAAACTTACAAACAAATCTGTTTTGCACTACAAAAAAAAAATCACCTTTCATATGACACCCCATACGCTATGATCAAAAATTTTTTTTTTCAAAATTTCTACTTTAAACCCCCTCCAATGAACATTTGAAATTATAACTGCCAAAAAAAAATTTTTGTTTCGATTTAGCAACACACTTACACCCATGAATTTTTTAAAATTTTTTCTTGTGTAATGTTCGAAGTTAAGGGAGGGGGGACAAAAAAAACCACTCGTTTTTGGTAATAACTCAAAAACTAAGCAGTCGAAAATTCAATGAAAATTTTTTTGAAATACTTTCATTTTTTTCAATTTTTCTAGACCAAACTCAATTCCTTGAAAAAAACTTTGGTTTTACCATGGCCTTATCTATATCCATAAAATATAGATAAAAACAAATATTTGAATTGTTTTTGTTATCATCAGGTGAGGGAAAACACATTTAATAACTGTAGAAAATTTCAAGATGATAACACTTATAGTTTGTGAGTGAATTGATTATGTAGAAATTCGGACGGACACCGAAGTCTCACCAATAGGGTACCGTTTTTACTTTTTCAAAGTACTGAACCCTAAAATGGTTGTTTCCGTGTGGTTTTAAATTACATCTAGGACCACACGCAGTTGAACTTTCACTGGCAGAATTTTGTGTTCTACCTGTAGATGATCTTGGCGTGGCGTTAGGTAACGCTATTGTTCTATAACAACAGGAAAACAATACAGCAAACAATATTCCTTTATAGAATATTCTTTCAATAGCTTCAAAAACTCCAAAGGTTGGTTGCAGAAATTTTCAGTATAAACACAGCGTCCAAAATAATTCACAAGATATTTCTACTAAATAACACTTCAAACTTTTTTTTCAATTAAAATAAAACTTTTTCTATTTACACGGTTTTATTTTTACGATACAGCGTTTCGTTTTCAATTAAATTTCAGTTAATATAACACTTTAACTATAAACATTAACAATTTAATTTAACTTTACACCATCGCACTTCAAAATACAACTAATCACTTCTGTCTAAAAAAAACGATATATCGGTTTTGACAACCGAAAAGCGTTTTTTGTCTTCAATACGGAAACTCGTAAACGCAACTTATTTGTTAAGCTTAACAAATAATTTGCAGATTTTTGTAACTCTAATTTTTTAAATTTTGGCAAATTATGGTTAAACTAAAAATGAAAATTAGAATTTGGAAATCATGTAATAACTCATTTTCATAGACGGCAGTTTATTCTGCCGTTAATATTTTGTAGTTGTTACAATGCTGTCGTTTTAAAGAAAAAAATATAATTTTTCAATTACTGTGTTGTCAGATTTCAGAATCAGCTTATTTGTTATAAAAGTGGGTCATTGACACAGAAATTATGTTGTTTTTGTGTTGGTGTTAACCTGATGGTGGAGAATAGTGAAGATCCTATTAATAATTAGTTTAGATTGCAGTCATATTGATACAGTAGAGACTTGTGTTGTATCCCCAGATTTAAATATAAAGTAGTTTCAGATACTTAAAAGCCAGTGAATGGTATGGAGAGTATTAAACTTGGTGGTCGTCGTCTCGTTAATATAGATAGTTTCATACAAAAATTTCAAGCAATTGATAGTCATGCTCCATTTGATTGTGGAATCAAAGACTTGCGGGTGATTAGTGAATTTAATAGCGGCTTTTCTTCAGACATTTCTTTTGAGTGTAGAATGTGTCGCAATGAATTTAGAGTCGTACCTGCGAGTTTGAGTGAAAAATCCGAAGACTATGAAATAAATGTCAATTACGCTACAGTCCTCGCATTCATTTAAACGGGAGGGGACTACTCTTAAATGCAAGAAGTAACTGCAGTGTTAGAAATTTCATGCATTGGGATGGTAAAATACAATTTCGTTGTACATGAATGCATGAAAGAGGCTGTTGAATAATAAAAGCAGCGTGTTATAGAGACTGGTGATATCGATAGAGATGGAATACCTCTACTAACCGTGGTAACCGATGGAGTGTGGTCCTATAGATCATATGGTACAAATTATAAAGCATTATCCGGTGCGGAATCAATTAGCTAGAAAAGTTTTTTGGTTTTACGTCATGAATAAATTTGGTATGACATGCTGTCAAAGCGCACTCTTTTCTGGCTCCTCAACTACAATGGAATCCCACATGATCTTCGGAGACCCCTAAGATGAGTGAGAAATTATAGGGTGTCCGCTATAACACCTTGATTGCTGATGGGAACATCAGTGTTTATAGTAAGCTGGTTTGAAGTCGAGTTTATGATAATACCCCTATTACTAAAATAAAATGTTGGAACTCATTTTCGGTGCTTTTGAGAAAAATTAAACTTTCTTTCGAAATGGAATAAGGAGTTGAGTTTACCACCTCGACAAATTATACGAAAAGAAACACCCCGAATTCTTTGCTCGACTTGTACAGCAATCAAATATAACAGAACAAACAACACGACAGACTACAGGACGCTGTAATGAAGCGCAGCTTCGTTGATAACCAATGAAGTGGCATAGCAGGCCGCGCACCTGGTGAGATTTATAAAGCCCCAAACTAGCTTCAGTAAGTGGGGTCGAACATAGAATACCTGCTACTCCAGCACAAATGTCAGAATTGTACACGTATCAAAAGATAAAAAAAACGGACAAAGGAAAAGGCAAGTGAACTAAGTAGACTCTGGCGACCCCCGTATATGAAAAGAACCGTGATCACCACGTCCAACCCCCCACAATTCTCACACACTCACACGCTCTCGCACTTCATGCACTCACTCTCACACACACACGCACACATGCACACACATCCATGCCCATACGGGCATTCGCACGACGCGATACAGCCAAGCTACCTTATTCCATCAAACATATTAGCTTGATATCATTTTCATGATTGTACCATATGAGATATACAACCAGAATACAAACTATTTTGATGACAAAAAAAAACGTTCAGGAAAAGAATATCAGATGACGAAAGATTTTGTGTTTGACGGCTTCAATATAATGACAAAACTTTATGTTTAACAAAAATTAAAGAGTGGATCTCGTTTTAACTTTTCGGTAACCGATTGTAATGCTTTCAATGCAACATTTCGTACATCAGGATTTACTAAAAGCTGTTCAACTGCTTCTACTAGTATAGACTGATCATACTTGTACAACTCATTCCATGATTCAATTAATGATGTCAATATATTTCCATCTTTTGGAATTGTTTTTAATAAAATCACGTCAGGACCACGCATAGGTTTCACAAACGAGATGCATATCCCTAAATGCCGTTGTAACATCTCTACTAGTTTTGTTCCAAGCTTAATAAAAACAAAAACAAATTTTCTTCAGAAATAATATTGAAATCATTTTCACATTGTAATGTAATACAAGAGTTTTCGAATTGACACAACATTATCCGTAGAAACGCAATAATTAGACCAAATATTTGTATGATAGCAATAGAAGGACGATATTCTTTTTCATCCGCCATATCGTCTTTTATTGATCTATTCGTCACTGCTAATTCACGAATTTTGTTTTTCATTCCATCATCAAATTTACGATCAACTCTATCATTGGATTGAATAAATATTAATAAGCCATCCATTTTTAATTTTAATTATTTTTAAATATTTATCAATAAAATTTTGTTTTACAATATTTAGGCAAAATTCTGGTTTCCAAGTGGAGTTTGACAGATATACGCGCATGCAACAAATATACTCGCCCATACGTATCCATATACACACACTAATACAACCACATACATATCCATAATCATTCACACATGAAAATAAAACAAAATTAAGATATGACTCACCCCATAACTAGTCCAGATCCCGCTCCAAGAAAAATTCAATTACGCGCTCATCCTCATCCAGTTCAACGATCGTGAATTCAGCAAACCGGATGACGACAATGTTGGAAATTTGTTGCCATAAAAAAATTTGTTGATAATAGCTGTATATGTTGGTGTTACCGAAAATGTATACAAATACTCAGCATGCAGGAAGTAATTGTAGCCTTTGGGCAATGGTTAGCACAGAGATAAACCAAATATTAAAAATAGAATTGTAGTTTTATTAGATAACCGGTTGTTTTTTTTACTATCACAATTCTTTGAACTAATATTAGATGTCACAGAATTTTACTACACGCATAAAATTATGATTTTCGTTGCTCTCCTAATGTAGGTTTGTTTAAATTATTGTTTTCGTTTTAATCATTAATCGTTGTCCTTTAGAGTGTGCCAGTATATCGTCAATTAATCAGAAAGAAAGGGCCTGTTATTTATTGATATTATCCCCACTTTCCTATACTAAATTTAACGCAGATGATGTTTGTGGTACAGGAGTAATACTCTTCTTAGGTCTACCTACACTATGGTGTCCCATAAAAAATGCTTTATTTTAATTTCATAACCTTGAACCGGAATTCGGTTGTTTATGGTCTAAAAGTCATCCGTGAATTTTTTCAGAATTTAAAAAATCTACCACTCGCTATTTTATTTTTTCTGTTCAAGGAGCAAAAAAACATTACATACAATCAGTTTTTCGAAAATAACTATTTTAGTTTTGATTTTACAAAAAAAATTATGCAAACAAAAGTTGTAGACCCTAAAAAAATACTTCGAATTTTTTCTTTGTTTAAACAAAAAAAATTTTTTAAGCTTGAAAAAGAAAATCTTTTATAGTCGAATTTTACAGAAATAAAATTAACGTTCGTTTTTCGCCTATAACTATTTCAGTTTCGATTTTACAAAAAAATTATTTGGATAATAGCCGTAGATCTTGAAAAAATACATCGATTTTCTCCTCTGTTTAGGCAAAAAATAACTTAAAAAAGCTTTTTAAGCTATTTTTTGCCTAAACAAAGGAGAAAATCGCAAAAAATAACTAAACAAAGGAAAAAATCGATATATTTTTTCAAGATCTACAACTATTATCAAGCTAATTGTTTTGTATAATCAAAACTGAAATAGTTATAGGCGAAAATCGAATGTTATTAGATATTTGTGGAGAATTCGATTATAAAAGATCTTTTTTTTCAAGCTTAACAAACAAAGAAGAAAATCGATGTATTTTTTAAGATCTATTTGAATAGTTTTTTTGTAAAATCAAAATTGAAATATGGTTATAGGCGAAAAACGAATGATATTAGTTAAATCTGTAAATTTCGAATATCAAAGATCTTACTTTTTCAGCTTAAAAATTTTTTTTGGCCTAAACACAAAAATGCTAGTCGATGTATTTTTTCATTATCTATAACTTTCACCTGCACAACTTTTTTGTAAAATCAAAACTGAAATAGTTATAGGCGAAAACGAACATTAATTAGCTATTTTAGTTTTGATTTTACAAAAAAAATTATTTGGGTAAAGTTGTAGATCTTAAAAAAATACATCGATTTTCTTAAGCTAAAAAATTTTTTAAGCTTGAAAAAAAAGATCTTTTACAGTCGAATTTTATTTCTGTAAAATTCGACTGTAAAAGATCGTTTTTTTAAACTTAAAAAAATTTTTTTTTTTAACCAAAGAAAAAAATCGATGTATTTTTTTGATCACTTTTACTTATATAATTTTTTTTGTAAAATCAAAACTGAAATAGTTATCGGCGAGAAACGAACAATATTAGTTAAATCTTTAAAATTCGACTAAAAAAGATATTAGTATTTCAGCTTAAAAAATTTTTTTTGTCTAAACACAAAAATACCAGTCGATGTATTTTTTCATTATCTATAACTTTTATTTGCACAACTTTTTTGTAAAATCAAAACTGAAATAGTTATAGGCGAAAACAAACTTTAATGTTATTTCTGTAAAATTCGACTGTAAAAGATCTTTTTTTTTTCAAGCATAAAAAATTTTTTAGCTTAAGAAAATCGATGTATTTTTTTAAGAATTACAACTTTACCCAAATAATTTTTTTTGTAAAAACAAAACTAAAATAGTTATAGGCGAAAAACGAACGATATTAGTGAATTCTTTAAAATTTGACTATAAAAGATTTTACTTCTCCAGCTTAAAAAATTTTTTTTGCCTAAATACAAAGATAACAGTCGGTGTATTTTTTTATTATCTACAACTTTTACTTGCACAACTTTTTTGTAAAATCAAAACTGAAATAGTTATAGGCGAAAAACGAATGTTAATTTTATTTCTGTAAAATTCGACTGTAAAATATTTTCTTTTTCAAGCTTAAAAAATTTTTTTTGTTTAAACAAAGAAAAAATTCGATGCATTTATTTAAGATTTACAACTTTTGATTGCATAATTTTTTTGTAATATCAAAACTAAAATAGTTATATTCGAAAAACTGATTGTATATAATGTTTTTTTGCTCCTTGAACAGAAAAAATAAAATAGCGAGTGGTAAATTTGTTTAAAATTTTGAAAAAATTCACGGATGACTTTTAGACCAAAAACAACCTAATTCCGGTTCAAGGTTATGAAAATTAAAATAAAGCATTTTTTGTGGGTCACCCTAACCTACACTGCTGCCTCTAGGTTTCTTTGATCCTGCTTGAACAGAATCCGCTACTTTACTTTGTGGTGACCTACCCGTTTTATTTGTACTATTCGCAGCAACCTCAGTAACAACCCGTCCGTGAACAGCTTCTTCAGCAATGTTTACTATTTTATTATTTCTTATTAGTACCTTCCAACTTTGCTCTTCCAAGATTTAGAGTAATCCAGTAGTAATTTCTTACGTTCTTCTCTTTGTTTAGGTATAAAATCACTATTATTAAACCACACTTCATTTTTTAGAACCTTTTTATTCTGGAGTATTTCAACTTTCTGAATAAAATCGACCAAGGTTACTAGTATTGGACGTGGCTTTTGTTGGGTCATTACCTTCAATAAACATTTTTCTGAAACGATATCTACTACATGCAATTGTACTTTTAATTTAACTGATATTAGCCTGCTGACCAACTCGTGAAGTTTAACGTTCTCAGCTTCTTGTACGTTATATCTAAATATTCGACTCTCTATTTCTTTGCCCTGCCGCTCAACCTTATCGTTTAAGAGTTTTATTTCGTTTTTGAGCGAAATGATATCCTCAATGTTCTTTATGCTTACTTGTGATATTGAGCACACAGCTTCCTTTAGACTTTTTTCGAAGTTTTTCTCTATTTCGATTTTCAGGCTCTGCAGATCTTTGTTTACAACAGAAAATTTCTCCTTAATCAATTTGGCTAGGAAAATGCAATCGATCGACTCACTATTTTCGCCCATAACCGGTAGATATACAATCTTGTGGGAGTTATTTATATAAAAATAACAATTTAAATCTTGATAATTTTTTTTATCTCTTAATAATTTTTTCGACTTGACAGCTTGACTGACATGACAGCCAATCTTCTCATAAATTAATAAAAATCTTAAAATAATATTTCTTGACCAATCCAATTTTTTTTCCTGCAAAATAATTTTCATAGTAGTAATTTTCATTACAAAAAACGTATAATGCATAAAATATAAAAAAATCAAAAATCGCAAAACACTTTCTAAACGAATTCCCTCCGCTCGACCGGTGATAAATTCTCATAATTTTTTGGAAAATTCCTCAAGAATCAATCAACTTGCTTTTTGAAATTTTCGTAAACTTTATTTCGAATTATCACCGTCCTTGGGAAATTACTACTGATAATTTGAAGTTACACGCTAAAATGTTTTGTCTGAAATTTTATATTGGTCAAACGGGTAGAATTTTTAGATTCAACCCACAAAGGTTTAGAAAAATATTTGTTCAATACATGCGATTGTGGAATCTTGGTTTTAAAAGTATCATAAGTATTGCATTTTACATTTATTGTAACTAATTATTCTCTTCTCTAAACATATATTTTATTTGTGAACATTCTTCAAGATTAAAAAAAAAACACTTTAAACTAAACATATATTAAAAACAAAACAAACATTCCAAATTTAAAAAAAAAAACAATATTAATACCTCAAATAAATTTTATTTTATAAAATTTAATTCAAAGAAAAATGAAAATATTATATTGAATAAATTTTTATTATGTATTATTTTTTATTGATTATCGTTTTAATTTATATATTTAAACAAAAAAGTTTTTAGTTTGGATCAAATAATTTATAAAAAAAAAATTATGTTAATTAACTATAATTAAAAATTGATATATGTCTTTATTCGTATATTTTACTAAACGTTAATTTGAATATAGATTTATTAATTTTTTTAAATATATGAATATCATTAATATTATTATTAATTTTATATATTTCGTAGTATTAGTCATTATTATTGTAATATAAACTAATTTTAATTAGTGATTAAAAAATACCGAAAGTAAAAATAAAACAAAAACCTAAACATACAAAAACTATAATTTAATTTTCTGCTAATTTTATTTTAATTTATTAAGATTATAATTTTTAAGAAATTGTTATAAATACAATTTTATTTTGTGTTATGTTGTTGTAACTATAAATTAAACATTATAATAGTAATTAATTAATAATAAATAAAACAGAAAAGGAATATATCTACCTCATATGTTTTGTTTTTGAAACAATAAAACTTTTTAATTATTTTTTTATTTTTATAAAACATAAAAACAAAATAAAAAAGATAAGCAAAAAAAAAAAAAAATTAATTATGTTAAGTTTTCATTTTTATTTTAAAGAGAGAGATTTTTTTTTTTCAAATAGAATCCATATTTAAGAAGGAAACCTTTAGTTTTCTTTTTTTGTATGAGTTGCGAAAACTACATAGATATAAAGTAAAACTATTAACTCTTAAAAACCAGATTATTAATAACGAAATATCTTAGAAAAAAGAAATTAACACGTTAAAGAAATATAAAATGAAATATTTTTTCAATGAAATCTATAAATTTAAAATTAAAAAAAAAATTGTGATTTTTTGTATACTAAAATAAAAAATAAAAAAAAAATGAAAATAATAAATACGAAAATCGAACATGAATAATGGTTTATTTTAATAAACAAGGAAGAGAACCAGTGGAATTGAGGTAAGGTAAACCCCTTGCGAAAATATCACATTTTTTAACAAGGGTGAAAATATTTTAACAAAAAATCAAAATGACAGTGTAGAATATTTATTAACTGTATAGTGCCGGTGTTTGCCTATAGATGAAGGATACATTCTCGATTCCTCCTAAGAAAACACCTTCCCCGCCTAAATCGATCATCCAGTCTCTCTGACTGACCTCTATACCAGGGCTGCGGAGTCGGAGTCGAGGAGTCAGGGTCGGAGTCAGGACGAATTTTCTAGTAACTGGAGTCGGAGTCGGAAAAATAATCAAAAAATTTGTCGACTCCGACTCCTATTGGAAAATTATATTCTGTTTAATTTTGTTTTTATTTTCTTCTGTGTAGTTTATTTTTTTCTTTTACGCATAAAACAGAATTTTATATTATTTTATTACTATTCATTACGTCATGTTGTTGCATTGTAGTAATGGTCTACCTCGCGGTCGCTCACTCTCTAGTAAACTGATTTTAATTTTTGAATTGTTCCAGACTCTGAACCGGCGTTATGTTTGAGTCTATATATCATAAATTGTCTAATTAATGTCTCGTATATCTTGAGATTGGTGTTAGGTTAAGAGAGATGGTGTTAGTCTATCGAGCCGTGGTTTCAGTCAAGCTTTGATTATAAATATTAAAAGGATTCAACTCCTACGATTCCTTTTTCGCCGCACATCAAATCTTTTTCCTCAACCGCTCTTGAAAAAATCATATGTTTGATTTTATCATAATTTTTTGCGGACCAAATTGTCTATTGCTCGTCTTAAGCGAGTTAAAGTCTCACTTCTGCCAAGGACGACAATATCATCAGTGTACGCGGTCATATGCACTGGTTTTAATGACACAACATTGTTGTTAGTCGGTAGTTTTGTTCCATATTCACATATCCATATCCACATATTTCAAGGCCAGTTTTAAAAGTGTAGAGAAAATAGCATCATCTTAAGCAGGAGTCAACTTTAGAAAATTTTGCATTTACGAGATACATTTACGAGATGCTATTATCGGAAACATCGATGGCAATTTAAACACCAATGACATCGGCAATGCATTTATTTTACCATCAAGCTACATCGGAAGTCCACGGAACATGCAGGAATACATACAAGATGCGATGACTTATGTGCGTCAATATGGTCGTCCAGATTTGTTTATTACATTTACATATAATTCGAATTGGGAGGAAATACAAAATTTGCTGCTACCAGGCTAACAATCAATGCATCGTCATGACATCGTTGCACGTGTATTCAAACAAAAATTAAAATCCTTGATTGATTTAATTGTAAAACATTCGGTTTTCGGTAATACACGTTGCTGGCTATATCCGATTGAGTGGCAAAAGCGGGGTTTGCCTCATGATCATATTTTGATTTGGCTTGATGTTTGAATCCGTCCTGAAGAAATTGATCAAATAACTTCAGCCGAAATGCCAGATCCATTAATTGACAAAGAATTGTTTGATATTGTTACCAGTCACATGATCCACGGACCCTACGGTGCTTATAATATGACATTGCCATGCATGGAAAATGGAAAATGTAAGGAGCGTTTCCCAAAGCAATGTACCAATGATACAATTACGGATATTGATGGTCATCCATTGTACCGTCGTAGAAACGCTGAGAATGGGGGCCACACATTTACAATGCGAATGTGCAAATCAGTGCAAATCAAATCAAACTGCAAATCAAGTTGAAGTTGACAATCAGTGGGTGGTGCCATACTCTCCCTTGCTTTCAAAAACGTATAATGCTCATATTAATGTCAAGTTTTGCAGTTCTGTAAAATCTATTAAGTACATTTGCAAATATGTAAATAAAGGCAGTGATTTGGTCATATTTGAACTGCAAAATATAAATAAAAATGACGAAATAGCACGATACCAGATGGGTAGATACATCAGTAGAAAACGGTCAACGTGTATATTTCACTGAAGAAAATGTTCTCCAAAGAGCACTTGAGCCACCAAAAACGACTTTAACTGAATTTTTCACATTGTGTCAAAAGCCCGATGTTTTCGGCCAATTCCCAAAAACATTATTATATAACGATGTTCCACGCTACATTACATGGATCAAATCAGGTAAAAAATGGGAACCACGTAAACAAGGTGAACCACATCCTTCAATCGTAGGCATATTTAAAGCCAAAACATTAGGACGACTTTATACAGAACATCCAAAACAACGTGAATGCTTCTTTTTGCTTTTGTTGTTGGTGAATGTGCCCGGACCTACATCTTTCGAATTTTTGCGAATAGTTAATAGTCGAGTGTGCAATACATATCAAGACGCATGTCGAGAGTTGCAATTGCTAGAAGACGACAATCATTGGGACCTGACACTTGCTGATGCAGCGTTGACATCCACGCCAAATAGTATTCGTCAACTGTTTGCAATTATTTTGACGACATGTTATCCAACACAATCATCAACTCTGTGGGAAAAATATAAGAACTATATGACTGAAGACATATTGCATCGAGTTAAAGAAACAAACCAATGCCCAAATATAGATTTTACACCAGAGATGTATAATGAAGGATTAATGTTAATCGAGGATTTATGTATTTTAATTTCAAACTTGCCACTTAAACATTACGGTATGCCATCACCCGATCGCACTGTAAGCGATTTAGTTAACAGTGATTTGCTACGAGAAAAACAGTATAACGACATTGACTTAGTTACAATTATTGCCAATAATGAGCCATTACTGACACCTGAACAAAAACTAATTTATAATCGGATTATGCTGACTGTTGATGCTGGACAAGGTGGTTTTTTTTTCTTAGACGCACCAGGTGGAACCAGTAAAACATTTTTAATATCGTTGATTCTTGCGAAAATACGGTCGCAACAAAAAATTGCTTTGGCAATTGCATCGTCAGGCATTGCTGCGACTTTGTTAGATCGTGCACGAACGGCACATTCAGCATTCAAACTACCATTAGACATTCATAACAAACCAAATGCAATGTGTAACATTAAAAAAAAAGGGGGAATGGCTACAGTGTTGCAAAAAAGTTTGATCATAAATTGGGTTGAATGTACTATGGCTCATAAACATTCACTTGAAGCATTACATCGAACGATGAAAGATTTGAACGGCAACGATAAACTTTTTGGGGGCGCTGTCCTACTACTGTCTGGTGATTTCCGACAAACATTGTCTGTAATTCCTCGCTCTACTTTTGCCGATGAGATTAAGGCCTGTTTAAAACAATCGTTTTTATGGCACAATGTCGAAACACTTAAATTGACCATAAACATGCGAGTACAATTGCAAAATGATCCATCGGCAAAAACATTTTCAAAGCAATTGCTTAACCTTCCCGTGAACGGAAATTTTTAGCGACTGATATAAACAATATCTACCCCGGCAGATAATACATACATCATAATATTAACAAACGTAACTGTGTATTTATTTTACTTTTGTGTAAGCACACAATAATTGCATATATTTAAAAATAAAGTTACTGGTTTTTCACATTGAACAGTAAAAATGTTCATATAAAACCCAAGGAAAAAATATCCACCCGCTCTTGCGTAAAAAAACCATAAAAATCGAAAATAAGTGTTAAAAGGAAGTCCAAAATATCTTTTTCTCAGATTTTGCGAAATCGATTTAAAAATTAGTCACATAGCTGAACAGGCATGATGATTGGTTAAAAACTCATAAAGTTATTTAATTACAAAAACCGTGATATCTACCCGGGTAGATACTGTTCACGTGAAGGTTAATATTGGAAACACATTGCATCAAATTGCCAGACAATTTTTGCACGGTTGTTCAGACAAAAAATGAACTAATTCAGAGTGTCTTCCCGGATATACTAAATAATTATTTAGATCATAATTGGCTCAGCAAACGTGCTATTCTGGCAGCAAAAAATGTTGATGAAATTAACTTTCAGATACAACAGTTGTTACCAGGTGATCTAATGTCTTTTAAATCAATCGACACTATTATTGATGAAAACGAAATTATAAATTTTCCAACTGAATTTTTAAATTCTCTGGATGTTCCAGAAAACCACACAATCTTCGGTTGAAGATAGGTTCACTTATTATTCTTTTGCGTAATTTGAATCCACCTAGATTATGCAACGGTACACGTTTGGTCATTAAAAGGATCACCGGAAATATTCTTGAAGCAACTATTTTGACTGGAAAGTTTAAAGGAGAAATCGTCCTGTTGCCACGTATTCCGTTGATACCATCAGATTCTCCAAAACCATTCAAAAGACTTCAATTTCCTATTCGTTTGGCTTTCGCCATGACCATAAATAAGTCTCAAGGACAAACAATGTCCATTTGTGGCTTGAACTTAGCAAATCCATGTTTCTCCCATGGGCAACTATATGTTGCATGCTCACGTGTGGGTTAATCAGCAAATCTTATTGTATTAGCAAAAAACAGGTTAACTAAAAATATTGTACACCGATTAGCACTGATTTAAATTAAAATTATAAATTTTTAGTAGAAGACCCACCCGGTGAACTTCGTACCACCTACAATATATTTGTAGATAACATTTTTTTATTGGAGGGCCTTGAGACTTGCAGTTCAAGTAGCATTGCGACCTGAAGGTTTATTGTGCTTACCCTGATTGTGTAATACTCAGTTGTCGTCTGTGCCGTTACTGGTTGTATTCTGTCATCCAAGTTGAGACTTTTAATAAAATTAATTAGCTCAATTGGAGTGACGTTTTGTGGTAATGGAAGTGGTAGTCTTCTATGACCAAGTTGGTTGTATCTGTGCCAAGAGAGTTCAGGACAGCTGCAGATGACGTGTTTCATCGTTTCCGAGTCCGAGTAGCAGAATCTACACCTGTCGGAAACAACAAGGCCCATTTTGTTAAGATGGTGGTTTAAAGGACCATGTCCAGTAACGCACCACGTTAAAATTCTTAGAGACTCTCTGTTTAAGTCGATTGTTTTTGAGGGTGAAACAGGGAGGTTACCTAGAAACTTCTTGGAGTGTACTAGTCCCTCTCTGCTTCTCAATAATTTAGCATTTTGTTTCTGTTCCCATGTTTGGATTGTGCTTTTGAGCGAACTCTTGGCCATTCCGAAACATGGTTCCGGCCCAACAAATTTTTTATTAGCACCTACCTTGCTTTGCTAAAGCGTCAGCGATCTCATTTCCTTGCATTCCTATGTGGCTTGGTGCCCACACAAGTGTTGCTTTATTATTGCAGGAGATTTTTAGTAGATTTTGGTAGCATTCCCATACCAGTTTTGAATCAAAGCGCGTAGAGTTTAGTGCCAAGAGTGCTGCTTGGCTGTCAGAGATAATATATATTTCAATATTTTGGTATTTTCTTTCGGCACATAGCAAAGCGCAACTGCTAATCGCAAAAATTTCGGCTTGAAATATGGGTGTTGTGGTGCTTAAAGCAACCGTTTGTTTTGTTCTAGGACCAAACACTCCTGCTCCCGTGCCCATGTTGGTTCGAGAACCATCTGTGTACCAGATGCTGGCGTTATGTGGCAGTGACCGTATGTAGTTTTTAATACGATCTCTGGCCAATATCTTGACATCAATGTGCCTGTCTAAATCTATTGTTTTTGGCATACAATCCGAAATATGGTATGTATGCAGTTCAGCTTGTAATTCAGAAAGTATTTTAAGGTGTCCGGTTAGATTACCCGACTTAAACCCTTTTGTGAGCTGCAGTCTATGAACGCTCAACACCGCTACAGATTTAACATGTAGGTGCAATGGCGAAAGCTTTAGCAGAATCTCCATTGCTGACGTTGGCCTGGTTTTGAAAGCACCTGTGGCACTAAGACAAACAAGCCTTTGTATTTTTGTAAACATATTTTGAGCAGTTATTTGGCGCGTTTTAGGCCACCAAAATAAAGCTGCATATGTTAGAATTGGTTTTTATAATACTTTAGTGCAACCAGAGTCTCATTTTTGGTCTAAACCCCATATTTTCCAAACAGGTTTCTGCATGTGAAGAAAACTTTGTTTGCCTTATCGGAGATATATTTCAGGTGTGAGTTCCAGGTTAGTTTGCTATCCAGGATCACACCCAAATATCTAACCCCTATTGATGTTTGGATTGGATCACCGTTTAGAACAGGAGAAATGAAATTAAAGTTTCTCCTGTTTGTGAAAACGACAATGCTTATTTTTCGGGGGTTGATCGACAGTCCCAATCTGTTGCACCACTTTGATACAATATTAAGAGCTGTCTGGGTTCGACCAGCAACAGTGAAGTCATGTTTTCCTCTAACCATGACTGCCAAGTCGTCGGCATAGCCTACAGTGTTGAAGCCGGAATCATTTAGCTTAGTGAAGAGATCATCAGCTACCATTAGCCAAAGCAGCGGAGAGAGCACGCCCCCTTGCGGGCAGCCTCTAGATGCAGTAACAGTCACTGAATAATCACCTAGTGTAGCCGTTATCTTCCGACTCTGTAGCATCTTGATAATCCACGCAATGATAAGCGGGTTTATATTTTTCTTTGTGGCCATTTCAATGATAGCATTGAAGTGGACATTATCAAAGGCTCCTTGTATGTCCATAAATGCACAAACAAGTTTCTCCTTATAGTTTAGGGTGCTCTCAATTTCTTTCACCATTTTGTGTAACGACGTTTCAGTAGATTTCCCGTCTGATAGGCGTGCTAGAGTTGAGAGGGTTTTGCTTAAGACATACATGACGGATGTGATAGTCCAACATCTTTTCCATTGTTTTTAATAGAAAAGATGTAAGACTTATGGGTCTGTATGATTTGGTTTCATTTGATTTTTTTTCCTAGCTTAGATATAAAAACAACTTTAGTTTCTCGCCATATCTGAGGAATGTAAGCATGTCGAAAGCTTGCTTTGAACAAACGCATGAGATATGGAAGAATGGTTGTTAGACGCTTTCGAAGAAATACCGGAAAAATTCCATCACCTCCTGGAGATTTATACGGACCGAAGGATTCTATAGCCCATCACGCTTTGTTGGGGGTGAAAATTGTGTTGGATAAATGATCTGCAGTACTTTTAGTTGCAGGATCTAGAAGATGTACGTCTTAGTTGGTATTAGCTTCCGTGCTCATTGAGCCCGGAAAGTGGATTTGAAGCAAAGTATCTAGTGTCTCAATGTATCTGGAGGTATACGTACCATTTGGTTTGCAGATTGATCCTAGAGGGTTTGTGTGATCATACGACATCGAATTTTGGAGTCTAGCTGCAGCAGGCAGATTATCTATCGTATTGGAGAGCTCGAATCTTTCCATCTATTTCTTTTTGATTGTCTGAGTTCTTTATTATAATTGATTAGAGCTACTCGGTACTCTATCCAATTATTTGTTGTTTTTGCTCTGTTAAAGAGCTTGCGAACTTTATTCCTTTTCCTCTCCAAGCTACCATTCCACCAAGGTACATCTCTGCATCTTTTGGATTGAGTTATTGGAGTATCAAGGCTGTATGCTTCAGTGATAATTTCTTGTAAATTATTTGATGCAGAATCAAGCTCAAATGTAGAGTTGATACTGCCGCAATTATTTACATTATCATGTGTAAAGTTCCCAGTTGGTTTTTCTCGGGTTTCTAAAGTACTGGATGCTCTTCGGGTAGTGTTCTATGTTGAAACATATATAAGCATGATCAGACATCGAAGTTTCCTTCGAAACATGCCAGTTCTTAATATGGTTAGTAGCGTTTATGTTAGTTAAAGTAAGGTCAAGGACCTCCCATCTGATTGCGTTTCTAAAGGTAGGCTCACTACCTTTGTTTGCAATAAACATATTGTTTGTATACAAAAATTGAAGCAGACGCTCGCCTTTTGTGTTAATGTTACTACTTCCCCACACGGTGTGATGAGCGTTAGCATCACCCACTATTATGAGGTTATGGTGGTTATTTTTGCAATACTTCTCTACCACTTCTGGTGGTGTCTCGTCCTCATCCCCCGGGAAGTATGCAGAAGCACAAATGAATTTACGAAACCCACCTTGAGGAAGATGAATTTCTATCTGAACCGTTGTAAGATCTCTACAGATAAATTCATTCAATGAAATATTTTCAGATGTTTGTTGAAAAGAATCGCGGCTAGCGGTCTTTCCACATCTGAGAAATATATTAGTTTTGTATTTCTGTTTGACGATAGACCTTTTATTCTTTTACTGTCTGCCCACGGCTCCTGTATAAACGCAAGATCGTGAGCATCCTGTTCAATTAACCGGTTCAAATTAACTGAGGCCATTTCTGATCTGTGCAGATTAATCTGAACACAACTTAATTTAGGTACTAGAGATTTTTGTCTATATCGTACAGGTGTTCTGTCTGACATAGAGTAAGCTGGTGAATCAGACATTAGCCTAGAGTCAGACATGGTGTGTGTACTATCCGTATTAGGATAAGCTAGTAAATCAGGAATGATCCTAAAGTCAGACTTGGCATGTGTGCTGTCTGGTTTAGGATAAGCTGATAAATCAGGCACGATCCTAGAGTAGGACATGCTGCACAGTTTTCTTGTTTGTTTATGTGATGCGTTTAGAGAAGCATCGCTCTCATATAAAACTTTATTGTTTTCCATACAATATTTATGGAGAAAATAGGGAGGTACATTGGTCAACCACAACAGAGCCCTGTGCTGTGGTAAGGCTATTGAAGCTGGAGGACGCCCGGTATCCAGAGTTCCATACTAGCGATCAAGCACCCCCTTGACCATGCTAAGCTTTCAACGTACGTGTCTACCTAAGCTTTGGGTTTGGACTTGATCTTGGCTTCGATTCTCCCCGAGGACCTAACGGCATGGGTGGCCCTACCGTTGTAGCTCCTAAGATCACTAAGTCTACTAAGCCCCATCACTGCGTCAAAGTGCCAAGTCCATTAGATGGAGAAAATACGATACTATACAATTGATTAAATTTTTCAAATTTTACTGTTTGTTTGCATTAAAGTGAAGTGAAGTTTCACTCAGGGTAGAAGAGGGTAATGCAAGTTCGTGATATCAATCATGTCCCGTTTTGTAAATTTGAAAAGTTGGTTAGTCTACTAGAAAAGTTTATAAAATAGTACATTATTTAATTAGGAGCTAAAGTGATACTTTTTGTGTTGAGTCTATAGTTTGACGGCCGATCGTAGGGAGAAGTCACTTTAGCTCCGTCGATTTAGCTAGTCAAAAAGTCTTTTTAGCTCCGAACTAAATACACTATTTTTTCGGCAAACGTTCTAATTTTTTGTAAATATGAAATTAATGCATCAAAATTTTTATAAATATGAATTTTTATCGTTTTTGGAAGTAACTATTGTAACGTGTTAGGAAATTTTTGGAATGTATTAACAATTTTATTTAAGTTGAGTAAATTGCCGTATTAATTACAGCTAAGCATATTTGTGATGGTATTTGACCAAACAAATAATGATTGAAAATTTGTAATTAAAAATAGAAATCAATTGGTTAAATCAGATGGTAATTAGCTTTTGGTGCGAAATAAACTTCTGGGAACCAGAATTATGTTAAATAATAAAAATATTGATAGGTTCCCAGAAAATATTAATTTAATATAAATTAAGTTGAATAATTTTATGTGTAATCCAAAGTTATTGTTTTGAGTATAATATTAAGTGAAATATTTTACAACAACTTAGTTCAATGTAAATCATAGTGTAACTATTTCATGTTGTGTATAAAATAAATCAAAACGATATAAATTCTGTTTTTTGATTATAATAATAATAACGCAGTATCCAAATGAGTATTAGCCGTTCTTTCATGTTTATTTGAAAGCGTTGGAGGTTTATCAATCAATTGTATGGAGAGAAGTATATAATATTTGTTATTCAATGGATACCTGGAATGGGATGTAAACGATATTTTAAGCATTTCAAAATTTAATAAAAGTAATCCTAAGCATTACACTATTTCCAGAAAAGAGAAAAAAATATTTAAATTTGTATGAATAAAATTTTTTTCTCAAAGCAGCCTTTTCAAAATTTCATAATCCAATTGAAATAGTTGTTGTCATAGTTATACAATAATTCCAATTTCATTATCCAATGAAACTGTTTGTTTTGTTTTGTTGTCATAGTAACATTCAATAATTCAAAATATCATAATCCAATTAGAATCAACTTATTTTTTGTTGTCATAGTTATACAATATGTTTGAAAAAATAACAAAATAACAAATACTACTTTACAAACTCCGTAATATAAAATAAAAATGGCGTTACTTTTGATGTCGCAGGCTAAAAAGTAATATTTTAGCTAACTCCCTAGTGGCAGTAAAGGTAAACTTTACAGCCGTTTGCCAATAAAATCATATATAATTTGTAGGAGAGTAGAACAATTCCCCTGTAATTTTCACAAAGGTGGCCTTTACCATTTTTGTAAATTGATATCGGCGTCCTGTGGCATAGTGGCTTCAGTCCTGTGGCATAGTGGCTATACAGATCATTGTCCATTGATCACATCCAATTCAGTCCAGTCCTGTGGCTATACAGATCATTTAAACAAGTTAAAACAATCTTGAAGATAGAGTTTCACCACCCTGTACAATTATTTCGGATATTTTATATCGTAGTCGATGCCAGTTGCTTTAATACGTTTTGTAGACTTTATTGTTTCTAAATGAAATTTGAATATTTTCTATTATATATATAAATCAGAATCGGAGTCGGAATCGGAGTCGCTAAATTTTGGCACCGACTCCGCAGCCCTGCTCTATAGGGCAACAGTGAGCAGCTATATTTCCTCTATTTAATTTTTACTTCACCACAATTTTAAATTCTTAAAATCTATCGTGAAAAAAAAAAAAATCTTACATACCCCAAATTTTGTTTTTTCTTTTGTTTTGGACCATCCTCTATCTAAATAGCCAAAAAAAAATTTGGTGTACGTTTGTGTGGGCGTGGGTGGGTGGTGGGTGGGTGAGAGGGTGGGTGCGTGGATGCGTGTACTTTCTGCATAGGATCTTGATGAAACTTTGGCAAATGATACAGGTTCACTTGAAAATAGAAGATCTGGATTCATTTCAAATTTGAACAAAATGGGGGGGGGGGGGGGGGTAGTCTCCCGAACACCTCTAAGTTTAAATCTTGAATAACTTCTAATCTAGACTATGATCTTATTGAAACTTACTATATAAGGTTTTAGTACAGTTTCCAATATTTCTGCATACCAACTTCCGGTTTGTCACTTCCGGTTAAAAATTTTTTTTTCCAGGAGTTTATCCCTACTGTAGCCTAAAATTACCGATTGATTTTCATGAAACGTTGGCAAAAGCTTAAAAGTAACATGAGAAAGATTTTATGAGCTTTCGGTGTACATTGGATAAAGGGTTGGGGGGTACACAATACAACAGGTGGTTTTTTCCACAAAGTTTTTATGTTTGTTGGGAGCATAAAACATTCATTCGTGAATGAATTTTGATGACGCTTTGGAAAAAGATGCAAACTTGTATGACAAGGAACTGATTAGTTTTTGAGCGATAGTGAACAAAATGGTGTGGGGTCCCTGGAGCACCTGTTTTTTTGAAACCTCTATAACATCTGTACCTGATGATCGAATTGGATGGAACTTGGTACATGAGTATTTAGCACGGTTCACAATAGTTCTGCATCCCAACTTCCGGTTTTTCACTTCCGGTAAAAAAATTTTTTTCGTACTTTTTTGAAGTTTTTTCAGTGTGTTTATGCACACTACAGCCTACAATAACGAAGCGATTATGATGAAACTTATGGAAAAGGGTCCAATTAGTGTAAGAAGATAATTATCATCTTTTGGGGCACATTGATCAAAGTGACGGGAGGTCTACCATACAAATGCTGACTTTTCACACTTTGTTTTTTAAGTTTGTTGGGAGCATACAGACTTCGTTCATTTATCAATTTTAATGGCACTTTGAAAAAATATGGAGACTTAAATTACAAGGAACTGATTAGTTTTTGGACAATATTCGAATAAGTGTTGGGGGTCCTCCCGAGCACCTGTTTAATGTGTCTCACTTTTTTCAATGTTTGTTGGGAGCACACAGCATTCGTTCGTGAACGAATTTTGATAACACTTTGGAAAAAAATGCAAACATGTATGGAAAGGAACTGATCAGTTTTTGAGCGATAGTGAACAAAGTAGTGGAGGCTGTCCCATACACCTGTTTTTTTGAAAGCTCAATAACATCTGTACCTGATAATCGAATTAGATGAAACTTGATGCATAACCATTTAGTACGGTTCATAACAGTTCTGCATCCCAACTTCCTGTTTGCTACTTCTGGTTTATTTTTTTTTTTACTTTTTCTCGAAAAACAGAATTTATGTTTGATGGGATACTACTGCTTTCTTTAATATTTTTATAATTAGAACTACGCGAAATTTATAACATTGGTTAGCTTTTAATTAAAGTATTTGATGGATATTTGCTATAATATATCATATATCCAGAACACTATGTTTCCAGAGCTGTGGTGAAGTCAGCCTGTGCCCCAGCGTCGCAATATTTTTTGTTTTGCTTTTATTAGGCTACAGTTTTTTCACATTATTGCGCGGTATACAAGTAATTCCGTTCGGGTTAGGACTATTTTAATGGGTTTTCAGTCCTACTGATCCTCAGCACGTGCTGTATCACACCACTGATAAGACCCATATGCTAGTTTGTTACAGTGACTGTAGGCGGGTTTACTTGTATTTTTCCCATTTCATTTAATTTTTTTAAGGAATTGTTAATTTTGTATTATAAAATAATAAAAAATAGTCGTCAATATGCAAAGATATTCACAAAATAACAAGTAGACAAGGTTTTCTGCCTCTTCTTAAACTTATTATTCTTGGCTTGTACATATTTTCTTTGTATTTATAGAAATAGAATTCATATTGAGACATTTTAAGCTTTTCAATCAGTGTAAGTGGTTAGACAAACTTCTCATTAGAAACTTGGCGACACGAAAATAGCTAAAAATTTATTTCCAATCAGAATATGTACAGTTTTAGTTAATTAGTCAACGATTTAGCAAAATGCTCAAACATACAAATTTAAGAGTTGTTGCTCTTAGCATAATTGGAAGCATTCACAATCAATAAATTATTTGACTCAGTAAACGATTTCCTGACAAGCTTAATTATAACAACCAACTAATTAATTAGCACAAAACAATAAATTTTTAAAAAACAAAAAAAACTACATAACTTATTATTAAAAATTAATTCATTTCCTTTTATTGATTAAATTATCAGTATTGATAAGCAAAAATCATAATCTATTTTCTTAGACATTTTTCAACTCCGAATTTCAATAGAAACCATTTATGTAATGAAGATCATAAATCAAATTAAGAAAAGATTTAAACGTAGAATCTCCACAAAAAAATTTTTTTTTGTCAAATAATGAATTTTATTGTATTCCCGAATTTTCTTCTATTGAATATTGTATAAATCAGCGATAATTCAAAAACTATTCAAAAGTCAATAATTCGATGGTAAAAAGAAAAATGGATTAAGAAGAAAAACTATTTTTTGTTTGTAGTTTTCATCAAAGAAAAGGGGAGAGAGGATAATTTCAATGGGTGACAAATTTTGGTTTTGAGTGTTTTGATGAATTTGAATTGAGGGTTTATTCCATTTATATTTTTTTTTGGATAGCATGTACATATTTATGTCACGAGAAAAGGGATTTTCGATGAAGAACTCACCGCGTAACTTGATAGTTTGTCCGTAAACCATTTCAGCTGGTAAGCACTTCACTGTTGGCCGAGTTCCGAGCTTCGTACTCCGAGAAGTACAATTCTGAACTCCAATTGATAGTGTTGCGGGCAATAAGAGCAGTTTTAAGCTGTCAATGAAAGCGTTCAACCATGCCATTGGCTTGCGGATGGTTAATATTATCAGTACGCATCAGATGAGAGCCGAGGAGTGGTCTTAATTCTGAAAAAATTTTGCTTTCGAGTTATGTTCCTTGATCAGTAATATGGAGAGGAACAGCGAATCGTGAAACATAATTGCTTACAAATGTTGTGGCAATAGTTCCACCCACACTGCACACATATTCATATGCAGTAAGCTTCAGGCCAACGAATAAAACGATCGATACAGGTAAGTAAGTTTTGAAATCCGTTTGAAGGTGGAAGTGGTCCTTCTTTATCTAAGTGAATGTGTTCAAATCGACCGGGTGGAATTTCGAATTATCCATGAGGTGATTTGGTGTGACGTTGAACTTTGACAGGATAAAAAAGAAATTGTCTTGTTGCGTTCATCAGAGAGGAGAATGCAATCAAGGGTGATCTTGTGACTGTGGAAATCAAGAGAAGTTGCACCAAAGATGCATTTGGATGTCTTGATTTGAATATAAAACTCCACTAATTTTTGGAATAATTGATCCAAGTGAAGTTTGTGTTGTTCCTCGGATTGAGATGCCACAATAATGTCGTCCATGTAGACAAAAATAAACACACCGATTACTGAAGTCGTGTCACATCAGGTGACTATAGTCATGTCACGTCGCTTATGACTATAGTCATGTCACGTCGCTTAAAAATTGGTATTATTGAAGTCGATAACAACGGTCACGACTAAAACTAAAAATTCTGAAACGAAAAAACTCCAAAACTAAAAAAAAATACATTTAGGTTCTTCAATTTCACAAAAACAATTAAAGACGTTTGAAAAAATTATTGTCACATGATAAATTGAGGCGACTAAAATGTCATTTAAAGTGACATCTGTCGTATAAAATGACTTGAAGCGTAAAAAACGACTTCAACAATACGAAAATTGATGCCATGTGACTTTAGTCATTTAAAGTGACATGAATTGCCTTCGGTAATCGGGGTGCAAGTCTAGATCTCGAAGTACTTCGTTCTTAAATCACTGAAACTTTTGAGTTGCATTGCGAAGCCTACATGGAATTCGGGTGAATTTGAATAGGCCAAATAGAGTAGTGGTTGCTGTTTTGTAAACGTCTTCGAGATGACGCGACGAGAATGAGATGGTATACTCTGACGAAATCGATTTTAGAAATTATTTTGGATTCATGCAATTTCATGAAGAAGTTTTGAGGGTGGGGTACCGGATAACGATCAAGTGTTGTGATCATGTTCAGTATTCGATAATTACCACATGGTCACCACGTGATCTTCTTTCTTCACCTCGTGCAGAGGACCAGATACTGAAGAAATCTGAAAGTCCCCAATTTTATCATGTGTTGAAATTCATTGAATGCTGCTTTGTGTCTGGTAGAATTCAATCTGCGTGGTCGTGATACATGTAAGATGTCCTTAGGTAACTATATGATGAAACAATTTCGATTGTTTTCTTGATTAAAGATCTGCGTCTACTAGAAAAATGAGCTTGTTGAGTTTATCTTGGATGAAGGGACGGTTAGACTTCATATTGGGTGAATGCCGTTTCAATCCAGCTGTTGTTTAATTTTTTTTATTGGATTCGTCAACGTCCATTTTGCTTATCGACTAATCCTGATTAAAATTACACGGAGTTGTACACTGTTTTGCTGAAACTCCAAAACATGAATGATACTAACAGTGACCTTTGGAGCGATTTGAGTTGCTACCATATCGTTGTTTTCTCGAATATGATGTGTTTTGACCCGTGGATCATGACCGAGATCGCAGATCCGTTGATCGGCTAAGTCTTCGAAACAGTTCATCTAACCTTACTTCTAGTCTTGCCAGGCGATTCTTGATTGCAGTTGAGTTGTCAGGAAGCTGACTCTGACTCTGGATGTGGGTTTGTGCGCAATTTTGACCGGGAGAAGTGTTGTACCGCAGAAATCTGCGCAGATGGAATGACTTCGTATATTTTATCAGCTGTTTTTGCCAGTTCCTGCTGTGTTTCTGTTTCAGGTTTGACAGCTTCCGGGAGTTTTCTGATCCACAACGATTTTATAATATATAAGGTTTAAAGTTGTTACCCGCTAGTGTTTGAATGTGGCACATTATGGTGGGAGACCGTCTGTCCTTCATGTGTTGGTCACCAAGTAGGGCCTCGGGCTTGCTTTCGTCTGATGGAGATAATCTGTTAAGTAGTGGTGCATTCAGTGCTTTGTATTTATCTAGAATAGGTGACTTAATAAGAAGATCAGTGGTATTCTGGCCAGGGGAGATAGTGCTTGGATCGCATGTGCGAATTCAGCTTCGTCCCATGTAAATCGTGATTGTATTAAGTTTGAACTGAAGTTCGGTGGTATTAAACCGTTTTCTGGATTTTCAATCGAGAATTTAGTCGCTCACGTATGTGGTTAAAACTCTGTTCCGGGAGATTCTGCCGATTTTCGTTATCGGTATTGCATATTTTTACAGTGTACATTGCGGAAGAAAATACTGTAGTAGATATCCATTGGTTCACATTAGTTGAGTTTCGGTCCATCGGTCACATTTGATTACGACAACACCCACATGGTATGAGCTTGACTCACTGCTCCATCCTACTTTCCTTTGCTTGTTTGAATGTTAAATTGGTTGATCTTTCCTTTATCTGTAGCGTCCATATGGCATCTCAACGGTTTCCTTGTCATGCTACGTGCAATATGCAACATGAAACATGTAACATAGGGTGAATTGAGGTTGAATTCAATTTTGGTTAGTATTTCGTTACGATGATGTACAATCTTAACAATAAATACTAAAAATTATAAAGGGTGGGCCATCTGTTGGGGTACTTTTTTCATTTGTAAATAAAACCCATATATTGTGATGGAAACTATTAAATGGGTAATATTTCACTTTAATATGCCCTTCTTCGATTAAAAGCCGAATTTATGTTGTGTTGCATACGATGCTGCATAAAATAAAATAATATTTTTGGACAAAAATTGTAAAATTTGGGAAATATATGCTATATGGGGGTAGCTCGGATCGTGTCGAGAGTGGTATCATTTAAAGAAACAAAGAATTATACAACCCTATCTATCCCATTTTGGCTAATATAGGTTACCCGATCCGAATATACCCAACCCGATTCGAGCTATTTATAAGGGATCATACTGTCAATTCTACATTAATGAATAATGTTATATAATTATTCATTTTTATATTAACTATTTGCAAAGATTCTGCGACCTTGCAAACCTTCGATCCAAAACAGCCACCGTATCGGGATTTGGTGTGGGAGTGTGGGGGCGGGGACGGAGAGGGGAGGGGAAGGGAAAGGAGGACTCCTCTCCGCCCCCGCACCACACCTCAACCCCCGATGCGGTGGCTATTTTTGATCGAAGGTTTTCAAGGTCGCAGAATCTTTGCAAATAGTTAATATAAAAATGAATAATTATATAACCTTATTCATTAATGTAGAATTGACAATATGATCCTTTATAAATAGCTCGGATCGGGTTGGGTATATTCGGGTCGAGTAACCTATATTAGCCAAAATGGGATGGATAGGGTTGTATAATTCTTTGTTTCTTTAAATGATACCACTCTGTAATGAAGCGTTGCTTCGGCATTAATCACCGAAGTGGCATAGCAGGTCGCGTACCTAGCGATATTTTTTTTTGCCCCTGACTGGCTGCAGCCCATGGGATCGAGAGAAGAATACCTGCTACTCCAGCACAAATAACTGTAATGTACGCGTAACATGAGATAATAACGGATATAAGAAGAAAAGCAAGTGAACTAAACAGACTCTGGCGACCCCCGTGTACGAACGAACCACGATCACCACGTCCAACCCCGTAAGTTAATACACATTCACACGCTCTCGCACCTCATGCAGTAACGCACATACACCCTCACACACACACATATACCCACACACACACATACTCACACATACATATATTTAAAAAAAAAGAAAAAAAAACTCAGCCCATAGATAGTCCAGACCCCGTTCGTCTGGTGTCGGTTGAGTCAGCCATTCATCTCTATTAGTTCAATTAGAAGGTACGAAACTGCTGAATCGATATATATGGATACGGGTTGATCGATGATAACTTATGAAAGCTTGTTAATTCAGATGATGGCGGATGAAATCGGTTGATAAGCAAAATTTGTAATATTGTTAAAATGGTAAATGTAGGCAAATGATGTGTGATTATACTGATGAACAAAGACTAATGTACCATGCAGTGATGTATGAATATTGATCGGTTGATAAGCACAATTTGTAATATTGCTAAAATTGCGAATGCAGGCAAATGATGTGTGAATAACTGATGTCGAAACTATTAATAATCCCGCATATCAACAAAAAAAACTGAAGAACGATTGTCTCAATCACCGCCTGTAGGACGTAAAGTAATCATACATACACCATATGAAATATTGCCCATAGATGCATATACCACGTATCAATATGTATAGTTGTTGCATTAAATAAATTATTAGCAATCCTTCCAAAGCATAATTTCGTTCCGAATTTTTAGGTATCTGACTATCAGCAGGACAACACAAACAAACACGATTATTCTCTCTCTATTTTGTTTTTGTTTTATATTTATCAACAAAAAAAATCAATTCTTACGGTAAATCATTGATTGGAAGTTCGCTACTCATCAAAAAAAATATTTCAACTATATATTTGGTTATTCTAGGAACAGGTAAATACACTAAACATTACTTTAAATTGATAACTAGTAATTTTCTACACACAAAAAAAAATGCAAATATATTGTTGTAATCCAACCATAGGTAAAATTTTAAATACTAGAAAACATTGACCTCTTATTTTGTTTTGGAAAAAATGTTCATTGCTTGCTCAATTCAGAAATGAAATAAATCGAAAAGTCCAGCGTAGCAAATTTTTAATATTTAAAATAAAATATTAAATTAATGCTAATGAACTTACTTTTCGATTTGTAATAGTTTTGGATTGATAAATGAAACCAACAAAATATAGGTCAATTTAAAATTGATTCGGTAATTGTTTTTCTGATTGGTTGTTTTACGTAAATCGTAAATTATATTTTTTTTGTGATTGGTTATCTTTTTTATTAACGGATTTTAAAAATATGAACGGATTACAACAGATCCCCTCCAAAAAGGTGAATTAATATTTTTTCAAGTTGCAAAAAGTTTTTTTTGAAGTAGAGTATTTTGGGCAATAAAACAAAACAGGTGCAAAAATTAAGTGAAAGTTCACATTTTCTAGTTTAAAACAAAGATAAAATTAAAATTATAATTTCTAAAAACATAATAATAATTTGAATCATTTAGTTTCATTAATATAAAAACAAAAGTATAACAAAAAACTGTTTAGTGTTTTTTTTATCGGAAGTTAAAGTGTGTGCAATTTCGAAGAAGTTAGTTTCTGGGTACCTAAAGAGATTAGGGTACCACAATATATTCGTAAATTCTAGTAACTGTTCATTATGCTAATTATTACTTTAAATCAATGACTAGTATAGTTCCACACAATATGAAAAGAAATTTCCATTATACATTCGTTTAATCTAGAAATTGTTAATTATCCTAATCATTACTTCAAAAGCATTAACTCGTGATCGAAAGTCACTTGGCAACAAATCCAACAGGATTGAACACAAAAAAAAATTTTAACTTACGGTGAATCTGACTCGTTAACTTGGATGGAACAAAACCACCGCATTTTGAAGAGACCAAGAAAATTTTAATTACCTTATATGGTGAAGGTCACTTTAACAACAACATTTAATATACTAGTAATCCACTAGATCATTTCACCATTACCTGTCCTTTTATTGGCTGATGTACATCAATCCGTAACATTTTCTTGTTCCAAACACTTATCAGACAAAACACACAGATAATATATTTTTATTTCCAGGATTCTATTATTCGTTGGATTTAATTGAACTACACACAATTTCTTTTATTTTTAAATTCCCTATTTTTCGAACAAACAAGCGTTTTGTTATTTATATCCATTCGACCGAGCTGTCACAAAATTCAATCGGAACTCCATGTTAATGCAAGAATGAGAGAGAAGCTAGTTGTCATCTTCTATTTATATTCAGTTGACGCCGTTATTTTGTTTATTCAATAATAACAAATCGATAAGGTAGTTTCCTGGGAAATTTTATTTTTGTTTTATCGTTAGTTATTGTACCCACTAAAGAGTATGGACTGCTAGTTTGTAATAGAAATTGGAAAAGATTTAAAAAAAAAGCATTGTTCACGAAACGATTGTAGATGGCAATTACGGTTTGAATTCAAGAAAATATGGTAAATTGAAAAACGGAAATAATTATAAAAAATCTCCGCCAAAGCGAATTCAATGCGCGTGAGAAAGCAGTGTATCTCCAAATCAGTGAATTACATATTAATGATATTTACAAATGTTTAATAGTGATTAACGGTCACAAATTGAACAAAGAATATTACAATGGGAAATATAACACAACCGTCTTAGAATAATAAATTTTTGTAGCGGAAACTATAGTAAATGATGACTTTGAGTATAAGAAACATGAAAACAACTATGAAAATTTCTGTTAAAGCAAATTTGGTGTGTGTGGGACAGTGGTTCGAATTAATATGGAGTCTGAATTACCCGTCATAACAACTCTCGACCCGATCCGAGCTACCCCCATATACCCTATATTTCCCCAGAATTGAACATAATCAGCTAAAACCGAAGTTAAAATCAAAATATACAACTCGCGTCCTTTGATTGAAATTTTACAATTTTGATCCAAAAATATTATTTTATTTTATGCAACATCGTATGCAACACAACATAAATTCGGCTGAAAATCGTCTTTGTATCTTCTTTATTAGAACCAGCAAAAGGTTGACATTCAACAAATTTGTTTCTTTTGCTTTTCAAATCATAAATCCAAAAACAAAATTGTAAAAGAAATTCCAGATAAAAAGTTATATTGCTTTCTTTATGGCAATTTTTGAGGTTTAAATGATTAAAAACAAGGATGACGGAAGACGGATGACGTCCGCCATGTACATCCCTAACTAAATATGGTCAAGAAGCCTATACCTTAATCACATATAAAAAATTCAGTTTAATCAAAGAAGGACATATTAAAGTGAAAAATTACCCAAAAATGTTTATTGATAATGAAAAGTAGTTCTATGCCATTTATGTATGAAAAACAATATCATTCATATGTCCACCATGGCTCCGTATACAGACCTGCATCCGAAGATCAAAATTTTCGATGGCTTTTCCCAATTAAAGCGGATCAAAGGCCTCAATTTCAGCTCGAATGTTGGTTTTAAGTTTTTGAATTGTTTGTAGATGATTGGCATACACTTTACCTTTCAAATAATCCCATAAAAAATAGTCCAAAGGTGTTAAATCGCAGTTTCTTGGTGGCCAAGGAACTTCAGAATTTCTTGAAATTATGCGATCACCAAATTTTGTTGCCAATAAGTTGGAGTGTTTCACTGCTGGTGTGGCATTGTGGTGTGTATTGGTGTGGCATGTGGTGTATAGATTCTTGTATAAGCTTAGGATGAAGGCAATTCTTCACTCGGATGATTCCCTCCACTCGCTACGCTCGTTCCGGGAAACTTCATCCTCGTGAAGAATTGCCTTCGTGCTCAGCTTATACAAGAATCTACTATTTTTACGCTATAATTGTCTACTTCTAAATTGTATCAATTTTTGGAATATACTCGTATACCCTCTCAACTATTTTTATGAAAATTACTTTGAATTAAATGCGAAGTCAAGAATTCTAGTAATGGGAAATAAAATTTAATAATAAAATCAAACAAAAACAAAAAGAAAAACTAAAGATTAATTTTTCACATTTTTCTTGTTTGCCCTTCGACACTTATTCAAACTGTCGAACTATAAATTAAAGTTATTTCGCTTTGGTTAGTTTGGACGACGAGACTATATTCATGTATTATCTATGTTTCGCTATGGATTGAGGGTGAGGTTTAATAAAAAATATTTGACAACTGGTAGAAGAAATTTAGGAAAAGAATTAATTACGAATGTATAGAGAATAAAGTTGTTATCATTTTATTTTATTGTTAGTGTTAGTGATCTGGCTGCCTGGTATATTGACCACCTTAACAGACATTTGAAATTTCTCAATTTTTAAAATTACAACTTTCTCATGTTTTCGTATGTCGACTATGCGAACATAGACATAACTGTTTGATCCAAATTATGAATATTTTCTATAATCACTCTCTATTGACCATTGAAATAAAACTTTTTCCACAGTTTGTTAAACGTACTTATGTTTACGTAATTGAGTATTCAATTACCTGTTCACTTCAAATACTTAAGGATAACTTTTTCATTCAAAGAAGCTTTTATAACAAACCACAAATCAAAACTTTTTTATCTAAATATTATCAAAAAGTTATTCTTAATCATGATAGTAGTCAATTTGGAATTCGTGTTTTGCAAAAGTTTCTTTAGATTAGTTCATATTGGTTCTTGTGCGGTTTGAATGGTCAATCAAACAATCATGCTCTAATTTTTTATATTTAATTTTAATTCTATGGGAAATTAGATTCAATGTTGAATTGTTGAAGCTCGTTTTGTTAGATGGTGACATAGTTCAATAAGGAATTTAATAATGTTTTTTCTTTTGATTTTGTTTGAAGTTCCAAGAGACCTTATCCGAAAATGGATTGAATCATAAGTTTGGTATATACCAACTAAACATATGTAATAGGAGGTATGGTAGACCGTGTAGGTCTATCAGTCGGTCGTGCACGCAATATACACCCTGCCGTTAGCTCGATTGAGCGAAGGTTCTTTCGACCAACCTCTTTATAAGAAATTTAGAACACAAAGATAATCATATTTACATGCCGTCAATAACATCCAGATTCACTGGAAAGGATGAGCAGCCCTGTCACAACCTTCTTCAAACTTTTTAAATTAGAACTTCATACTTCTTCACTTTGGTTCTTTTTCTAATTGTAATATCATATGACCAACCATGATAAAATAAAAAAAATATGTTACCTTTTACCTCGCTTCCCCAGTAGACTTCTATCGGATGCTTGGATGTTTTTTTAAAGATTATTGATATTGATACAAATAATCTACTCCCAGTGAATACCCAACCAAATTCAGGTACCAAGTTTCTATTAGCTTCTTTCTGTATCAGTTCGTCGAACTAGATGAATCTTGAGCTAACCAATCTGGTATTTTCTGATGGTTGGTTGCGGCACAAAAAGATGTTATTTACGGTTTATTCCATTTTGTTTTAACGATGTTATCAAAGTTTTGACCATGGAGCTCAAATGTGCCATCAGCCAGTATCCAGTATAACTTTTCGCTCCGACATTGAGATTGAACGGTCAATTCATTAATTTTTTTTTCGTTTTATCCCCAATGACTTCTAACATTCGCAGAAATCGAAATACAAAACAAAAAAAAAGTCAGTCAAGTGCGAATAAAATTCGCTCGCTGAGGGTTTCGTGAAAGTAAAACAACAAATTGACAGAAATAATTGTAGACTTTTTATATTGGTAGACCATTGGCACATAAAATGATTTTTTAGTTGTAAATTTCAATAGCCAATTGAAAATTGATACAAATTATACAAAATATGTTACATCTCGTTAGATATTAGCAATAGCAGTTTAGGGTAACTAAAGAAAGATTCAATTACACTAACTGTAAATGGTTTAAATTGGAAAATATAAATTAAGAATTCAAATAACAATTCAATAAAAATTGACAATAATTCAAAAACTGTGCACCGTAAAATTCTAAAAAAATTTCCATTGTTTCTTAAATGAAGCTGCTCTTCCGCATGACACTCGTTGGGATCAAAAATGATTTTTTTCACTCTTCCCCTGTTGCAGTCCCCAATATTGGCAGTGGACTGTATGTAGCTTTCGATGAACGATGAAAATTAATATTGTGACTGCAACATGTTTTGTAATATTATAGCCTGGCACGGCATTCATCAATAAAAATATATGTGATATATCAGTTGAAGATCAGATCCATCAGATAATATCAGTGGCATCAGACTAGCACGGCATTCGACAATATTCACTAAATAATTTGACTATACATATTGTCATCAATTAAGTTGCAGAATCTGATATAGAAAGTAAGATTAAAATAATTGAAGTTAAAATAATGCGATGTCAGGGTGAATAGCAAACACTGACATATAATATTAATGACATCAGCCTAGCACGGCATTAACCACTATCCATAAAAGTAATTTCGATCATATGTGATGTCATCAATTAAACAACAAAATATATATATAATGACATCGGCCTAGTACGGCATTAAATAATATCCACTAAAATACTTTGACCATATGTACTGCCATCAATTAAAACCGCAACATATCCAATATAAATGACATTAGTCTAACACAGCATTAGATAATATACACTAAAAATATTTAGATCATATATACTGCTATCAATTAATAAACAGCAAGCTATCTCATTCGCCAATATTGATTCACTGTGACTTGTGACGTCACGTCCGTCTAGCATGGAATTATATATATATATATATATATATATATATATATATATATATATATATATATTGTAACGACTCTTCGTTGGTTCTTTTAGATTATTGAACAAACACGACAGTAAAAAAGACAGATCTTTGGTTAACAGAATCTCAAACTTTATTTATCAACCAATTACAGCAACTTCCGATTTTAATTACAATAAATTCTATGGTCTCCAATTTATGTACCATAAATTTCACCGCTTTCCACAATTTGAATCAATGAGAGTCGGAATCGTAAAATCTGTATTTACTATTCCACTAGGTTCAAATTCTTTCACTATTAATACCCAGGCTCAAGTACCACCGATTATTCCTTATACTTGCGAATATTTATAAACACTTTTAATTGCAAAATTAAACTGACTCTCTGATATTTTTGTTTGCTTATTTATATCGAAAAATAAATAAATCGAAACTTCTATAATCCACTAGAAATCAATACTACGTAGTCCGTACATCTGAAATAGGCCACACCTGTTTTCATTCATACTTGCATTTGTATTAGCGAACTCAAATTTAATTTATGCAAAATGTATTAGGTAACTCCTTTTAATCCAGTAATGTAAACATTTGTATAACAAATTTAATTTACATTAATTTATGCAATACAATTTGCAATACAAGTAAAAGATTGAAAAAGGAGTTAACTTTTAATTAATGAATGAGTAAATAAAATTAACCCATTCTGGACGAAGTTTATTACATTGCCCTCCATTTAGTTTTGTTCGTCCCGAACAATATCAGAGATCGCATTGGTGCTGTTACCTTGGTACGGTGCCAACCTTTGCAGATGTATCACTTTCATCTTGGTACGGGGTCCCTTTTGTATGCGGTAGATGACATCATTAATTCGTTTGATTATTTTATATGGGCCTTCCCAATCTGGCTGCAGCTTGGGTGATCTTCCCTTAGTTCTTCTGGGGTTGTATAGCCATAGCTGGATCTTCTAGCTGCTCTCTTTTCATTGCTTCGGTACACCAGTCTTCAGGAGTTTGGAACTTAATTTGCTTCACTGTTATTGCCTCTTTTCTTTCAGTCCTGCTACATGACTTGCGCTCTTTAACACAGGGTCTTCTTGAAAGATCTTCAGTGTTACAATGTATCCTTCTCTTTCGGTGTTCAACGCGGCAATCTTCTTCCTTTTTGACATTTGCCTCCTTTCTCTCAGTCCTGCTATATGACTTGCGCTCCTCAACACAGGGTCTTCTTGAAAGATCTTCAGCGTTACAATGTATCCTTCTCTTCCGGTGTTCGACGCGGCAATCTCCTTCCTTTTTGACATCCACTTGCTTGTTCGAAAGGTTCATCAACCGGCCTGAAACTATTCCTTCTTTTGCTGCTACTTGTGTTTTGCATTCTTGTCTGATGTGCCCTAACTGCCCACAATTCCAGCATCTTACTCTGTTAGATCTTCTTCGTTGACTTCGTTCAGGCTTATCTTCCAAACTTTTGACACGCATGATCATTTCATCAAGCGCTGCTTTTAGAGGTTCTTCAGCAACTTTCATCTGACGTACTCTACCTGAGTCATACGCTCTTTTTCCAGCTTCCATTTGCAGGGCCAATGCTAAGACTTCTGCAGGGAGCTTCTTTCCGCTTAGATAAAGCTGGTTTCTCATTTGCACATCTCGAAGAGCATTGATGAATGTATCAGCTGCCAGTTCGTCTCGGTGTTCAGCGTTATAATTCGGATATGATAGATTAACCAGTCTCACAATGTCAGCCTCTAATTCTTGCAAAGTTTCGCTGACTCCTTGTTTTCGTGTTCTGAGCTGCATGCGATGGAGAGCTTGCATATGACTTTCCCCATATCTTACTTCTAAGGCCTCCATTAGCTTGCAGTAATCACGCTCTGTCGCTGATAGTGTCTGCAAGATTTCAGCAGCAGGTCCCTTCAATGCCAATATAAGCGCGTTTGCTTTTTGCTGGTGATCAACCCCAGTTGTTGCTATCTCAAATTGCATCTTAAATATCTGATACGATGTAGATCCATCAAATGCGGGTGTTTTTAATCTAGCTGGGGCTGAAGTAGTTGATGGATTGATCATGTTACCTGACTTCCCTTGTGCTATTTCTTGGCGGAATTCACTCGAAAGTTTGCGTAATTTCTCTTGTTCTTCGGTAACTGTCCGCAGCTCCCTTTCCATGTTGTTGATTTTCACCTCTGCACAGGATATACGTGACTCGATTACTTCACGTAGACTTTCTTGCTTCGCCATCATATCAGCAAATTGTTGTCGTTGCTCTACTTTTTGTTCTGCTGCCTGTTTCTCTTGTCGGGCCATCAGATCAGCAAGTTGTTGTTGTTGGTTGTTTCCTTGTTTGGCAATCATATCAGCAAATTGTTGTTGTTGCTCTACTTTTTGTTCTGCTGCCAGTTTTTCTTGTCGGGCCATCATATCAGCAAGTTGTTGTTGTTGCTCTACTTTTTGTTGTTGTTGCTGTGCCATCATTTCTTTCATCAACACCATCATCGGATCAATTGCGGGGGCATTCTGAACCGGAGCATCCTCCAGCTCTATTTCTATGACCTCTGTGCTTTCACCTGCTTCTTCTAAAATTTTACGCAGCCGGAATGCAAGTTCTGCCTTCGTTCCGTGGATTGGAGCATTCCTTTTCCTCAACTCGTCCTTTAGCTGGGTCTGGCTGAGATCACTAATATTTACTGTTTTGACCATTGTTTCAATAATCCCACTTCTGACACCACTGTAACGACTCTTCGTTGGTTCTTTTAGATTATTGAACAAACACGACAGTAAAAAAGACAGATCTTTGGTTAACAGAATCTCAAACTTTATTTATCAACCAATTACAGCAACTTCCGATTTTAATTACAATAAATTCTATGGTCTCCAATTTATGTACCATAAATTTCACCGCTTTCCACAATTTGAATCAATGAGAGTCGGAATCGTAAAATCTGTATTTACTATTCCACTAGGTTCAAATTCTTTCACTATTAATACCCAGGCTCAAGTACCACCGATTATTCCTTATACTTGCGAATATTTATAAACACTTTTAATTGCAAAATTAAACTGACTCTCTGATATTTTTGTTTGCTTATTTATATCGAAAAATAAATAAATCGAAACTTCTATAATCCACTAGAAATCAATACTACGTAGTCCGTACATCTGAAATAGGCCACACCTGTTTTCATTCATACTTGCATTTGTATTAGCGAACTCAAATTTAATTTATGCAAAATGTATTAGGTAACTCCTTTTAATCCAGTAATGTAAACATTTGTATAACAAATTTAATTTACATTAATTTATGCAATACAATTTGCAATACAAGTAAAAGATTGAAAAAGGAGTTAACTTTTAATTAATGAATGAGTAAATAAAATTAACCCATTCTGGACGAAGTTTATTACAATATATATATATATATATATATATATATATATATATATATATATATATATATATATATATATATATATATATATATATATATATATATATATATATATATATATATATATATATATATATATATATATATATATATATATATATATATTAACACACGAAGAAATACATCAGATCAATTGTATTGAGTAAAAACAATTTCATAAGCAATAATACACCATCCTTTATTTTCGAAGTTGATATTAAATTTTAATTAAATACAATAATCTTTAATTTATTTCATTAAGTTAAATATTTATATAAATAATAAAAAAAACACTGAACAACAATCACATAATGGTAGACGACCATCATTCAAAACTTAATTGACAAAGAGAATGAAATTCACAATATTACCAATTATATATAATCGGTCACAATTCTTTTCCCCATCAGCAGAGACACTGATGTCTAATCCACGAAACCAATATAATGTTTTTTTTATATTTTTGCTCAAAATATTACTGGTTTTTGTTTTTAATCGAATGTTGACGCCTAGCCATGTCGAAATGTCATTTAGGTTTATTTTTTTAAAAAATGTCAACAAATGTACAAAAAGGTAAATATTACATTCTAAATAATTATCAATTGTATTTTATTTTTTATGTGTGGAATGTTGTGACCAATTATAATATTTTTTGAGAAAGTGAATATTGAAAATTGACGGCGTTAACACCCAATCTCCCCCTCTCAAAATACAGGAAAATAATTATGTGACACTTCGCTATAACTTTCGTTCAGGTTTAGTTGATACTGCGTTGAGTGGAGGTAAATTTTAAAATTGAGATTGGCTGCTAGTGGCGTTGAATTTTCCAGGAGATGAAAATGATGATCGAAATGTTGTTGGAGATGTTGTATCCAATATAAGGAGAATTTGTTGTTGAGCACTATTTGATATCCTGATTCACTAAATGTTGCATTGTCCGGCATTTTTCAATATTATCTTCAACAGTTATCGAATCACTTAATTTATTATCTTTTTCTAAAGTATCTTAAATAATGGCAGAATCTATGTAATGAGAATTGTGTAAAAGAATCTGATGAAATGGTTGAAGTTAAAGATATTGGAGAACGTGAATATTTGACATCATCAATGGTTTTGTTTTCTCATTATAATTAATTAATGACGTGTCTTGATTTGATTTCCATAAATTTATTTTATTACATTTTGACTTAACATGTTAACAGTAAAACATTTATTATAATATTTAAAATTTGGAATAGTGAAAAATAAGATTTAAAACAAATTTATTACACAAACATTTTTTTACATTACGAAAATCAAGAATTTTATCAAAACTGTTTGGAAAGAAAACAAAAACCGAATAATAAAAATATATTTTTTTGTTTTTTTTATAAATATTAAGGAAATCATCGCCTGCTAATTTTTTAAAATTTTTAATTATAATGTTCGCCACACAGGTTGTATCAAATTTCCTATCTCCGTATGTTTTTTCAAATTTTTCAATCAATCAGCATAGAAAAGCAGAGGGGGGACCAACTTTTTGATGCTCTTTTTTGACAATAATTAGAAAACTTTTCACCGCAAAATTCTAAATAAATTAGAATGTTTCTTAAATTAAGTGCATTTAACAAATTTTTGAAAAATTTACAAGTTAAATATTAACATCTAATGAATCTAACCAATCAATTGCCAAATCGGTCATATTATGTAGCTGATTTAGATCACCCCATCAAAGCGCCTAATCGGACATTCAAAGTATATGTGCCTTACAGTTTAAGATAGATTACCACAATCACAGGATGGTGAAACTTCATTATTGTACATGTGAATCTCAGCATTTGTAGCACCATGATTTACTCTAATACGGTTTATAGTAATCCAACGTCTTCGAGAATCAGACATTCCTGGAACTTCAACATATGGTTCAGATATGAGTTCTTTATTGGTAAAATCCGAATTGTTGTGTAATATTTGCCATTGATTATTAATTGAATATTCATATATAATATCACGAGTCGTCAAATAATAGTCGATTATTTTTCATAATCATTATTACGAATGTCATTTGAGGTCCCGAGTAGCGCACGAGAGAAGTTTTTAACCTCAAATGGCATGAGTGGTAATGTTGAAAAATAATCGACTAATAATTTGGTGACGAGTTGTATTTAGCAGACAATTTAACGAACAGAAATAGTAACATTATTTCATACAACATAATCATACATAGTAAAATATTATTTCATCTTAGTAGGTGCATAAATGTTATAAATTTGTGATTTATTTTTGACAAATAAACATAAACATGCAATCATCAATGAATGAAAACGGACATTTTTACTATTTGCAAATTGCATTTTCACATAATTTTGTATGTGAATTTTTGTTTTAAATTAATATATTAAATAGGCGGAAAATATTCGAAAATATTCGCTGTTCCTTCCTACCAGAAAAAAATAATCGAAACAAATCGTTTTGATTTGCTAAAAAATAGTAAATGAAGCGTTTTTATTGGACCTTATTGAAACTTTATTTAGTGAGTTGAATTGTCATAAATATTTTCAATAGATGCAATGTTGGTCCAAACTGGGGTACGAGATAACAAACGATTTTGTCCTCTATTCATTAAATCCGAGTGAAGAGGCAGTCTATCATTTTCATTCAATTTCATCCACGTGTTAACCACTAACTTTTCTCTTCTTAATGGTGGTGGGGCGATATTTGATAAAATAGGAAGCCACTGAAGAGGATTAGTTCGCAAAGTTCCGGAAATTATTCTCATGCAACTATTAAGTTGGATATTAATAATACGAGAATGAATACTATGATTCCAAACAGGAGCGCAATATTCTGCTGTAGAATACACTAGAACATTTTCCCATTAGTTCCTCATCGAGTTCCTGATAATTTTAGATTAATATTAATTCGAGATTTCATTTTTCGTCCCAATTTTTCGCAATGTTGTCTAAAAGTAAGTGATCTATCCAAAGTAACTCCAAGATATTTAGGTGTTGGATTAAAACTAACCAAATATCCATCCATAAGTACATTAAGTTGCTCTTTCATATGAGAACTCGTTAGGATCAAAAATGATTTTTTTCACCTTTCCTCAATCTCACTTTCTCAAAATACAGAAAAATATTGATGTGACACTTCGCTATAATTATCGTTCAGGGTTTATCAAATTTCCTATCTCTGTGTGATTTTCAAATTTTTCTGTCAATCAACGTCAAAACGCAGAGGGGGGACCAACTTTTTGTTGCACTTTTTTGACAATAAATCAAAAACCATGCTTAATTTTTTTTTTCACAACCTAGTATATGTGTGACTATGAATAATTCTTAAATTAATTTGACAGAATTTTTATTGGCTTCTTTTTGGCACACTTTAAAACTTTAAGACAATAGCACAAATATTTAAGTTCATCCTGACTCACTATCCCAAACAAACTCGCTCACTCTATATTTCAAAAACAACTGGGTAGCAACTACCAAACTCCGACTCTCTAATTCAACTGCCAACCACCAACCATTGACTGATAAAAAAAATCATTGGAGAAAAAATTTTCATGACATGAGCCAAGAAAAACGCTCCCGTCAGCATAAATTTCATTTTATAATTTTTAATTTATTAATTTTACAATTTTTCATATTTAGGTTAAAAAAATAAAACAATTAAAAAGAAGTTGATATGAGCTTTGTGGAGTGTTTTTAAATAATTGTATAATAATCTTACATCAGTGAGTTGAAAAGTTTATTCAATTTCGAGACGTCTCTAGTATATTACTATATGTAAAGATGATGGAAAATGGAAGAAAATCTAATATATAATATCTTGCCCATTACAGGACAGGACGAAAGGAGGAAGTCTGGCTAACTACATTCGTCCTGAGAATCATAAGAAAAATTAAGAAACGAGACCTGGGCTCGAACCCACACCCCGAGATAAACTCTCAGGCTCTACCGTCTCATTTAGCCGGGCCAAACAAAACAAAATTTACCAAAAGCAAAAAAAACCACAGGAACAAAAAGAACAAAAATACTGACTGTAAAAAATTATAAAGACCAAAAAAAAATATACCCAAAAACAAATTTAAGAAATCTAGAGAACAAAAAAAAACAAGTGGATCGGTGGCCGCAGAAAAATCGAGCTGAATCTTAACAACAAAATCAAAAACCAAAACAAATTTTACCTAAATGCATAATAAACTAAAAAGGGATTTTGAAAGAGTGTTTAGGTGAAAATAGAAGGATGATCAGAGGACAGAAGTGATCTAACTATGGCTCAGAAAACCAAGGGATATCATTTTCCCTCCTACTGTTCCTTAGAAAGCCCAAAACACCATGTTCCGGAACACCTTGTGGGGGAGAATAAAGAGGTTGGTTTTAAGGATAGAGATCATCAGTCACAGAGAGGTGATTGATTTTCCTGTTTTCGTGCACTGGTCTACGCTCTTCCTATCCTCCAACAGGTTACGCTCTAACGAACAGAATTCTCGAAGACAATGGCAGTTAGACTTAATGAGCGTAACACTTGGTGGTCATGATCTCATTGAGAAACCGTGAACGTGGTGAAATAACCATGGTGGGATGACCTAGATGGAAGGACCTAGATAGAAACCACCAGGGGTCAACAAGTGCCGGGCCATATCACTTCACGACTCACAACCCTCTCGTGCAGCCAATTCTCACCCACCTAAAGTAAGCGCGATCGTAAACCCCGTTAGGAATACGTCTGAAAGACCTTTCCTACCTTTGTGGTTCTAACTTAAAAATACATCTAAAACTTAAACATAAATGTTATCGGTGTGTCAAGGACTTACGAATTGGAATGACACCAGTTCTAGTAGCATCTTAATTGACACGTTCAGACATATTTTCATTGCGTCTTTGCATTTTTTGCACTAGAGTGAAATTAACTTCTATATTATACGATGTCATATGTGATGACTGAGCTTACTATCATGGTATACATCCATCTTAGGTTAATTGAACGGCAACTCCATTACCGGCAAGGCTTTTGCATACCACCTGACCTCTTACGGGTTTGCTTACCACTCCTTTCATGTGGTTTCTCCATAAGAGTTTGCTCTGTGGGAACTACTCGTAGATATTTTATTTCTTGTGCAGACTCAATTATGGAATCCCTCACGATGATGGGGTTCTTGCTAATCTTTCATCTTTTTGTAAAAGGGACCAACGTTGTTTTACTTAGATTAAGTTTTAGTCTTTTGTAAATACACCATACACCGGCTTAACAGATTAAGACCGCTCTGAAAAATATCAGAGATCGTCTTCTCAAACTTACCTTTGGCGAATGATTGAAGCTCTGGCTACCTAGTGTAGCTAGAATTTAATTCACTAGACTAGAATTTTTGGAATTTTTTAACCTTCGGTCCTCAAAAATGTTTGGCTTCCATTTAAAACCCCCCCAGTTCTTTGGGCCTAGGTTTTAATTTCTTTAAATACTAACGTTTATTGCGCATGCGCTAAAGCCTGGGTAGTTTTCAGTAGATCCTCCTATATACCATGCAGCCTTCTTAGCTTAGTGAAATCTTTAAATTTCAGCACCGTCTTTTGTGAGAAATTTATGCAGTCTAGTTGTTATCACTAAAGGTTCTGAAGTTACCACTCTTAGCCCGCCTGATTTTCTTATTGTAGTTGGTAAGCACCACATTATAATCTATAATCAACACTTTGCTCCATCACTGCGTCCTTCTGCCTTTACATTAGTAATCGGGTAGCTGGCTTCTTCTTTATGATTGCCAGGTTTACTTCTACGATAGCTCGTTCCAGCACGGTTTAATGTTAAACGGTCCCTCTAACTGGACTATTTGTAATCTTTTATTAATTTTCTTTTCAAATGAGTCCCACCTTGTGTTCCTAGGGTTCCGAACTGGGAAAGGTTCCGAATAACGAAAGTTCATCTGAACAGTTCTTTATAAACTTACCTGCCTTGATGCTGTTCCAACATCTTCTGTTTTGTCCTTGGAACAAAAATAGTTGTGTTTCTAACGGTAAACACGTTTAGGTTTTCACACGCGATGATTAGAGGCCACGTATGGTTGTTATATCACATATCAATTTTTTTACCTTCGTGAGCGGGGTATACAAAGCCTACCTTCTGGGAAATAAGCCTACCAACGAATAAGATTAGAGTGTGATAGTGAACTGAACGGTCTTTGGTGAGGAAATTTGAAAGGCATTGATAGTTTAAGTTTTTTCTAATTATAATTCACTTCTGCTAAAATTTATAAATTGTCAGCAAGTAGTTGTTGTTCCCCTGTGTCCCTTCATCAAACAATCTCTATTCCTTCTTAATAGTATCTACGACGCTACCGGAATATACAACTGTAGCCTCGCCGGCATCTGTCGCAACAATGCTCGCCACCTCAGCGGATGTAATTACGGTTTAAAATGCCACTTGTAGAAAGTAATTTCTGATATCAGAGATCACACGTTGTGGATACCACATCCCCTGATTTAACTCAAGTTTGATTTGCCAGACTTGGCCTCAGGACATCAGTTCAAACTTGGTAAAAAATTGGGGCGTTTGAAAATGTTAAGCCTAGTCCAAATCCCAAAATCTGTGGCGCAGCCTTAGTCTAGGTTTGGTCCCTTAAACTTTTCCATCAATGGTCGGCTCAAACGTTTCACTTGTAGTCGAAAGTGGTTTCGAACCACCGATCCATCGATCGATGTTGTTTCGAACAAATAATGGTAAGTAGTGAAGTCAGATTTGACATGTTTAATGTCATTCGAATTTCGACATGCTTAACGATATATAAAAATATGTTACTTCCACTTTTACGGAATAACATATTTTGAAATTTCAAACTTAATGGTGGACGTTTACAATGAAGCCGGTTGTAGTGTTTTCCGATGCAAAATACTAAGAAAACGCTATTTGTCGCTAGAAATTTCCATAGCTAAGATTAGATGTGCTACCTTTGACTGGAATAGAGTTCATCCGCCAGCACAATTTTAAAGATAATACCTTGGTTAGTGATCTCACTGTTCACTTCTCTCACTGATATTGTCAATGGCATGAGATATCTCATTGTTTTAAAAGTATCAAACAATGTCCTTAATTTATTAAAGCGGAAAATTTGTACATTTTGTTAATTCTGTACGGTGAATATTTGAGTATTAATGTATCCCGTAGAACAAATAAATTTGAACTAAATCTAATAAAGCATAAAAGATACAATAATAAATATTACTTACCGTCTTGTTTCCATAAAATTTACTTATATTTTTCTTCCTTCCCGTTCATAAATATAAATCCAATCGACACTTATCTAATGATTATACTTTGTTTTATTTATTAACAGTCTCTTGAGATTCTTCCCGACCAAAAAACTGCAACATTTTTTTCTTTTATCAACTTTTCACCCCACAAAAAATAATCATGTAAAAACTTTAACGAAAAATTAAGAAAACCAAAAAAAAAAAACTATCGATGAATTTATAGAAGAACAAAAGAAAGAAACAACTTCAGACAATTTATTCGCAATTAACGCATCAGGACTTCGATTGGAAACAATAAAAAAAAAACAAAAGCGAAGCAAAAAAAGGATAAAAAATTTATAAGAAATATTCGAATGATTATTTATTTTTATTGATTTCGACGCGTCGTAGAATTCCATAAATAATAACACCATGCTCCCATCGATAATACTGATTCATTTATGAAATTGAATTTTGAAGTCTGAGGCGATAGTTTAGTTGATTCAGCGATTTATACAAAAATGGGCAAAAGGATGCATTAACACTTGAGAATTTTTTATAATCACGTGAATTATTTTTAATATTTTAAACTAAAACCTGGCGACCTTCGCCACAAACTAGTTTTGTCTGTATACGCGGATCTCTATGCAGATGGGGAACTCGTAAGAAATAAATGGGGCAACACAGAAACAACAAGAAAAAACTTGTCTATGGTTGAAGTTTGCCCAGTATTAAAATGAGACTTTTTGAACTTAAAAGGCGATGAGGGTAATTCGAAATATGAATCCATAATTCGTATCACAGTATACGCTGAGAGAAACTGCACACCTCAATCAATTGGACCAACACACTTAAAGAGGGTGAAGCTTCGAAGTCTTCATCGATCCCAAAGAACTTAACCTCTAGTAAGAGGCAGAGATACTGGCCAAAAATCGGCAATCACAAATTTTAAATATAAAACGAAAATATGGTCCATTCTTAGACCCGTTGCTCGATTAAGCTCAAACTTCAGCACGGTGCATGTTTTGGTCCACCTTTCAGTTTATATGTCACTCGCCTAGATTTGCGACTGTTAATATTGTAATGAGGCGCTGATTCATTTGCAAACCAATGAAACTGCATAGCAGGTCGCGTACCAAGCGAGGTTTTATAGCCCCTGTAGACTAGCTTCAATCATTGTGGATTCAGTAAGAAATCCTGCTACTCCAGCACAAATACCATAATGTACGCGAAATACATGATATATACGGAAGTGGAAAAAAAAGTGAAAGAATGAGACTCTGGCGACCCCCTAGGTGAAAGAACCACGATCAGCGCGTCCAACCCCACGATCACTCGAACAAACACACACTTTCGCTCCTCAGACACTCACCCACCCACACACACATACCCGTACATGCATCCACACCGGCTACCATTTCTACATACGTTCATGCATACAGCTACACATACACCACTTTCATCAACGTAGTCATGGCGTATCCTAAGAATCAACTGGAAACAACAAATACCCTTAAAACCTTTATTTTCCTTACTATACCAATATGTTCCTATCGAAGGTTGTATTTTAATTTCCGAGATGTATATAAACATAAAGGACCGATGATAATCCCTCGATGTCATCGACAACAGAAAATATGATTTTTACTACTCCGCATGATTGTAGATCAAAATACTAATGGCATTGATCAACTTTATCTAGCATATCTACATTATAGCATATTATTCAGTTAGAGTATTTAAAAAAATTTTAAATAATAATATCAATAACAATCTACTTCTTGCGCAGGATCCACGACAAGGAATTTGAATCCGTGAACGTTGAAATAGCTGTCAAATAGTTACCTGTAAGAATCCTAACTTAAGAGCAACCAAATTTAAGATACAATAAAAAGTATGTATATATCTAAATCAATATAAATATTCAGAAGAGAGAATTATACTTATGAGTAATATATTACTGTAAAAGAAAATTAAATTAAAAAAAAGTACTGCATGATTTGCATGAACCACCACAATTATCATATTCGTGTGGATGATATATCACATCCAGCAGGATCCAATCGTCATCCGATACAAGAACCAAATCAGATTGCATTAGAACCCTACTTCGATCTGTAGCTCCCATATATTCCAACCACTCGTGTACATAGGGAGCTTTGGATTGAGTTTCATACATTTGATTACGACCAATGTGACACAAATCTCGTTCGTCTAGTTCTTCATAAGCTTCTTTACAAGAAATTTTACATTGATATTTCGTTGGATTTTGATCTGTAACTTTATCTAAATTCCCTGCATTTGTTAAAGATTTCAAGTTGACAAATTGACATCCTCGATGACAATCCGGTTTGAATTTTTCTTATAAATTTAAATTATCATCACTGCCTCGTAAATAATATCTTGAACTAGTTGATTTGATTTACATCGTCACTTCGAATTGTTGCAATAGGATTTAACATTAAAATTGTTATTAACAAAAAAAATCTACACAATTCGATGCCATTTTTTTTATCTACTGAGAAAGCATTTACAATCATGATCCTATACAACTGGATAACGTTATCAATATAATTTAATTTAGCCTAATAACATCGGTATCGCCTACTACATTCCTCATCACATATCGCAGTCGCACGATCACGCATTCATTTACATTGATTATAAAATAAAATATAATTAAATAAAATTAAATAAAAGAAAACTCACCCCATGATATCGTCCCCTCCCATTCCAATTCGTAATCCTTTAGCTCATCATCATGCTTCGATAAACTGTGATTTTGCAGTGACCAAACTCCCTCCTTACGTAATAGTGATCACTGACGCAGGCTTGCTCTTAGTTCGGTATCCACTATTAAATTTCATAACGTAGATATTACTTTGTTTCGATCTTAAACACCCACAATTTAATCACTGCCAACTCGTAAACCACAGCTAAAGTAATTTTGTCCTCGATCTACGTCATTCACGACGACTGATATGATCAAATGAAAAGGAAACAACTCCCAATATATCGTTTTTTTTTTGTTTATATGCCAACCGATATTTATGTTGATGACGTTTATTTCAGGTTACCCTTTTACACCCACAAAAAAATTACATCCAACAACTCAGTTAGTCCGACCATTTGCATTTAATTTTTTTATTTATCCGTTATGTATACATTTAATAATTTAACACAAATTGTTAATAAAAGTGACTTAATATTCTGCTTGGAATACACTAATTATTATCATAAACATATTTTCTATTTAATTTTAGCTATCACTAACATGCATGAGACGAACCAGCTAACAAAAAAAACTGAGCTGATAGCTTCAATTATTTACTTTTTATAATCCTTAGATTCATCAATTTAATTACAATAAACATATTCACTAATTTAAACAAGACTAACACGAATTTTAATTGTCCTAATTTGTTTTTTTAATTTGGTTTAGGATTGGTTTGCAAAATTTTGACTCGCCTTATGGCAGCAAATAACAACATATAATTATTTGATTTTTTTGATCTTTGATTTATAACACATCTTTCACTGGAGATAATCGCGGTTTTTTCTTTTCTTTTTAATCGCGCACCAATAATTTAATTACAAAACAGACAATCTTTTACAATCTTGTGTGGATCTCACCTCAATTTTTGATTTTTTTAATCCTTTCGAATTATTTCCACTCCTTATCCAAAGAAAAGATGGCCACCCAGCAAGAAGACGACAAAAATAATAATCATCAATCCAATAGGAAAATGAATTAGACAGAGTCACAATCGACTAACCAAGATATAAGAGAGCGAGGCCGCATATCAATTACTATTTATATACAATTAATATCGAAAATGATAATGTAGTTTCTTTGGGGAAATTTGATTTTCGCTATTTCGTTAATTTTATTTTACACATTAAGAAATACGGATGCTAGTTTGTAATAGAAATTTGGAAAATTTTTCAAAGAAAGAAATTATTTACAAAACATTTGAGCGAATTATATATGTAAATAACATAAGTATGGATTAATGAGAATAACCAACCGTTTTTATACAACTCTACAGCGATGAAGGATCACAAATCAAATATAGGAAACTACGGGTGGAATATTATTAATTAATAGATGATTGATTGTAGAAAATATATATTGATTAGCGGAACTATTGGTTAATTATATAAATTCTATAACAGTGGTTAACGGTCACAAATTGAGCAAATAGTGTTTTAATGAAAAAGACCACACAACCGTTGGAGAATAACAAATTTTATAGCGATTAATGATTATATATTGAGCAAAGGAAACGGCATTGGAATAATATTACACAACTATTTTTCTGGTACTAAATTTATGTGGCGAAAGCTATAATAAATGATGACCATGAATTAAGTATAAAACCAGGTAAACAGGACAGAATGAAAAACGACTATATAAAAAAAAACTTATGCGAATGCAATTTTGATACGTATGAGGAAACAGTGTATGTCTAAACCAGGGATTTTATACAACTGCGTCATCGATTACCAGGCTACGACATAATAATATGTCTGGATTAAAAGAGGGTAGGCACTTGCACTGGCTGGATGCTCTAGATATCGCTGGAGTATCTCTGGAGATGTTAGAAAGATATCAAATTCCCAGCCGACTAAGAGATCGAATGAAAATTCCGGTGAAACCTTCAGGTCCTGAGGGCATCCGTGATATTATTCGTCTGAGCAACGAAAGTCTACCGACTTCTAATTGGAAGATCCGAAAAGAGTGAAAGAGGGTGTAAAAGACACGCGACAAATTATCGTTATTACCCACGAATCGCTTGTCCACCTAGTTATCTCTACTGGAGAGATCTACTACAGCTTCCGGACCATATAACTAAACATTGGAAGAAGCGTTATCCAAGATCCTGTCGAGTGACAGACGATAACATCTCTGTTAACTTCCACGAACTGGGACCCAGGGCCTGACAACACACACAGGATGGGATGATACTGGTGAAAGTCACCAATGACCAACTACGTCCATTTCCTGTTATTCTGCCACCCACGACCTCCACGCGAAAGTCCATACTTCACTATAACTGGAGTCCGCGGAATCGTAAGCCCCGTTGAACTTTAGCCTTAGGGCTAATGCTCACTCCTGCGGTATTCACTAACACAAATAACTATTTAAATATTTAAACACTCACTAAAACCGAATCAAAAAATTGTTGTCTCTAGAACAACCCTGTTTGGATCCAAAGACCCAAACATTGTCGCTCTAGAGGCCCCGTTGGACGCCATCTTGTAGTAAGTAGAGGTGTATTAAAAATTGATGAAGATAAAACCACCACGATTGCTGTGTTTCCCGTGCCAACCACGGTGAAACAGATTAGAATCCGAACTATTCTGAGCCGTTTATTCTAAAATGCGACGCGTGTAATGATGGTGTGGGCTGTGTACTGGTACAGTTGGACAAAGAGGGTATTGAACATCCTATAGCCTTTATGTCCAAAAAACTGAACTCAGCTTAACGAAATTACTCCGTCAGTCAAAAGAAATGCTTTGCTGCAATCCTAGGTATCAAGAAATTCCGCGCGCACATCGAGAGTAACTCTTTTAAGATCATTACTGATCACGCTTTTCTAAAGTGGTTAATACAGCAGAAAGATCTGCCTAACACGATGGAGCTTGAAGCTGGAAGGATTCACCTTTGAGATTGAGCATCGCCGTGGTAAGCTAAACGTGGTCCAGATGCTCTTTCGAGAATGTCCTCTATCGATGCGTGAATACAAATACAATACAAAATGGATAATTTTGCTCTTGATTTAAAATCCCCTGCGTTCATCAGTGACAATTATCTTAAATTGGTAAATATAGTCACTGACTCCGATGGTTCTCTTCCTGATTTACGAACGTCCAATGGACTTGTGTACAAAAAACTTAATTTCTCCCCCAGTGATGTGATACCGGAAGGTGAAACTTGGAAGTTGTGGATTCCCGAGGAGTTAACGACTAAGTTGATTTCGCAGGCCGATAATCCTCCTCCCTCTGCACTTGGTGGTGTTGCGAAAACACTATCATCTACGTCGATTCTATTTTTTTTTCTTTCTCCTTTACGGAATCTCACCGCCGAGCCTATATGTAAACTGCTAGAAACCAATGTGTTCCATGTTTTTGGTGGTCCCGAAACAATTGTCTCAGACAATGGGTCGCAGTTTAAATCTAAATTGTTTGAAACCTTCCTTTCAAGCTATGGTGTTCATCATACCTTTACAGCTTTATACTCCCCACAAGCTAACGCATCCGAGCCATAAAGACCATACTCGGTGGGACGTGCATCTTAGTGAAATTGCTTGTGCTCTTTGATGTTCTGTACATCAAAGTTTAGGTTGTTCTCCCTATTATGCCTCCCTTGGGCTACCTATGATCACTCATGGTACGTCCTATTCTTTACTCCAACGCTTAAATAGTCTGGACGAGAGTGGGGAAATCCTTGATCGTTCAGATCAATTATTAAAGATTCGTTTCCGAATTCAAGAGCCGACCGCTGAAGCCTTTGTGTAAAACGCAGTTCGCTACAATTTGCGCGCCCGAAAGCGTGCTTTTGTCCCTGGTGATATTGTCTTTCGTTGAAACTTCATATTAAGTGACGTCGGAAAGCAGCTAAGTGCCAAATTATCCCCCAAATTTGTTAAAGCCAAAGTTATCCTGTTGGTTGGTAACGGCTCGTACGAACTGGAGAATCTTATTTCCTTACTTTCTGAAAAGTCCCTCCCATTTTCTTTGTATATCGAATCTTTCACCTTTGTTCGGTCCATGTTTCAATTGTTTTGTCTGGCCCGGCTAGTTCAGAGCCGAAGAGCGTTTCTCGGGGTTTGGGTTCGAGCCCAGCTCCCATTTCATTCCTTAATTTTCCTTATGATTCTCAGGACGAATGTAGTCAGCCGGACTTCCTCCTTTCGTCCTGTCCCGTAATGGGCAAGATTTTAAATGTAGGGTACATTTCTATTTTCTGGCCTATAGTAAGATATTATAGGCAAGAAATATGTGAAATCAGCTAAAAAAGGCAATTTTGGAAATGAGATTTTAATTTAGTATATTTAGGTATTGGAATTCGTTGACATCAATAAAAAAAATTTCTGCGTTTTTATTTTTTTTTAACCCTGTCTTAAGATACAGGGTGACGAAAAATCAAGAAATTGCTCGACTTTGGTGTATTGATATGGCTCTACAGAAAAAACTACTGAACTGATTTTAATGTTATATGGCTCCAAATGTAGGTATGAGACAGAGCTAATCAAAATACTAATTCACATTATATGACCTTGAATATTTTCTTTTAAAAAATAACGGTAAAAATTCAAAATCGATTTTCTAGAAATTTAAACTTTTGATTTTTTAACTTTTGAAAGGCACATAGTTACTTAAATTTTTTAAAAGTTTCAGGAGGGGAAAATTTTTTGTTTTTTTTATTAATTTTACACGTCTTAAAATTTTTCATCATAAAAAAAGATGGAGATAAAAAACAAACAATTTTTTGGAAATACATATATGTTTTTATATTAAATTTTTAATTTTAAAGACAGGGTTAAAAAAAAAAACAAAAATGCAGAAATTTTTTTTTTATTAATATTTAGCGCTTCGAGAAAATACTACAAAATCACAAGTTCATATTTCTTTCAAAATTTCAAAAATATTGTAAAAATTGAATAAAATCAAACTTTTTTCAAAATTCTAAAAATATAAAAATAAAAATTTTTCTAAATTCCAATAATATTCCAAAAATTCTTTGAAATTCAAACTTTTTCCATAATTCTAAAAATATTGCAAAAATTATTACAAAATCAAAAATTCAAATTTTTTTCAAAATTCAAAAAATATTTCAAAAAAAATAACAAATTCAAAAATTTCCATGTCCAATTTCATTTTCAATTACATTTACGTCATAAAAGCAGCAAAATTTTTTTTCCAAAAAATTGGCTAAAAGATAAATGAAATCATTTTTTGACACATTTGAAAATATTTTTTTGACAAATTTGCCATAACTCTCTATAATAATAATAAAATTTCATGTCATACAAATAATTAATTTTATTTTTTTTCCAAAAAATTGGGTAAAAAAATGAATAAAAATCTTTCTTTTGACACACTTGACAACATATTTGTGAGAAACTTCTAATGCAATAATCTAGTTTTTGATCTCACATACTAATCGCGACCATCAAGATCTCTCCAAATTTAATGTTCCTACTCGTAACCACTTAAAATGAACGTTTTTTAAGCCAAAAATAAGAAAATTTGCTATTTTTGACACATCTAATGATTTTTTGATACACTTTCGGTACAGGTATCGAGCACAGCGTCCTTTCAGACCTGTTCCTTGAGTATACCTATTTTTAGAAAAAAAAATTTTGAAATCCCTTCAGCGGTTTTCTAGATTTCGTAGGTACTGACGGCCGGCATACAGACATGCATTTTTTTATTGCTTTTTTAGAATCAGTTAGTCCTAAAATGTCGAGAAATGCCAAAAAAGTGGGGGTAAGAATTTCACTTTTGGCTCATGAATGTTATTAGGTCTTTCAGACCGAAGTAATTAATTATCAAAATAACAAACAAACGAAAAAGTTAAAAAGTACAGGTACCATTGGAAATGTTGCTACAAAGTTGAAATATTGTCCTTTAAGAGCAATGTTCCTTAGGCAGGCTTTGCATACTATTACTTGGATAATTTACTAATTTGACAGTCTTTGAAAACAAACGTTTAGGTAGAACAGAAGTCCCTACAATAGTAAAATATTTTAAAGCAATCGTTTACAGCTTGGGAAATTGAATTCTTAGATCATGCCAGATTTCCAAAGGAGGTTATTTGAGTCTTCCTCTTACTGGAATATACAAGTAAATAGATAATTCAGCAGTAATTGTATCCCCAGATTGTGCTAACCTTCAACTCTGCTTATTAAATAATGATGATCTTCTCATAAGGAAAAGCTATCTTTTTGTTTTTCAGCTTGATCTGCATCAGATTCTGACATTTCGATATTGTGTGTAGTATTTTTCATTTGTGGTTGCATTTTTAAAACTAGTTAATGAGCAAATGGGATCACCTTGCTGCCAGCGCAATAGTTATTACCACACATTTCTTTGCTACCTGCTTCGAGCGTTCGTAAGACTTGCAATACAGAAGAAAAAATCACAATTCTGACGTTTTGAGCATTGGTGCCATTTTGGGGTGAATAATAAAGTAAGTAAGATGGAACAGTATCTTGTCGGCACTTTTTCAATTAATTTTGTTTCTTTATCTGTTGCTGAATTAAGAAAATCATTGCCATATTACTTTGGTTGACCCATGTAATAATACCTCTGATCTTATTATTAGTTTTCGTAGTTCTGGACACTGTTGTACCACCATTTGCGCAACTAAATTTAGAGTATGCGCAAAACACGGTAAATGTTTATTACCGAAAGCTAGATCGACGGCCTTAATCATAGATGATTAAGTTTGACGTTTTCAGCCACAGTCAACTAATTTTTAGCTTTCGTATAATTTGTAAAAGGAAAATAAGAAAAAATTAAAAAAAAATTAAAAAAAATCATAAAGCTGTTCACAGATGACAGATTTAGTTTTTACATTGATTTGATGTTTTTGTAAACAACTGTTTAAAAAATATCGAATCTATCCGATGTATTGCATACATCGATGTATTGCATACATCGATGTTTAGCAAATATCTGTAGGTGCTTGGTATCTTCTAAAAATTATTTCTTAATAATATTAAAGGAATATAGTGGGGGCGACTGGTGTCTTCTAATAATTATTTTTAAATGATAATAGTGGAGAACCCTGGTATCTTCTATAAATGATTAAAGTGGAGGCGGCTGGTTTCTTCTAGTAATTATTTCTTAATGATAACAGTGGAGATGCCTGGTATCTTCAAAAAATTATTTCTTAATAACAATAAGTGAATATAGTGGAGATGCCTGGTTTCTTCTAATAATTATTTTTAAATGATAATAGTGAAGAACCCTGGTATCTTCTATAAATGATTAAAATAGAGGCGGCTGGTTTCTTCTAGTAATTATATCTTAATGATAACAGTGGAGATGCCTGGTATCTTCAAAAAATTATTTCTTAATAACAATAAGTGAATATAGTGGAGGCGACTGGTTTCTTCTAATAAATATTTTTAAATGATAATAGTGGAGAGCCCTGGTATCTTCTATAAATGATTAAAGTGGAGGCGACTGGTTTCTTCTAGTAATTATTTCTTAATGATAACAGTGGAGATGCCTGGTATCTTCAAAAAATTATTTCTTAATAACAATAAGTGAATATAGTGGAGGCGACTGGTTTCTTCTAATAATTATTTTTAAATGATAATAGTGGAGAACCCTGGTATCTTCTATAAATGATTAAAGTGGAGGCGGCTGGTTTCTTCTAGTAATTATTTCTTAATGATAACAGTGGAGATGCCTGGTATCTTCAAAAAATTATTTCTTAATAACAATAAGTGAATATAGTGGAGGCGACTGGTTTCTTCTAATAATTATTTTTAAATGATAATAGTGGAGAACCCTGGTATCTTCTATAAATGATTAAAGTGGAGGCGGCTGGTTTCTTCTAATAATTATTTCTTAATGATAACAGTGGAGATGACTGGTTTCTTCTAAACATTATTTAATAATAATATAATAATTTGTTTATTTAGTTTAGTAACCATTTAAGAAAATACATAAGATAAATCACTAGATTACATATCAAAAGTTTTCTTTAACATAAGTTAACAGATTAACTTTAAAAATGTTAAAGTTTGACAGTTTCTTCAATTCGTTTGGCGGTTCATTAAATAATTTCAGCCCGTTGTACATCAGCATGTTTTTGGATTTTTCATTTGAAAATAAATTTAATCGAAAATCATTTCTATTCCTTAGTTTATAATTGTGTAGTTGGTAGTAAAATTGTATGGTTTGCTTTTTGCGACCGAAAGGGTCAAAAATAAAAATAAAACATAGTTTTACATTTGAGAAAAAATATTTGTGTTTTATATCAATTTGTCTTTATCCTCTTAGCTTTTCATTACAGATATTTTTTCATTTTGTTGATTTGATTTACGTTGTCGCAGTTCAACTTAGTTGATATAGCGCTAACCTTGTAACTCAAGGATGCCGAGTTCAATGCCCGACTGAGCCCACTTTTCCTGTACATTAGTCAGAATATGTGTTTTCAAATCTGGTCGTAAAAGAATTTAAAATTTATTAAATTAATGTTTATGCCACAAAACACGTCACATCACTCTTCAATCGATGGATCAGGGTTTGAGAAGAAATCTTAAAACCAATTATCGATAGAAATCGTGTTGGTAAGAAAAAATATCAAATTAATTAAGGCTTGCGCAATTCATGCCGATGATGATATTCCACTAATCGAATAGGCCAAGTACTTCTGCTCGTTAATAAGTTCTGTCAGGGGTGATGAAAATTGGTAAGATTTTGTCTTAGCTAATAAATCTTTATTCATAGATGAAGAACCTACGTTAAAAGATATTGTCGACGATATGATAGATTTTTCAACTAATAATGTTTAAGATATTAAAAATGAGTCTGACGATACCATATACTTTTCTTCTCTAACAATATGATGCCTTATCTATGGTCATTAAATTAATTTGGGTTAAAACTGAACACTTCGCATATTACAAAATTTGGTTGTAACGACGAATTTCGAGCTCATTTTCAATATCATTATGAGAGAATTACACTGTATTTCCCTCTTGTCGGTACTTCTTGAATTAATTTTTTTTCTTTATCTGTTGCTTTTCCTAATTCATTGCTATATTACTTTGGTTGAACCATGTAAAAATGCCTTTGATCTTAGTTATTAGTTTTTATAATCCTGGACACTGTTGTACCGCCTTTTACGCAACTAAATTTAGAGTATGCGCAAAACGCGGTGACTTTTTATTACCAAAAGCTAGATCGACGGTCTTAATCATAGATGCTGCGTTTTCGGTCACAGCCAAATAATTTTTAGCTTTCGTAAAATTTGTTAGAGGTAAATGAGAAAAAATTAATAATCATAAAGCTGTTCAAAGATTTAGTTTTTTCATTGATTCGATCTTTTTATAAAAACTATCGATACATCGATTAGGAAAATGGTTTAAAAAAATTGAATAAATCCGATGTATTGCGTGTAAACATCGAGTAAATTAAATACATCGATGTTTAGTGAAAATCCTTAATATAGACAGCTGTATTAAAAATCGCACGATGCAGCAGCAACGACGTCTCATCACGTCAACAACTCAATTCTGAATAAGATGTCTAAGCAGTTTGCTATCCAAATTTATTTATTTAAGGGGAATATTATAGTTAATTGTTAAGTTTCGTTAATGGCCTGCCCGCCAATGACTTCGGCATAAGAGTAGAGATGAGGAGGAAGAGGAAATAGTGTTCCATCTAATTTTTACGTGTTCAGTATTGACCCATACGTGGGTCAATGCTGAACACGTACAAATTAGAACACGTAAAATTCATTTTGAAACGCACACATTAAACTCTCGTTGACCTTAGTATTTTTAAAATTAGAGAAATTCTCAGCTTTATGAAAAGTTCTAATTGGTTCGAGTGGAGGAAGGCAATCTTGTGGTATAACAACGGATCTATTGTGCTCTAAGTGTGTTTTCCTGTCCTTGTTTTATCATGACAGCCACTGCAACCCTAATCTTGAATTGAAAACTCCGCAGAAAAACCTTATCGACTACTATTAAATTCACCGTGGTAGAACATCATAGAGAGGATGAAAAACAAAACAAATAAAACAAAAATGGCTCGAACCGTGCTTTGCGGCAAAGTTCGCACTAAAAATGCAAAAAATGACAAAATAGTCAGCAATGGAAAATGACTTACAGTGACATCTATGTCAACATCATATGTAAGCACTATAAATCTTCAGCTTTTATGGCCACTAAACTTTAACTGTAACGTAACGTTGTCTCTGTACAAAGCGTCGAAAGCCAAGGAAGTATCGTTATATAACAAAATAAATGAGTATAACAAATTAAATAATTGAATATAACAATACCAACAACAAAAATAAATACAAGAAAAAAAAACAACATCAGAATTATGCCTTATTGGGCCAACAGGAGATATTGGCCTAATGCGTTAAACAATTTTGAAAAATGTTCATGAATTACGAAATTCCTGTGCACAAAATTATGCAAAAAACACAAAAAAATGAATTTTTTTTGTGAAGGTAATGAAAATATATAGAAAAACAAACGGGAACTTTGAATATTTAATTTAAGTGATTCAAAAATTATTATACTTATTTAAAATTTTTTGTTTGCCATTTTTCATGTCGGTTTTCTGACATTTTAACGTTGTTTCCCAAATCTCCTTCTAGATTCGATCACTAATTAGTAAGCTCAAACACCAGGTTTTATAAAAAATTCAACACCTTAATTATTCCACAACAAGAGGAAACAATACAGTAAGCAATATTCCTAACTTGAATATTCTTTCAGAAACTGAGACAGCTTCAGAAACTCCAAAGGTTGATTGTAGAAATTTTTAATTCACAGCTTCCAAAATTTACAAATTATTTCTACTTAATAATACTTTAAATTTTATTCACAATTAAATTTAAAAATAACTTCTTTTATTTACACTTTTTGTTTCCACGGTTTTTTGTCACGTTTCGTTTACAATTAATCCATTCTGTCTAAAAATGCCTGCTTAAATACTATTCCGTAAAATCTAAAAAAATTGATATTATTTTAACCTTCTTTTATCAGCAATGTTCCATAAAAGAAAATAACGAATAATGTGTGCTTGTGAGCTAACTGTTAAAAACGATATTGAAAACAAATCACCAAAAAATTATTTTTGACCTTTCTAAGAAAAATAAAAACAATTATATGCATTTTATAATCATTGATGATGATCATTACGAATATTATTTCATAATTGTATGCAGTATGCCTGCACTTAGTTCAATAGAATTTTATGTTATAGTCCCTGGGCCTTCACCTACTTAATTTTCTGATTTCCACATATTTTATACTTCGTAAGGCGCTTGTCCTTGACGAGTCCTACAATATTTTTATCTGCCATTTTCCTTGATTCGGCCGCTTTTTCCCTCGGAAAACTCCGAAACATGGCGATTTCCAGGGGTCTTGTATATTTATTACCATAATTTTGTTATTTATTAAAGGAACGAGGGTGGAACGTTTTAGGAACGAGGGTAAATTTGTCCGACAAAAAATTGTCTGGTTTTGTCGAGTCCGACAACGCCTCGCCAAAATGCAAAAATTATTGACTAATGTTGATATATCGTGGATGATGATATAGAGCGTACGCTATCGTGTTTGAAATTATGACATTTTTCGATAGTTAGCGGTCACTAATTTGTCGGACAAATGTATCAGAGTAAAATAATATTAATTGTGGAGGTCCACACCAAAACGCTACATTTCCATTTTCTTTAAAAAATAAATTGTGTACTTAGATCGGCTCCAATTTCTGAATTCGATCGAAAAGTCAAAAATTTATCTATGCTTAAATTAGAACTGTTTTTCCCCTTTGTAGAATAGAGCTTGCTTTAGACATAATGTAATCAGTGTAATGACATAATCAAATTTTCTTGAACTGCATTGGAAAAATGTAATAATGGAAATGAAGCGTTTTGGTGTGGACCTCTTCAATTTTTTTTTTTTTTTTTTTTTTTAATAAAATGTGTTGTGTAATAGGGTTTAGAATATGTGTCACAACAACACATAAATACCTTTTAAGACCTAGGTCTAGACCTGGGTCCCACAACAACTGGCGTTCTAAGGTGTAGATTAACGCTTTTTTTAAACATCTGTGGGTTGAAGCCACCTGAGACTAAGTGTTCCGGCAAACTATTCCATTTGTACGCAGTTCGGACAAAGAAGTCTCTCTGCGATCTGCCAGTATGACAGCGCGGGATCTTTACCGTTTCACTGGTTGCGGCAGCCGATAGCCGAGTGGAACGGGGGTAAGAATAAGTTTGAGGCATGATGCCGCTGATTTCATCTGAGCACTGCTGATGACGATATTTGTAAAAAACAACGAGGTCAGCAACAGTGCGACGATGTTGTAGGGAATCAAGTTTTGATGTCAAAGTTCGATCACCCACAATTCGTATAGCTCGCTTTTGAACAGAGTCCAAGAGGGCCAAGATGGAAACAGAGGCAGCACCCCAAACTTGACAGCAGTACTCCATACAGGGACGAATATAGGACTTATAAACATGGAGCAATTGGTATGGAGTGAAAAATTTTTTGCATCTATTTAGGAGGCCGAGTTTTTTGGACGCGCTTTTTGCCATCGCCATTACATGATTGTTCCAGAGTAGGTCATTTGAAACTGTGACACCCAATAAACGAATGTTTTTACATTCACCTATTGGTTCATCACACATACTAAATAAAATATCTTTGGGGAACTCGGTCTTTAATCTGGAAACAATCAACAGCTGTGTTTTGGTGGAGTTGAAATTGACAAGGTTTTGGTCACCCCAGTCGGCGACTTTATTCAGGTCTTTGTTCACGTTTATGGCAGCGTCTCTCCGGGCAGGATTAATTCGTTCGTGCATTTTACCTTTTGAAGGAAGGGGCTCGAACGACTTGTGCAGAGTACTATCATCTGCAAAACTATTTATTGGGTTGCTGGTGATTTTCAACAATTCGTTGATAAAAATCAAAAATAGGGTTGGGGACAATACTGAGCCTTGGGGTACACCAGCGTTAATTAGTTTAGACTCAGAAGAAAATCCGTCTAAGGTTACCGAAATGTATCGGTTGGAGAGAAAATTTTGAATCAGCTTCACAACATTGGGATGAAAACCGTACGCAACGAGCTTGTTGATTAAGTTGGCATGCCAGACTCGATCGAATGCCTTGGAGATGTCTAAAGCGATAACGTATGTTTCACCACCTTTATCAAGTATGCTGTTCCAACAATGCGCTACATAGTTTAATAGATCGGTAGTTGATCTTTTGTTTCGAAAACCGTATTGGCTGTCGGATATCAAATTATTTTCTTCCAGAAATTTTGAAATATGTGTATTAATATAATGCTCATAGACTTTGGATAGGACCGATAGTAAAGCTATTGGCCTATAATTTGAGATATCGGATTTTGGTCCCTTTTTGGGGACGGGCTGGGCATTTGCCAACTTCCAGCACGAGGGAAATATACCAGATTTGTAGGATTGGTTGAATATTTTAGTTAAAGTTGGTGCAAGTTCTTTGGAAAAGGTTTTTAAAATAATGGGTGGAATATTGTCCATTCCTGATGCTTTGTTGATGTTTAACCCCTTTAAAAGTTTAGCGACTATTTTGGGTTTGAAGTGAAGTTCATTCATATTAACTCCTGAAGACTGGATTTGGGGTATTTCTTTAGGAGTTTCCAAAACAGTGGAGTTCAGAGCAAAGCGTTCAGCGAACAAGTTAGCTTTTCTTGCGGGATCATTGACGATTAAATCACCATCAATAATAGGGGGAATAGAAAATTTTGTACCAGAATTTACAGAATTGATGGCACTGTAGAAACTCTTGTCAGAAACAGACATAGACGTAAGTTTTGAGGCTTTCGCTCTGTCAATTTCGGACTTTTCGTTTGAGATAATCTGATTAGATATTTTGTTGGCCTTTAGATATTGGGATCGATTAGTGGGAGTTTTGTTATGAATCCAAATATTAAATGATCTACGTTTGTTTCTAAGTGCCGTTTTGGCAGCTTTCGAATACAAGTATTTTTGTTTGGGTTTTACTATGGAGAAAGGTACAAATTTATTGATAGCAAATTGGATGGTTTCTGTAAAGTTTTGAGCAGAAACATTTACATTGTCAGTGTAAAAACAATGACGGCCGAAAGGGAAACCATGGAAAAAATTTTGAAGACCACTCTTATCCATTTTTGAGTAGTGAAATATTTTACGGGGTTTGGGAGTTGTAGTTTTAAGTAAATCAGTTTTGATAACTGATGAGATTAAATAATGATCAGAATTTCCAATACTACCTTTCGCGACATCGACACTCGTAATATCTGGCATTGTGGTAAGATAGAGATTTAAAAGAAAACTATTATCACCGCCATTACGGGGAGTGAAAGTCGGGCTTTTAACAATTTGGAATAGGCTCTGAGACGCGGCAAAAATTTCTGCCAGTTTTCCACTATTGTCAACATCGTCGGTCGATTTGGTTCTCCAACCATGATTTGTTGTGGACGTTGAAGTCACCGGTAACGATAACTTCACAATTAGGGGACTTTGCTCTAATCTCGTCCACAATTTTTGTCAGTATATTAAAAAAGTTTGGGTTACGTTTGTTGGGGGACCGGTATAAAGCTATTGTAAAAAAAGTCATTTCTGGAAGACAAATCTTTAAAACCATTGTATTGAAGCCGTCACCGTGTAGTTCAAAATTTGGAAAGCGCGTGTACGCAACACTCTCATGAATGAATGCGCATACGCCCTGATGGAGTTTGAAAGCTGATTCGAGCCTATATTTGGAATTAAGCGATCCTATAAAGAGAAAATTTTCAGAAACTTGTGTTTCTGTAAGGAATAAAATGTTCGGTTTGTCGTGCTCAAGATGATGTTGCACGTGGTCATGGTTAGCGTTTAAGCCGCAGATGTTTTGAACATGTATTTTAAAATTTATTGATTCATATATGTTTTGTCCCTGCAAATTCCGTGGACGTGCCGCTTTATGGGCGGGTGGATTGCGCAAATTTGCTTTACCACTTGCAGACTTATTTTTTTTCGGTTGTGCTGCCATATATATATATCAAAATGTTTATTTTATTTTTTTGTGTTTTATTTTAAAATGCATAACTAAGTAAAAAATCCTATCATACTACAAAATATGACATATGCCAATATTTCATGATAAGATGAAGAAATAATAACAAAATAATAAGTGAAAAACAAATTGTGAGAAATTTGCAGAAAACAAAACAAAACTAAATGCCAATAATCCAGCTGATGCAGCGCACCCCAGACGCACCGCCCACCACCTAAATCGAGGCACAAAGCCCACACATAACTACGTGTTGATCCGATTCCTCGGAAGAGCTAATGAGCGGTACCGCTACGGAACGCTGCCCAGCTAAGACTGGAACTGCTGCCGTTGACTAATTAAAGTTCGTCCGCCAGCACCCTAAGATATCATCTTGGCTAATGACATCTCCTGCCATTGCCAGTGGTATGTGATATCTCACGCTAACTCATATGTCAATGGCAGGGACTGGAGTACGCAGGGTAGTCAGACCCGTAGATCAACATTGATCATAATCGATCAAAATCGATCCCTCCTGCGGGAGTTAATTAAATAAAATGCGGGAATTAAAACTATAAAAAAAAATTAGACATGTGGTAATCAATAAACACTACCCCGCCAGAATTCCGACTTCCAGTCGTCGGACTGAAAAAACACGGCCGAAAATTTGTCGAACAATATGACCCTTCAATTTCACTAATTTTTGTTAAACAATCCTGTGAAAACTAGTTTTGTGGTGATTGATTTTCAATACCCTGGTATTTTGGCGAGTTTGAGTTGTCGGACTCGACAAAAGCAGACAATTTTTTGTCGGACAAATTTACCCTCCTTTTCTAAAACAAACTTCCACCCCCTTTAATAAATAACAAAATTATGGTAATAAATATACAAGACCCCGGGAAATCGCCATGTTTCGGAGTTTCCCGAGGGAAAAAGCGGCCGAATCAAGGAAAATGGCAGATAAAAAAGTTATAGGACTTGTCAGGGACAAGCGCCTTACGAAGTATAAAACATGTGGTAATCAGAAAATTAAGTAGGTGAAGGCTCAGGGACTAGAACAGAGCTAATAATAAAATAATAATTCACATTATATGACCTTGAACATTTTCTTTTAGAAAAATAACGGTAAAAATTCAAATTCGATTTTCTAAAAATGCGTAATTTTTAAATTTTTGATTTTTTAATATGTGAAAGTTACTAACATTTTATAAAAAATTCAGGAGGGGAAAATTTTTTGTTTTTTTATTAAATTTATTGCAACACGCCTTAAAATTTTTCATCATAAAAAAAAGTGGAGTTAAATAGTGAACAGTTTTTTTGGATTTACATATATGTTTTTATAATAAATTTTTAATTTTAACTTAAAATAAATATTTTGCACATTTTTTATCATTTATTTAATTTTACATTACTAAATTCCGTAGAGTTAGAATAACTTCTAGCTAAGATTGATCCATCATTTGTAGGAATGTATGAGTGATATCCTCGTGCTTCAGGAATTGTTTTTAAATTGGCGTATCTATCTGCTAATTGATTTTGTTTTGCAAACAAAATCCTTATGCATTCTGTCACTATATGACAGTGGTGAGTGAGTGATCTCAACAGTTTGACTGTTTGCAGGCATAATGGATTTGATTTCATCCGAACACTGCTGATGAAGATATTTATAAAAAACAACGAGATCAGAAGAAATTGACAATTTGTTTAGCACGCTTTTGAACAGAGTCTAAAAGAGCCATTATAGTAACAGATGCAGCCCCCCAAACTTGGTAACCATACTCGGCATTATGCGGCCTGTTAACGATTTGCAAAATTATAATTGGCTTTTAATGGTAAAAAGGTTCCCCATCCCTTGTTTAAACTCATTTTATACTTTTCCTAGTTTCTATTTTTTGTTCACTAAGGTGTAGTGGAAGTATTGCCTTTTGTTTTATGGAGAAAAATTGACTTTTAGTTCATTTTTAATCACAGTTTATGTTTTGTTGACTCTCAAAAAATAAAGCTGGGCAATTTTAGACCAGAGAGATTGCTTAATATTTGATATAGTATATTTTATCACATCAAATATTATATTATTTTCAATACAATAATATATATTATGTGTACTTCAATTACCAGATAAGATTAAAGCATAGATCAGAATATAGTATGGCTACAGTATTGCGATCAAAAAAATCGTTTGTACGTCTTCAACTAACTACTCCTTGGTGAACTGTACTTCCTCGTTACCTGGTTAGAGCAGTTCTGATGTGATGGAATTGGAGGAACAGTAAAAAGAAAAGCAGCTAGAGCGAGTCTCAAGAAAGAATATGACAATGTTATATCAACACCAGGGCCGGATAAACCACGGGTGCAATGGAGCGACTGCACCTGGCGCCAACACAAAAGGCGCCAAAATTGAGTTTTGCTTTAAATTCGATTACTTTTCTTTTTCCCGATATGGGCAGTTATTATTTTCGGGTCCATTTTCGAAATCGGAATTTTTATGATATCTTTACGTTTTATGACCTCCTGAAGCTGTTTAGACTATTTCCAGCTGCTAGTCTGTATGTGTGTGTGTGTGTGTGTTTGTGTTTGTGTGTGTGGTGTGTGTGTGTGTGTGTGTGTGTGTGTGTGTGTGTGTCTGTGTGGGTGTGTGTGTGTGTGTGTGTGTGTGTGTGTGTGTGTGTGTGTGTGTGTGTGTGTGTGTGTGTGTGTGTGTGTGTGTGTGTGTGTCTGTATGTGAGTGTGTGTGTGTATATAGCTGTATGGAGAATTTTTGCCCAACACTTTCTCAACAACGGATGGGTCGATCATAACGAAAATGGTCGCAATCGATGTAACTTGTCGTAACTTAGAGCCCAGTCGATTTCTAGCGAAATTAAATCATTTGTTTTTTAGTGGTTTCCAAAAAACTGAAAATCATCTCTTGCAAATATCATGAGATTAAATAATGCTATCAAGGTCATGAAGCTTCCATATTGTTTGTCATCATGTTAGACATTTATAATGAGGTTTGTTTAAACAATTACTATCCTAGTTTTGAGATTTTTAACAAAATGTGAAAAAACTCCGTGCTATTTGCTTTATTGAAACGCATGATATCTGGATTGAACTTTTGTATGTTAATGAGCTGCAAACGCATCCGAAATTACTTGAATTTCACAAACCTGAGTTATTTTCTAAATTTGAGAAAAAGGTCAGAGGTTCGAGAGTAGATTGCCTGGTCAACTGTTTATTAACTTCCTGATATGAGAAGTTATTGTTTTTGGGTCGATTTTCAAAATCAAAAATTTTTATAATATCTTTACGTTTCAAGACCTCTTGAAGCTGTTTAGGCTATTTTTAGCTGCCAGTATGGATGTGTGTGTTGGTATGTGCGTGAGTATCATCGTAAGTGGACGAAAATTTGTCCAACGCTTTCTCAACAACGGATGATCCGATTTCAACTTCAATGGTCACAATCGATATATCTTGGCGTAACTTACAGCCCAGTCCTTTTCTAATGAAATCATTTATTTTTTAGGGGTTTCCAAAAAACTGAAAATCATCTCTTGCAAGTATTACTAAAATAAATAGTGCTATCAAGATCATTTACCTCCCATTTTGTTTTTCATCATGTCAGCCATTTATAATGACATTTGTATAAACAATTGCTATCTTACTTTTTAAGTTTTTTTAAGAAAATTTGAAAAATACGTGTTATTTTCATTACGCAAACGTATAAGAACTTGATGAAACTTTGGAATCAAATTAAATGAGCTGCAAACGAATCCGTGTTTATTTGAGTATGGAAAATATGCTATTTTGAATGAGCTATTTTCAAAATTTGGCAAAGGAATCGGGGAGGATGTCTGTGGTTCGTTGAATAACTGTTTTTTAGACTTCAATAACACTCAATCCTGACATTTAATTTTGTTGAAGCTTAGAGCATAAGGTTTTTGTAATGTTTATAGTAGTTTTGCAACTTGTCACTTTCGGTTAATAACTTTATCTTATTCTTTTAAGTGTTATTAAGTGTTTTTGCCGAATGTTTGGTAAAATTTTTTAGTTAACATGAGATGCAACAAACTTGCTTTTGAGGTGTCTTGTATATAGTGGTCGCCGTTCATCAAACAAATGCTGACCTTTTATATTACCATAAGGTTAGGTTGCTGTGTTGGAGATCATTTTTGATATTGATCATTTTAATGATATCTTCACCTTTCAATACCTTCTGAATCGGTCTAGACAACTTATTTTAGTTTGCAGTTTGAATGTTAGTATGTTATTAAATTTAAATATGATTACACACACACGTACACATTCAAAATCTATTTAAATTATTACAATTGATGTGTCGTATAATAAATAAATCTTAATTTTGCGTATTTAGGGCTTTAAAAACCCTCATTGAGCTAATATTCACTTTTTGTTGTTGACTTTATTTTTCAAATTTGTTTAAATATTTATTTTGTAATTTTTCGTTTTTTATTTGTATTTATCGCAGTTAAATTATATTGTACAATTTTTTTTATGTTTGGTATTTTAGTATACCTCATCCAGTAACTGGTTAGTTTTTAATCTTACGGGAAGTTCTTGGTATGGCCCCTATGGTCACACCTCCATCCCACTAGTTTTTTTTAAAATTTAGTTTGAAATATGCACTTTCAAATAATTTTTATCGCGTAATGGAAGTAGTATCGATGTGAGCGCTAGAGGGCGCTGAATATAAAAAAACAAGGTTTTCACGTAATTCTAAAACTTTATGTTTTTTTTCTCGGAAATAGCTCCATGTAGGAAAATTTTGTACATAACAATTTTGATTTTAAATTTTACGTAGATTACGAATACATTTTTCGATTTTCAAAAATCATCAATTTCAAAAATATTAGCCGCCATATTGGTGCCGCCATTTTGAATTTTAATAATTTGACCCTGAATTTGGATTTAGTGACTATGGCTCTCTTATAATACATTCTTTGAATTTTAATTTTCATTTTACAGCACAAGATATATTGTGAAAACTGGTTTTTGGGGTGGTTTTTAACTTTCAGCGCCCTCTAGCGCTCACATCGATACTACTTCCATCACGCGATAAAAATTATTTGAAAGTGCATATTTCAAACTAAATTTAATAAAAAAAATTGAAAAAAAAACGTGCCATACAATCCGAAAAAATGATTTTAAACTTTAAAACCTCAAAATAAGGGAGAAAACTACCCTCAAAAATTTTTTTTAATATTTTTATCGTATTCTACGGAAAAAGTTCTAACGAACTAAAATATTTCTAAAAAATTTGTAGACGCGTTAAACTGCCTACAAAATAAAGACAAAATTGTGACCGTCACCGACGGCAAAGGGGTTGGCCAAAAAATCTAAAAAATTGACGAAATCGTTTTCTAATAAGGAACTATCAATTCCCAAAATTTGGGCAAAAACAAATTTTTGGTCGTCCCACTTCACGTGGAATGCCCCATATATAGAGGCATATCTTCGAGCAAGCAATTGCACAGCGTCACCAAGTAAATAAAAATGTATTATTATAAATAAAAAATGTTTTTCGAATTTGACTTGAATTGAGTCCCACTTCACGTGGAATGCCCTATATACTTAACTCTATTTGTGAACTTTAAGACCACAGAAGTACGTCACATGAATGAGGAGTATTCCATCAGCAAAAAACTATGTAGGTAACGAAGATCATTGAACGCCTATATCTTCTATAATTATGTGCAAATACTGTTGTACCATAATAGGCCAAATACCATTAGGACCTGGCGTTTTATATTGCTCAAGGAAGCGGATATAGACCAAAACAGATCCAGTCCATTAGGTTTGGATTTCCATATTTTACGCGGTTCTCTCCTAAGGATTCTACTCAAATACGGTGGCAGGAGAATAGGGTTGAAACTGTGCTGCATATGTATCTTTCTTTGAAGAAGAGAGAGTGTCCTTGGATAATATTAGATTATCCAGTCTTGCTAAACAATTTTTTTTCAAGCCTTGCATTTGTACGTACAACACCCTCTGTGATGGCACCAACACCCTCTGTCAATCGACTCACAGTACTTTTGTCAGTCAGTAAGACCTAATATTTGATTGACAGATAAACCTTTGAAAAAAATTCCTTGCTTCATACTACAGAGACAAATCAGCAGGGATATTTATCTTAGTTTATCAAGGTTTTTGTTCCATCAGATTGCCTCGTGTGCTCCTGTTTCGGGACATGAGTTCCATCGTTTCGGGACACGAACTCTCAAAAACCCCTGACAGATCATTGAGCTGGTCAACGGTCTGATCTATAGCTCGAACTCATGGAAATTCTTTCAAGCGTCCGTTTCTCCTCTACAAATTCCTTGAAACTCACCCAATCTGTCTGCTGTGAATTTTGGTAGCTTATGGATATTTGCACAGGTACAGTCCAGCTTCTTCTGAAGCAGTTATCGCTTACATTTTCCAGCCTGATCTAATATACTTTACATTTGCTGTTCCGCATATGAAGAAAAGTTTTCGCTGTGCAATACCTGTTTGTAATGAGGAGTCAAAGGAGCCAGCCTGTTTTGTTTTCCTTCTATTCCACCTCTCTGGACCACAGGCATTTTGCCTCTTTCTCTTTTTTTTCAACTATTACAGTGGTCTCAGAAGCCTACTTCTCCGAAGACTTGCTGACCTCCACGTCTGACTGTACCAGATAGAGAGTTTTCAGAGACCTGTTTTAGTCTCCAAGAACAATGTGTGACACGTTCCGAAAATTTTCATTAGTTCCCCGAGTAGAGGTAGAGTTATTGCTAGGTTTCGGCTCTGCTGGCGTTTCACTGTCCACATAGTCTCCACCTGGTTCTATGTTGATATTTTTTGATGTTTTTGTTTTTACTTAATTTTTTTCTCGGCATTAAGCGTCGACAGCAAAGTAATGACACCCACTTGGACTATTACTATTAGCAACTTAAGATTACCTGAAGACCTAAAGTTTGACCTAAAATAATTGTCTGTGCTACAATATGTTCATCCATAATGTTCATCATTAACGCCTCTGAATATCCTAAGATACCAAACCAACAAGAGTAGAATTTAAATTAATTTTTTTTAAGAAATTTATGACCACCGACTTTAAAACTTTGAGGATTAAAGTTATCAGGAAAAAGACACGAAAGTATGACATTCTATTGATGAGAGACTCTGTTGAAAAGTGACGTTGGACATCCATAGTTCTACACGTAAAAGAATAAAAAAATCAAAAAAAATTAAATTTTGAAACAAATTTATTAGGCGAAGATTCAATTGGCCAGTGATAGAATGAAATACCGACACGATATACAACTTCATATAAAGGCTTTGAAAAATGACGATTAACTCACATCGAACTGGGAATGACAATATCATCACATCAATATCAAAACCAAACTCAATGACGAGAATTAAAGGATTAAAATGAGATCGCGGTAGGGTCAAAATTGTCCGTTTTGAATGATTAGTCTTCTATAAATTAGAGTTAGACCCAGTTTGAGACCTAACAGGTTTAGGTGGGGGTTACGCTGCAGTTATAATAAAATTGTTATACAAAAAGAATTATCCAACTACACGACCTACATTTACATACACTTAACCTTTTCTATATTCTATAAAGTTCCTACAGAAGACTGAACTGAAGGAGGTGCTCTATAACTGGGCAGTCAAAAGAGAGTAGATGGGTGGTGTACAATAAGTCATTTTGGTCGTAGTACAACATCACCACCTAATCTAATATAAATATGCACAAAATTTTTTTCGATTTTTAAGTTCGGTATCGAAACAGCAGCAGGTTAAAATTGCTAAGATACTGAAAATCATCTTGCTGCTTTGCTAGTGGCACTTAAAGAGGAAGTAGATGAAGTGATTTCGAAAAAAAGGCGGTAAAAACGATGTAGAATTAATGAAAGAGCTGGAATGCTGGAAATATGGAAGCGACGAAAAGAAAGTTGCACGAGTATGCACCAACAATGGAACCGTTTGTACATTTGGCATACTGCTTTATTCCAGTAAAGGATTCAAGATCTAGAAATTAGAATTACAGTATTGGTAGCCAAAAGAGCGACTTTTCATGAAAAATATGCAATGCAATATGTGATGATACAGTAAATCTGGCAAAGTCTTAAAAAAACATAAGAACAAACAAAATATTTCCTTCCCTTACACCCTTAAACCTTTTCGGTGTGTACGCGGTGTGTTTTTTGTTTTAACCAAGTATATGTATGTATGATGATTGTAGTTCAAACGAATCTTCTAAACGACTATCGATTACAACTTAGAACTATTGAAACAACAAAATTAGTTTAATTATTTCAAATAATGTATATACGATTGTGTTTCTACCGATTTTCTTATCTCTTACCAGAAACCCCCAGAAACAATTAAATGAATCTCTAAAACACGTGCCTGAAATCTCACCTAATTCTTTTAACATTTTAACTTGACATGTAAGTGGCTGATAGAAATAGTTTTTATTTCATTTTCTTTTTTCCAGGCATATACCTACGTATACAGTAGAGATATATAGACGAGTATTATTTCATTGTACATATCATCTAATTCTTCGATTTCTTGGGAAAAATAAATTTATTGTCTTCTGTCTTTTCTTTCCTTTGTTTTTTTTTCAATTACTTTTGCGGTGATTAATTGATTCAGTTTATTGTTTTTGTTGTTGTAAATTTTCAAATTGAATTATATGATCCTGGGATAGATAAAGGAAATAGAATGTTCTAATTTAGTTATAAAGGAATTGTGTGTCAGTTTTTTCTCTATATATGTCTTTTGAATTATTTCTTGAAAATGAGAGTAAGGATACGTAATTTTCTGTCGCCTTGAATGTGTTCTACTTTGGTTTTTTGTTACATAATGCTGGTTTGAAATATTTTTTATTTTTATTCCGATATCATATTTTTTTATAGCTTATAAAGTTTGATTATTAAAGGAGATCTTATTTAAAGAAATAAGCTGACTTGGCTGACACCAACTTTTTTAAAACACAATTCTCTTTCTATTGTAAATTGTTGAATTGAAACAGTAACTTCACAAAACATTGATTAGATAAATCCATCAATCACATTGGAGGACCGTTTTACTTACAAAAATACTAAGTTGTGTCTCTTATATCACAACTACGGACACAATATTAACTTCTGTCAAGTAGCAATTCAAAAATGGAACCAAATATCTCCTTCAGCACAAAATTAAAATGCAAATATTATTGTAATCCATCATCTTCCAACAGTTCAATAATCCCAGAAGAAGATCTTTTGATGATCGTTGTTCATATACTCGGAGTAAGGCTAACAAGTTGTTAAGTTCGTTTAACAGATGTGGTGTTCATGGTCCATGTAGGAGCGTTAACGAGCTAATCAGCTTTGAATATTCACAACGGTTATTCGCAACAGTTGTATAATTAACTTGACAGTCGATTTTTTGAATGTCGTTTTTCCATCTTGAGTCGTGGTCTACCTCGTTGTCGTCCACTTCCTGGGTTATTTACGTACTTTGTTTAACAATTTCAGACTGTAATTATTGTTGATACATTATTTAAAATTATTTGACGATGGTAATACCTCAAATACATAAAGTGTTTTATCTCGTTATGCATAGCTAAGAGGTTGCGATCAAAATTCGAGTATTACATTTTGAATAAAAAACTGAGTGGTTTCCAATAACCATGATTGTTTTGCTACTACACAGCTTCAAGGACCGTGTGTTCTAACGGATGGGCGAGTAAACAAACTTGAGCTAACTCAGCCTTGATTTTGTTAATTGCCGTTTGACATTCTTGTGGCCAGCCAACAAAATTCATTACTTGAAAAAATCCTTAATGATTTGAGGTTAGTAACTTAAATAAATGAGAAAGGAAACGTTTGTTCCCAAGACAACTTTATGCGCTCGAAAGTTGGTAGTGGCAGTACATTTATATTCAAAATTTTATCATTATATGGACTAACTGCGTCATTCGAAATATAATAACCTTAAAATTAAATGTTAGTGCATGTTATAGAACTAAAATATATAAATTCAAATAGAGCAAATTAGTTTAAAATTGCAATGTTATAAATAAATAATAATCCCGTCGAGGTCACCAATTTTTGGTGTTGCTCTATTTGCTGTATTTCGTAATCACTATCACTTGTATCACAGCAAAAAAATGTTTTCGTTGTCAATATTATGTTAATGTACATTCTTTGTTTTTTATTTATTAACTGACGAAAGCTATGAGATAGTTAATACGATTGCTTTCCCGTCAGTGTGTTTTTTGTTTGTTTTTTGTAGGAAGATGAAACCTTGCCAGGTAAAAACATCTCCCTTGCTCTTGTGGTCCTGTTGTATCCCTGCGGTATTTTCAATTAAGGCATTCCTTCGCAGGGCAGGGGTTGAGTGAAGTACTCTCTCGATTATTATGTGTTGTCGTGGTTTTTATGTGTAGTGTTGAGCTTGGCTACTCTTCGTTTGTCTTGTCTCAGTCGTTTCATCATACTTGTGATGATCTCATTCGCTATATCCCAGTTGTCTTTTGAGTTCAGCATAAATTGCATGAGGCTATGCGTAGTGATTGGCTCTCTCATATGCTGCTCAATAAGTCTTCGTGAATATGCAAACCTTCCGCATTCGATTAGCACGTGCTCAGCTTTCTTGGCCTTACCCTCACAGTAGAGACAGTATGGATCCGTTACAAGCTTATACTTGTATAAGTACTCACGGAAACATCCATGGCTTGAGATTATCTGCGTCAAATGATGGTTGATATCACTGTGTTTGGCTTTATCACCAGCGTACATCAAGTGATCTTTAAAGTTGAGTCTATGGTCTAGAACGTCTCCAAGATACTTCAGGTGCGGGCCAGATTTTATGATCTGTCCACCAACCTGAATATCGATACTTTTCACCACTTTTCTGCTACTCATTAGTACGACTTCCGTTTTGTGATCGGCCAACTCTAGTCCTGTGTTTTTCAGCCATGCTCTAACGCTGGTTATGGTCTGGTTACAGTTGCTCGTAATGTCCGTAAGGTTCTTGGCTACAACAAATATGGCAATGTCATCTGCATAGCCGATAATCGTTGTTTGTTCCGCCATACGTACCCTGAGAACACCATCGTACATGATGTTCCATAGCAGTGGTCCAAGGACCGATCCTTGGGGTACTCTTCCTGTTATATTGTACTTCTTAGGACCTGCTTTGGTATCAAAGATCAAAGGCCAGAGTTCTTCCCGTGAAGTAGCTGGATATTGTACGTAGCACCTTTCCGTATAAGCACAAGGCGTTGGCGCTTCTATTCCTCGGGAAATATCCCTTCTTTTAGGCACGCAGTGTAGATATTTTCGAATACATTCGGCTTCTTCTTTATCGCTGTTTTTAAAACGATATTTGGGATGCCATCCAGACTGGGGTGCTATTAACGGATAATCTGAGCAATGCGTTTAGAACCTCTTCGGTGGTGACAGCCGAAATTGAAATATTGTCAATTTGCAGCTCACGAGGTAGGGTGCGGCCCCAGCGTTAAAATCTCCCGCAATTACGATGGGTGACTTACTTCTGACGTCTGTTATTAGTCGGTCAAGTGTATCTTCGAATTCGTCCAGTGAGGTGCTAGGAGGAATGTAGCAGCTGTAGAAGTGGACACCTTTGATTTTGGCATAGACAAAAGTCTCATGCTGACGACTAGATCTGCGTTCAAAAGGAAGAGTATTGCAGGTCCAGATAGTAGCTTTGCTCGTCGTGTCTTCAACCCAGTTCCCATCGCCAACAGGGGTTCTATATTGTTCACAAATCAATGCCACGTCCACTTTCTGGTCTCTAAAGGTCTGTCTAAGTAGGTCCTGTGCCACCTCGTAGTGGTTAAGATTTATCTGGATACACTTAATCATGACGGGCAGAAATCGGCTCTAGCGCTCTTTTGTAGGCTGGACATCTACTGCCTCCTCTAGAATACCCATTAGTCCCTGTAGGTCTCGGCAGGCAAAGATCACTTTTGGTGGCTCTTTGCATCCTTTCGATTTATGTCTTGTTCCTCCGCATCTAAAACATATTCCCGTTCGACCCACATCACTTTTACAGTGCCTTGCTGCATGACCGCAATCAAGGCATCTGTAACAGCGTGTTGGAGTGATTTGCTTGTGCAGTCTGCATCTTACCCATCCAATTCGGATGTGTCCAGACTCAACGAGCGCATGCGCTGATCGTTCAGGGAGACTGTATATTGTCGTCTGAGTCCCGTCTCGCAATGTCCTTAAAGATTTGATTGCATTTGTTTGGATAGACCCAATTGTAGGAAGTTGTGTCTGGATTGCAATGCAAATATCTTCTTTCGTTGTTATCTCGTCTAAGTCATGACACTCTATAAGAGTTTTTTGGCACACCGACCTAACACTTGCCGAGTCTCTGATTGCTAGCTCTGCGTGCTCTTTAAGCTTTTGGTTGTATTCGCCTTTTTTAAGTTCATGAAGCAGCTCGCCTTTAGCTGTCTTCCTAATCTTGGTAACACAATCCCGAGCTCTTTTTGTTCCGAGTTCGCTTCATCTCTTTAAGCATTTGCGCATAACTTTTTTCACCGGACCTAGATATTATTAAAGCATCCGACCGTGGTGCTCTTGAAAAATATTGGGTGATTAACATCAGCATTCATCAGCTTTACGTTGATTTCAAACAAGCATATTATATTATTTTATCTCCGATCATATTCCTTGGTATCCCAGAGAATCTTTTTTCTCTGTGTAAGTCACAACATAGGAAAAAAGATTCTCTGGGATACCAAGGAATATGATCGGAGATAAAATAATATAATATGCTTGTTTGAAATCAACGTAAAGCTGATGAATGCTGATGTTAATCACCCAATATTTTCAAGAGCACCACGGTCGGATGCTTTAATAATATCTAGGTCCGGTGAAAAAAGTTATGCGCAAATGCTTAAAGAGATGAAAGCGAACTCGGAACAAAAAGAGCTCGGGGATTGTGTTACCAAGATTAGGAAGACAGCTAAAGGCGAGCTGCTTCATGAACTTAAAAAGGCGAATACAACCAAAAGCTTAAAGAGCACGCAGAGCTAGCAATCAGAGACTCGGCAAGTGTTAGGTCGGTGTGCAAAAAAACTCTTATAGAGTGTCATGACTTAGACGAGATAACAACGAAAGAAGATATTTGCATTGCAATCCAGACACAACTTCCTACAATTGGGTCTATCCAAACAAATGCAATCAAATCTTTAAGGACATTGCGAGACGGGACTCAGACGACATATACAGTCTCCCTGAACGATCAGCGCATGCGCTCGTTGAGTCTGGACACATCCGAATTGGATGGGTAAGATGCAGACTGCACAAGCAAATCACTCCAACACGCTGTTACAGATGCCTTGATTGCGGTCATGCAGCAAGGCACTGTAAAAGTGATGTGGGTCGAACGGGAATATGTTTTAGATGCGGAGGAACAAGACATAAATCGAAAGGATGCAAAGAGCCACCAAAAGTGATCTTTGCCTGCCGAGACCTACAGGGACTAATGGGTATTCTAGAGGAGGCAGTAGATGTCCAGCCTACAAAAGAGCGCTAGAGCCGATTTCTGCCCGTCATGATTAAGTGTATCCAGATAAATCTTAACCACTACGAGGTGGCACAGGACCTACTTAGACAGACCTTTAGAGACCAGAAAGTGGACGTGGCATTGATTTGTGAACAATATAGAACCCCTGTTGGCGATGGGAACTGGGTTGAAGACACGACGAGCAAAGCTACTATCTGGACCTGCAATACTCTTCCTTTTGAACGCAGATCTAGTCGTCAGCATGAGACTTTTGTCTATGCCAAAATCAAAGGTGTCCACTTCTACAGCTGCTACATTCCTCCTAGCACCTCACTGGACGAATTCGAAGATACACTTGACCGACTAATAACAGACGTCAGAAGTAAGTCACCCATCGTAATTGCGGGAGATTTTAACGCTGGGGCCGCACCCTACCTCGTGAGCTGCAAATTGACAATATTTCAATTTCGGCTGTCACCACCGAAGAGGTTCTAAACGCATTGCTCAGATTATCCGTTAATAGCACCCAGTCTGGATGGCATCCCAAATATCGTTTTAAAAACAGCGATAAAGAAGAAGCCGAATGTATTCGAAAATATCTACAACTGCGTGCCTAAAAGAAGGGATATTTCCGAGGAATAGAAGCGCCAACGCCTTGTGCTTATACGGAAAGGTGCTACGTACAATATCCAGCTACTTCACGGGAAGAACTCTGGCCTTTGATCTTTGATACCAAAGCAGGTCCTAAGAAGTACAATATAACAGGAAGAGTACCCAAGGATCGGTCCTTGGACCACTGCTATGGAACATCATGTACGATGGTGTTCTCAGGGTACGTATGGCGGAACAAACAACGATATCGGCTATGCAGATGACATTGCCATATTTGTTGTAGCCAAGAACCTTACGGACATTACGAGCAACTGTAACCAGACCATAACCAGCGTTAGAGCATGGCTGAAAAACACAGGACTAGAGTTGGCCGATCACAAAACGGAAGTCGTACTAATGAGTAGCAGAAAAGTGGTGAAAAGTATCGATATTCAGGTTGGTGGACAGATCATAAAATCTGGCCCGCACCTGAAGTATCTTGGAGACGTTCTAGACCATAGACTCAACTTTAAAGATCACTTGATGTACGCTGGTGATAAAGCCAAACACAGTGATATCAACCATCATTTGACGCAGATAATCTCAAGCCATGGATGTTTCCGTGAGTACTTATACAAGTATAAGCTTGTAACGGATCCATACTGTCTCTACTGTGAGGGTAAGGCCAAGAAAGCTGAGCACGTGCTAATCGAATGCGGAAGGTTTGCATATTCACGAGACTTATTGAGCAGCATATGAGAGAGCCAATCACTACGCATAGCCTCATGCAATTTATGCTGAACTCAAAAGACAACTGGGATATAGCGAATGAGATCATCACAAGTATGATGAAACGACTGAGACAAGACAAACGAAGAGTAGCCAAGCTCAACACTACACATAAAAACCACGACAACACATAATAATCGAGAGAGTACTTCACTCAACCCTGCCTGCGAAGGAATGCACTTAATTGAAAAATACCGCAGGGATACAACAGGACCACAAGAGCAAGGAGATGTTTTTACCTGGCAAGGTTTCATCTTCCTACAAAAAACAAACAAAAAACACACTGACGGGAAAGCAATCGTATTAACTATCTCATAGCTTTCGTCAGTTAATAAATAAAAAACAAAGAATGTACATTAACATAATATTGACAACGAAACATTTTTTTGCTGTGATACAAGTGATAGTGATTACGAAATACAGCAAATAGAGCAACACCAAAATTGGTGACCTCGACGGGATTATTATTTATTTATAACATTGCAATTTTAAACTAATTTGCTCTATTTGAATTTATATATTTTAGTTCTATAACATGCACTAACATTTAATTTTAAGGTTATTATATTTCGAATGACGCAGTTAGTCCATATAATGATAAAATTTTGAATATAAATGTACTGCCACTACCAACTTTCGAGCGCATAAAGTTGTCTTGGGAACAAACGTTTCCCTTTCTCATTTCATCTTAAGTTACTAACCTCAAATCATTAAGGATTTTTTCAAGTAATGAATTTTGTTGGCTGGCCACAAGAATGTCAAACGGCAATAACAAAATCAAGGCTGAGTTAGCTCAAGTTTGTTTACTCGCCCATCCGTTAGAACACACGGTCCTTGAAGCTGTGTAGTAGCAAAACAATCATGGTTATGGAAACCACTCAGTTTTTTATTCAAAATGTAATACTCGAATTTTGATCGCAACTCTTA